>JAKZGU010000048.1:600000-1048606 GCA_022837005.1 Calonectria pteridis
TGGAGCCGGCAGCTTTTCTTCCCCTCCACTGCGTGCAGAAGTGGCTGCTTTGGTATCCCCACGGAGCAGATGGGCACACCAATGCGCGACTTTCCTCTTTGGACGGGACCCCTGTCCGTACCCTCCAATTCCTTCTGCACATCTATTCCTAGAGTGGGACCCTGGCACACCTCTCTTTTGCAGAGTGACCATCTTTGCCGGCCCACCCTCATTGGCTCCTGTAAGCGCAGAAGCTGTCTCTCGTGCCATAGTCTCTCAGTCGTGCATGAAGCAAAAATAGCAACACGGGTTGGGAAACCAACATCGAATCGATCCAACGATGGCCGACCCGTTGGCGGCCAAAATATAAGAATTTGCCCATCCGCAACCGCCCTTGAATTTAACCCTCTTTCTTCAGTGTGCAAAATCCAAGTGTCGCCAAACAGGCTCTCTCTAATCCCTCTTCCTCAGCCCGCCCTCCTCTACCCTTTCCCCTCCGACTCATTTCCCCAAACAACATCCAGTGACAGGCAAGCCGGACTTGCTTTGAACCAGTCATTCTTTGCGTAATTTTACGCCCACGAAACCGAACCGACGGAATCAACTCCGACAGCCAACGAACAGTCGTTTGACACGGCTCCCTCATCGGCTGCCAGCTGCAACGAGACTCAGCGATCTTATCGATCCTGATCACCAACAAATTAAGACTAATTTAATCAACTCCGGGACCTTCACGCCCAACCTCTTGGCCTTGCGCTCGGCTCAGACCTGGACCCCCCAGCCCAGCAAGACATTCTCCATCCCGCCTTTGATCGGGATCCACAATACAGTGTCGCTTCGACTTAACATACACAGTGACACCCCCCTTGCTAGTGATCGCACCCCTCCCCGGTCCCCTAGCACCAAGATACCCTTCCGACCAGCATCGCAGCCTACAAATGTCTACGCTGCCCCCCGACCACTTCAACGCCATGATGCGATCAACTGAGAAGACAGTCAAGATGGCTGCCCCCAAAGCTTCCAAGGCTACCGTGCCTTCGAAAACCGACTCGACTTGCAAGACCACCAAGAATGGCAAGCCCAGGACCAAGACTCAGATGCACCGCCGCTCAAGGACAGGTTAGTAGTTTGCCCTCTCCCGCTTACACGGGAACTGCTCGTTTCCGTTCCCGGCCTGTGGCCAATCCACACAGGACGATTCGCTAACACATGGTGAAATGGTATAGGTTGCTACATCTGCAGGTTAAGACGCAAGAAGTGCGATGAGGGCACTCCCATGTGCACTGCCTGCAAGCACCTCGGTCTGCAGTGCGAGTACAAGCGACCCATGTGGTGGAGCAACGCCGATGCTCGCCGCCAGCACAAGGAGGATATCAAGATGATCATCAAGCGCAAGAAGCTCTCTGAGAAGTCGGCCGCGCACGCAATCAAGACCTCGGTGACCAGCTCGCCCCCCGGCCTCACCCACTCGCTGCCCACTTCGGCCACCTTCACAGATCCTCTTGACCGAACCAGATCCGCCTCCATCGACTCTCACTTCTCGGCTGCGTTCAACTTCAACAGCCCCCCCAGCGGCGCCGAGTATGGCGCCTTTGGCGCGCCAATGCACCCCGAGATGATGTTTGGCAGCTACTCGCCCTACGAGATCGATGTCAAGACGGAGCGACAAATGTTTGTAAACGATGTGCCCACTCTCCGCGAGTCGCACGTTTCCACCTTCAGCACCTTCCAGCCTCCCCCTCCCGCCGGCACCATCCTGTCCACGCCCTTTGACGGTGAGTGGACCGAGCACGTTATCCAGGAGCGCAAGGAGTCGCTTTCCGAGGAGACGCTCAATGTCAACTTTTTCGACTTCTCGCACGGTCCCTCGACCGACTCGCGACAGATCCAGGTCGAGCTTGAGGAGAACGACCAGCGCCTGCTGGACCACTTCATTCAATTCGTCCTCCCCACCATCTTCCCCATCCTCGAGTCCAACCAGCACGGCTCAGTCAGCTCCGACCTGATCCTCCCCGCGCTGCAGTCCAACAGCGCCTACCTGCACTGCTGCCTTAGCATCGCCGCCCAGCACCTCAAGTCTCACGCCAACGTCACTGGCGAGGAGATTGACAATGACATCATGCGACACCGCTACGCCACCATCTTCGCACTCTGCGAGGCGCTTAAGAGGGACGAGAACCACCAGCAGATTCTTGAGGCCACCCTCGGCCTCATCTTCTACCAGTGCATCGTCGGCCGCTTCGATGATGGCCTCTTGGACATTCCCTGGCACCAACACTTCCAGGCCGCCATCAGCCTGGTCCAGAAGCTCGACCTCCCCCGCATTGTCTCGGATGAGAACCCTGTCCAGACCCCCTTCAACATGACACTCACCTCTTGGATTGACATTCTCGGTGCCACTATGAAGGGTCGCTCGCCCACCTTCGCCCACACCTACCGCGAGAAGCACCTCTCCCAGATGAACCCTTACATGGGTCTCCGGGAGCTCATGGGCTGCGAGGACCGTGTCATGTACCTCATCTCCGAGATCGCCTGCCTCGAGTCCCTCAAGCAGGATGGCATGGATGACCTCACTCTCTGCCAGCACGTCTCCGCTCTCGGTGACCAGCTCAACTACACCGAGACCCACGAGTGCCCCAAGATGCCCTTCAACGAGAACGGCAGCCTGTCGCCCAAGCAGCTCAGCAAGAACATGACGGCCGCTTTCCGCCTTGCCGCCCGCATCTACCTCTGCAGCTTGGTCCCCGGCTTCACTCCCAACCAGCACTCGCCCATGGCCCTGCTCGAGAAGCTCACCAATGTGCTTCAGTTCATCCCCTCGGGCCCCAACGGCTTTGACCGCAACCTTGTCTGGGTTTACCTGATTGGCGGATCAGTCAGCCTGCCCGGCAGCAGCTTCCGCGCCTTCTTCGAAGACCGCCTGGCTCAGCTGGGCGAGCTTGCTAACTTCGGCTCTATTAGCCGCGTCGCCACCCTCTTGCACGAGGTCTGGCTGCACAACGACAGTCTCTCGGGTGCCAGCACCCCCGGCTCTACGGCGTCGGAGACGGTCCAGCCTTACATCCACTGGCGGGATGTAATGCAGATGAAGGGATGGGACTTTTTGCTGATCTAGGACCCATGGTATCCAATCTATCTTCAACAGCTGGTCTTTGAAGGGGAACGGACAGGCCAATGGGATCCTTCGGCATCTGCACCCCTCCCTTCTCTTCTCTTCCTACAAGGAAGCGGCTTCGGACCGCCTCTCACGGTGATGCAGGCATTTGCCAGCCGCCGTAGACCGGCAGGACATGTTTTGACGAATTTTCTTTCTTTTCTTTTTTCAATCCTCCAAGAGGATCCTTCTTTATACCATTTTCTCTTTTTTTTTCTTCTTTTTTTCTTTTCTTTTTTACAGCACTTCAATTCACATACAATGATACCTACTGGGATGGGATTTTTATTAGAGGATGCCGCAAGGCGCACCACAGGAATTGGAATTACAGAGAAGCGACACTTGGACACTACACTTCTCGGCACTTGGGAATACACACTGGGGCGGGGACGCAGTGGCGTTGAGGACGATGCATGATGGATGGCATGAGGATGAGGGATGAGTGGGGGGACAGAGGGGCTCCAACGAGTCCCACGTCTCGCTCATATGCAGGAACAACGGAGCGACGAATGATGTGTTTCTTTTCTTTTACGTCTTGTTGAGTTGTTCCAAAACTCGGAAATCGCTCGCTTTCTTGTTTATACCAGGCGGGCAATGGTTTTTTCTTTTTACTGGAAGGAACTGGGAAACACATCGGCGCAGGGCAGGTATCTGGCATGGGCGGCGTGTGCAGGCATGGGATAGGATAGCATTGAATTGAACTCGATGTGGCATCGAGCAGGGATGAATCAACAAGATTTTGACCGAGACACACCCGCAATTCCCACTTGAGCAAGTGACACGAAGCCGTGAATGATTGAAGAAGGTGACTTGTACGGCGTCCATGGCTTGGGTAGTTGGTTGCACGCGACATGCACTCACACATGATGGGAAAAGAGACTTATCGCGGCCGGTCAAGGTACACACGCACGCACGCACGCACGCACAGACAGCCATTGACACGCACGCTACGACACTGGGCGGCACGGCAATACGATGCTCTGGTGACGCTATTTCCATGATTTGCTCGTGAAAGTTTGTGTCACATCGGCCGGCGATTGTCAGCACCAGGGCCGATTGGAAGATTGCGAAATAATGTTAAAAGAAAGACAGAAGAGGCAGCAGCAGGAGGCACCTGCGATGCAACTTTGCGATGCTCCGATGGCTTGCCCGGCCAGCATCCCGGACCATGCACCTCGATGCGGAGAGTTGGGCCGGAGCGGACGAGAGGGGAGAGGGGGGAGGAGGGGAATCTTTGGGGGCTGGAGAGGGTGTGGAGATTCTCTTTTTTTGGTGGTGACCATCGTGCACGCTCATCTTCTTTTTTGGTCCGCCTGGCATCAGCCCAACCACATGGGTGCACAGTGGCATTAGGCGATTGTGTTAATGGACCCTGGGCTCGGGTTCGATAGATGTGTGACTGCCATGATGTTTGCGTGCGAGGCTGGTGAGGGGGGATGAACCCTGGACAAAGCATCTTTTTGGGCACGAGGTGGTCAGCATCGCGCCACTTTGCGAGCGACACAGCAGGGAGATGGGAAGCGAACGGCAGCAAGCAGCAAGGGACAAGGACTCGGATGGTGGTAGCAGCGATGAGTGATGTGTGATTACTGATGGTGGTGGTAGTGGTGGTGGTGGTGGTTATTGTGATTTCCCCTCGCGCCGGGGGAGAGGGAGTATGCAGTGCATTTGCGGTGCATCTGAGTGGTCTGATGAGGAATGGCATCCTTCTCTACTTTTCGCATGCAACACATGCGTCTATACTACTGTATATGTCGTGTGAGGAGTAGTGTAGTGTGGCGACCGGACCAGACTCCCCAGAGCACCCGGGTGAGGGGTTGAGGCTTGTCTGTGCGGTCCTTGTTCCGTGTGGTCTCTTTGTTTTGTGAGTTGTGATGCCAATGCCATGTAAGTGCGGTGGTTGAGTGCATTCTGGGGTTTATGTGCATGAGGCACGGCGACCGGTGTGAAGCTGGTGCAGTAGCGGGCAGCAGTGGAAGCAAGCAAAAAAAAAGCACGCCCGGGCTGGGCAACTATCTATTTGCTACCAATGTAAGTGGTTCAACTTGGCAGCATCCGTTCTATCTACATGCGCATGCGTACATGCATACAGTAGCAACGTGTGTATGTATGTAGTGCAGGCATGTGCGGTGCGCCGCAATCCTGATGGCGCGTGTGGCTTGTTACGAAAAACCAAGGGGAAACAAAACCAAGAGCGAGGGTACATGTAGCAAAGATTCAGTTGGTTGCATTGGGATTCTTGCAGATGCAGATTAGAGAGATTGAGGAGGGGGGAGGAAGGGGAAGGGGGGAGATGCAGATAAACGCGACAATGACGGAACTCAAAGATCGGAGGAGACGTGGACTGGCCCAGTGAAACTGAGGCGAGATGATGGCCAGATGCGATGAGGACCCCTGGATTGGAAACACGAAGTTTACTCTGGCAAAATGCACCGCTGCGAGGGATGCGTTGTGCGAGTCGGATCCGGGGCATGCGTGTCCCCGGGACACCTTCTCCCCATGCCCTGCCCATTGCGTTGCCATCCCACGATCTGTCTCATTTGTGACTGATTTCAATTTCGGGGCGGACGGCGGGCGAGGCCAGCCAGCGCAGCGGAGTGCAGTGCAGCGTTGCAGCAAGGAGCAGCAGCAGCAGCAGCAGATAGATAGATGCCCAGCGCTACCACAGGGCTCAGCACTACCACAGAGCCAGCATCGCCACCACCACCACTACCAACCAGCCCCCCCCCGCAAAACGACAGCCGCATGCGTGCAGATGCGCGTTGTTACAGTGAAATGGGAGGATACGTGGAACAGAGTCGCACCAGGGAACACGAATGCGCGACTCGGATCGCCTGGAAACGATAGCAAGCGTGAAAAAGAAAAGAAAACGTCGCAGTCTTGGATGTGGCGTGCAGAGAGCGTCCTGCTTGTCGCAGAAAAACCACGTATGTCGGTCAGGACGTCAGTCTGCGCCTGCGTGTGCGTCCGTCCGGGGCACTGAGCGCTGCGCTGGTGACGGCGCTGACTGCTGCTGCCGCTGCTGCTAGCTGTACAGTAAGTACTGTACCTATTCCTCCGCCGCCCCCCGGTCCATCCATCTCCACCACCATCCACTGCGCTGCTGCTTGCTGCAGCCTGCACCGCCAAATGCACTCCTGCACTCTCTGTGCTGCGCTGCGATGCACTGCGCTGCACCGTACCTACGTATTCCGGTCCTACTTTTTGGGCCTGCTTGGGGGGCGCACCGCACACGCCACATGCACCCTCACGGCTACTATCTAATTTTTTTTCTTGCTTTCGTTGTTCCCACCTGGTCTGTGTGTCTTCTCTCCCCCGGTTTACCGAGCCTGCAGCTTGCATGCTGCAGTGTCAAGATGTGGATTGCGAGGATAATCGGAGCGAAAATGGAGACTCGCCGGGCTTGCAAGGGACATGGTTGAGTTGGCACAGCTGAACCAAACAAAAAGGAAAAAAAAAGGTTACAAGCATCAAGCATCAGTCATGTAGTCATGATATGGATCAAACGTGACAGGACAGTGTTGATGGACTGTGAGAAACGAAAGGCCCCGTATAGCTTCACGGACAACTTACACGCCCTCCCCCCCCTTACCCTCCCTTCCACATTCACCCCCGACCCCAGCCAGCATTCATCGCCGCTTCACTTTTTATCCCTTCCTGGTTGCTCATTCATCTTTTTCACCGCAGGCGTGCCCGCTAGCAATGAGTCAAAAAGAGGGTCGCAGTCATGACTACAGCAAGGACAAGGTGTTCAATTGACGGCGGGGGCGAACCAGAGGAAACAAAATAAGGACCCTCATGTTTGCTTCTTCACCGCATTGTAGCATTGGCATTAATTTGTGCATGCTGGGGGTGCCTCGCTCACGCGAAGACCATGTGAACGATAATCAATTTTCCCTCTTCTCTCTAGAAAGCGACCAGGAAAAAAAAACACCGCCCTCAAAACTCCACTCACCCCCCCAGTCGGGCTCACCGAGTCACATCTTGTCGGTTTCCAGATACGGTACACACTTTTGTTTCCCTTGATGGGGTTCGGGGATCATCCCGCCTGCCTTTTTGATGGTGTCTCTATTTTTTTCTTCTTTCTTTCTCGGTGGTGTGTCCATTTTCTACCTCGGGATTCCCTGTTGTTTTTGTCTGCCCACCCCGGCTAGTGGAAATACCGGGTTGGTGGCGGCGCATCGGGCGGATGAAGCATAACGGGACGGATCCCTGGTCTGGTCGCAACGGGAAGATCGGATGGACGTTCGGCTAAATTTGTTAGGAACAAGCCGCTAACTAATTCACACCGGCCCTCCTCCGAATTCTACACCGGCCCGCACAAAAGTGACCGGCAAAAGTCAAGAAAGGAAAAAATCTGGGCTAATTGATTGCCGCTGTAGTGCGAGTTGCGTTATGTATGTTGGTTCCAAGTCCTCAATACTTGCAGCCTGCAGCTTGAAGTGCCGGCTGTGCTCCTCTTTCCTCCCCCTCTCTTTCTTGCTGTTGCTTGTGTGCGCGTGATTTCTTTCAATGTAAGCCATTAAACAACCAACGCCAAGCGGGAGCCTGGGGCAATGGTTTCAGCACGTTACACACATGGTCCCACGTGGGATGGTTAAAACAACCTTCAGCACCAACCGACCGTTTGAATCACCAACACTCTGAGTGAAAAAAAAAAAGTGTAGCTGAATGAGAGACAAAAAATGTCGTCACCAACGCGAATGCCCGAGAGGCAGCCCGCTATGACGAGGGAAGAGCCCAATTGCGTAGCATGTGAGCGAACATGACGATTCATTTCCATTTTTTGTCCTCGTCTGTAGGCCACAAATGTAGGCCCATGAAACGAGTGGAGGTGTTGACACCTCTCCACCGTTCCTCAGCTACCGAGCCATCGCGTCCAGTCGTTTGGTGCCCGCGGTGCTCCCGCCTCGACTTGTCAAAATCTTCGCACCATGAAATTCAGGCGTCCATCGATGGGCTTCTTTTGCGGTCTCCTGCCAGAGGCCGCGTTGCGAGGCCCTAAGCGCCAGGCAACCCACCCCACGTCCCTGGGAAGAGTGAAAGTGCATCATGTAAGTGAATGGCGATCAGCCGGGCCGCCTGAAAAGAAACCTACCCCCTAAAAAAAACCAACACACGAGCCCGATGCTTGTTGGTTTGTCTTCCCGTAGCAGTAGCCGCATGTCACGTCTCGCTAGCCGCGATTCATGCAAGCAGATGGTGGGGAAAGGACCGCATAAGACTATAATCCGTCTGCATCCTTCTATAAAGTGCAAACCTTGACCCAGAATAAGCCGTCAGCTTGGGAGTTTCTGCCAATCACTCTTGTCAACTGCGCATCTAGGCTGAGGCTGTGGTCTAAATGACGCCGAGACCAAGGCCGAAGGCTGCAAAAACTCGTCTATAACACATACTGTTAAATGTAACAATGCATTCCGGACCCCAAAGGTGTCAAAGAGGCCCAAAATAAAGGCCGTTTTTTTTTCCTTTTCTTTCCAGAACTTTGGAGATTCATGCATGCATGCATGTTAGTTTTCTTGCTGATCAGCTTCCTGGGTACCATCAACCAACAACGCCGGAGCGATTGTTCCTGCTTGCAATCACATCATGTACCCCCTTTATGATTCTGGACCTGCATCGCTGCCCCTACAAAGTTCCTGCTACATGCAGCCTAGCTGCCCCTGTTTCGCTACTTAGGCATCTTGTTGGTGATGTCTTAGGTTCAACCAACGACACTTGTCACTTTTGCTATGCAGAAGAGAACTCCCTAGTCCTTTGTCCTAATTTCTCTTACCCAAGTGTTTCGATACAAGCGTTCTTATCGAAATGCTCTAATCTAGTGAAAGCCCTAGGCTGATAGCAGAGGCATTAGGTTGCGTTGTTAGCTTGGCAGGTGATGGATCGGCAGGACACAGCCACCACATGATTGTGATTATTCACTTGCCGAGCTTTAGTTTCCTTGAGAGACGTTTCGGCATTGGGAGAATGGGTTTTCTCCCAATGCGTCACATGGTGTTTTTTCTTTGGTGAGTTCTGGCTGCCTGAGAGTCATGTTTTTGGCCCAATTGCCGTGCCCAACCAAGCACACCGTCATTGTGCGTGTCTTGGGTTTGAACAGGTCGGTCTGATCAGGGCCTGATCAGATTGGATCAAAGCCGGCTGCAGCAGGCATGCCTCCAAACGCAGCGGAAACTCGTATTCCAGCAAGATGTACACGCCGCACCACAGCCTCCCCGTCTCCAGTTCCGACGGCATCTCAGGCACGGCGACCTGGGAACATTTAGGTTGGGTCCTAGCCACGAAGGAAGCATTTGATGGCACGCAGGCGGGTCCACAGGGCCATCGCAAGCCCAGCCTCTACTAGCCACCCGATCTATCTCTGACACACGAAGCGCTGCGCCCTGGACAGCTGGCCCCACCCGTGACCCAATCAGCGGCCCGCCTGCACCCCCGCGCGGCTATTTCTGTGACGCAGCCAACCACAGCGCAGCGTTTGCCACCAGCCAATCCTTCCCGCCTGCCCATAGCTCCCCTCAAACCCTCTCCACCTCTCCACCTAGGCGCTCCCCCAGTCCTCACATTTCTCGCGGCCTGAATAGCGACACCCGGCCACGGCGCCACTGCCAATCATCGCGCTCCGCCCCGCGGCCCGTTCTCCATCTCGGCGCCTTGCCTGTGTCTGTTCAGCGTTTCCACTCCTCGCTGCGTCGAGTGACAACCCCCCGGACCAACAGCGACTGGCTCCCAGGCCCTTCCTCTTGGTGCACTGCCCTGCCAGCGCCCGCGGTCCAAGGCCCTCGCGCCGTGGTGCCCTCATCTGCGACGGCCAGTCGTCGCCATGGCGCCATGGATGGCCAGAGTACCGCTTGCTGGCCAGGCGCCAAGACCGGGGTCTCGGCTCTTTGACGCTGGCTGCCAAATCTAGCCCGCTAGGCCGCTGTTCCGTGACCTGCTCTATTCTTTTCGTCCTTTGTTCATAGTTTATCGACTTAATTTCCTGTTCGTCTTCGCCTCTTCACTTCCTCTTTCGTGCTCATCGTTATCCTCTGCTGTTCGCCTCCGTCCCTTGTTCACCAGGCCTCTACCCCTTTGACCTGACCTAGTTTGCTGGACAAACAAGTCGGTTTGTTCACGCGGCTGCTTTCATCCACCCTCGCACGCATTGACTGTGTTGCCTCTCGCGAACCTCGCCAACAGACGGACCTCTCTGCCATATCTTGCGTTTGAAAACACAATAGATTCCGTTTGGCTCTAGCACATTACCGTACTCTGTCGCATCAGAATCTAGCTCGCAGTGGCATCGACGACAACCAGCAACCGCAGCGAATCGGCTGCTTTTCGCAACCAGTAATTCAGGAACCAACACCGCGTACCTGCATCAAAACACAACACATCATCATATTATCACTTAGCACCAACAGACATCATGCGACTGCCCAGGATCCCTATATCTTTGCAGCTGTTGCTGCTCACAGCTCTCACCACATCAACCACCACAGCCATGCCCGCCAGCTTCATTTTTGGACGCGCAGACACATGCACCGCCGATCAGGTCTCTTGCCCATCGGCACTGCCCAGCAACTTTTGCTGCTCCAAGAACTCCACTTGCAAAGCTCTCGCGGGAGATACCACGGCCGTGTGCTGTCCCACAGGCAGCAGCTGCTCAAAGATTCAGCCCATTACCTGCGATGTGAGCGAACAGGACCCTGATAAGAGGCCAAATGCCTCTATCAAGACAACTGTTTTCAACGTGGCCCTTGAGACGTGTGGCAGCGGGTGCTGTCCATTTGGCTACTCTTGCAAAGACAAGGAATGTGTCATGGATGATGATCAATCCGAAGCTCCTAAGGGGGCAAATTCTAGCACAACTGCCAGCGCCAGCGCCAGCGCAACCTCCACCACAGCAACAGAGACGGAGACAGGGACCACAGTAGCAACAGCTTCTGCTACGGATGAGGCATCGACCACGGCCATTCCCGGAAAGTCTACTGACTCAGGCGGTGATTCCTCATCGTCAAACAAGAACAACGCCCCTGCGACCACCTCGATCATCGGTGGTGTTGTTGGTGCCTGCCTCATTCTACTCATCATTGCCATCCTCATCTTCCTCTACATCCGCCGCATGAAGAAGGCCGACAGCGCCAAGTCGGAGAAGAGCGGAGGAACTGGCCTGGGAATTAGCCGCGCCCCTAGCAGTGCCGGCTCCTTTGGCAACATTATCTCGGATCCTATCCTGCAGCCTGGCTCCTACCGCACTGACTTCATCCGCAAGTCTCCCTCGCGAGCCTCTGACTCTCGCGCCAGCACTCTTGTGCGTAGCGAATCTACTGCAACTCGCACCACCCGCATCCAGCACACGCCCCCTCGGATTCGCATCTCCATCCCTAACCCCTTTGACTCGCCTAATCCCTCCCCAAACAACCTAGCTGTTCAGCCAAGCCCGCCTGATGAGGAGCAGCCTCGACACGGCACCGTTCGCTTGCCCCCTATCCGTGCCATGAAGGCGTCATCCCACTACAGTGCTCGGCCAGGCTCGCACGAGCTGCACAAGGAGCCTAGTAGCGAAAGCATCAATGTCTTTGCTGAGCCGGGTACCGTCAAGTCTCGCCCTCTCACGCGCGCCACCACTTTCACCGATCTCATGGACGAGGCCGACCTAGGGGAAGTACGGCGCGGGCGCCCGTACGTCCCTGGGACGACACCAAGAATCTGAGATCGAAAGCGCCGAGAGAAACGGACTGGGAATTTTACTACCAGATAACGCCACATATCTGACACATTGCTTGTACAATCACATACGCACACACACAAACACCAACTCCTAATTACAACCTCCCGCAAGTCCAGATCTCTCATCATGCTGCGCATGATTGATTTTCATTTATTATATACTCAACAGCATATCGCTGTCTCTCACTTTGTTTCACGATAGAAATGTGCAGGGATATGGCTAGCGTTGCAAATGCATCATGGAAGGGAGTTGTCAACATCATTTATACCCAGGGTTTTTATTATTATTTTCTGTTTCATTTTTTGAATACGGCACACACGCACTCTAAGTTTGGCCTTTTTTCCCTTTGTCTGATTCCAAGATGGAATCCCTATATGATATAGATAGACACTGAAATGATATGCGAATATTGCTATGCAAATCACCATTACTTTTACATATTATTCACTGCACCAAGTGACTGAATCAACGACATAGGAAACATGACGAATGCAAACGATTCTTTTTCGACAGGAAAATACTTCTTAAGGAATAATGATTAACGGAAATGGTCCTGATTCAAGCTACTGCTTTTTTTTCCTCTTTCCATGCAAAAAAACGCTTTGCATGCCACATTCGCCAGTTTGTTCCATGAAAATCACACCGATGCTCCCAAATGATGAATAACAGTGAAAAATAAAATAAAATGGAAAGACCCTCCCAGCCAACGCTATGCCCCGTCCATACATACGTGAATACAAAAAAGCGAATGAATAGTGTGACAAAGAAGAGGATGGTCAAGATGCACAAACTAGATGGGGAATCAAGGGGGGGATGGATACAGAGCCGTCGTGGTAGCGATCGGGGTGTACGTATGATTGATCGGATGTTAATAGCTTTTGGGATAGCAGAGAGCAGTGTCATTTACATGACAACGCACTTCCTGTCCTTCTCCTTGTCGGGACCCGCCGAGGGGGCTGAGACGTCAGTCCACCCAGCGCTGCTGGCGGCGTCAGCAGCCTTCTTCTTCTTCTTGTTCTTGCCCTTCTTCCATCCGCGCTTCTTCGCGTCTTTGATGTTCTTGGCCGCGCTGCGCTCGGCACGGCTGGGCCGACGGTTGACGTTGGGCGAAGTTCGGGTGACAGGTATCGGGGGCGGGTTCAGCCAAGTAGGGACCTGCTGCGTCGAGTGCACTGGTGGGAGTGGTGCTGCTGCCTGGCTATCTCCCTGAGATGTTTGGTATGGGCCGCTGTAGATCGTCTCCAATCGTTCGACGGTGGGCCGGTTTCGGGATCCCGGAGTTGGGCGTGGGTGACGGGGAATTGGTGCCAGCAAGGGGGTCTCATTGCGGCGGCCCGATGTCTGCCGTGATGGTGAGTCAAAGGCGCCTGTCACGCCCCTAGGGGTGCTGATAATCAGCGGCTGGTCAAACTCGACGGTCTGATGCGGCGGTGACTCTGGCGAGACAGGATCGGAATTGACGCGGGAGATGGACGATCTCTGGCTGTGAGAGCTTCCCACGGGCCGACGCGGTATCTGAAAATTTCCAGACAAACGCTGCGGGCTACCTTGGCTGATTCTCCTGTCCAAGCTCGCCATCTGCGTAGAGCTTGGCGGCGGAGGCAGCGCGGACGCTGGGGTGAACGTGGTTTGCGGGGCTGAGCTCGAATATGGGTATCCGGCCATTAAGTCGGCCTCTTGATGGGCCGCGGGCCCGGGCCCCGGCATCACCGGCCATGTTGGGACGCTGGATAGGCGCCGTGAAGTAACCGTTGTGCCTTCGTTGGCAGGCTCGACCGGGTAGTATGGTTGAAAGCCGTGTGTCGGCGCATGCGACGACGACGAAGGAGGGTTCTCCGAGCCCGATGTTCTCGGCGGGGGAGCCACCCCAGACATACCGATCGGGGCGGTCAGGCACCGAGGGACAAACCCAGATGACACGGTTGAGCTTGATACCTGACGGTTTTCGTTATCGATGGGCAGTGTCTCGCTTGATTGAACAGCTGGCCAACGGGGCGAGTCGGGAGGAGTGACATCGTAGATGTTTTCAGGCTCCGGCTGGATCGAAGACCTCGAAACAGGCCGGGCCATCTCGCTCATGGTTGGTCTGCTCAGTGTAGTAGAATCACTTGTTGTCCGCTGGAAAGACGTTCGCAGCGACGCTGAACTCGATGCGTTCAGCCGACCCATGCTGCTGTAGGTATGAATGGTAGGCGCTGGAGGTAGAGGAGTAAGCGGCGCGACAGCAGGGGCACGCATAAACGCAGGGAGATCGCCAGGGTCTTCTTTTTGATATGGAGGAGGGGGGGGCACCCAGTTGTCTGCGTCGCTTTCATGCGGATGTTCCCGGCGGCCATCAGCCCGACGATACTCGATGCGACGCCCGTCTGCAGTCCGAGGATGTAAGCTGCGGTCCATAGCTGCAGCTGTCGCGGCACGCCGCAAAGTAGTCCCGGAGCGAGGGCTTGCGTGGGCGTATGGGGCGTCGAGCGCCTCCATCTGCTCGATAGTTGCCTCCTCGACCTCTTCTTCGGGCGTCTGTTCAGTCGGGGCTCGAATCGTTGGGACCTGACCAATCCTGCGAGGAACTAAGGGATCGTCGTCATCATCTGCATCATTGGCTGGTGGTGGTGGTGGAACGCGGGGAACACGTGTGGCAGCTGTAGCGGCCCGGAGCATCACACTACCACCTCGTCCTCCACGCTTTTGGGCAACCGTCCTTCGTCTAACAATGGCCACTTCGGTTGCCATGTCTCGTTGTTCTTCCTCCAAAACCTCGGCGTTGTCAGTTCCAACCTCAATACTGATCTCTGTTTTGGTGCCATTCTGCAGGCCGTAGTCAAAATCAATCAGCGTGATTCTACCACCGTCGACAAAGTCCATATCCTCTTCATCCGTAACCAATCTTGGCGGACCGACTCCTCGAGCTGTGGCTACTAACCGCTCCTGGGAAGATGACTCTCCAAACCCGCCGACCCATTTCACGTTGCTAACCCCTGTGAGCTCAGAGACCTTGTGGCCTGAGATGAGAGTATTCCTGAGCTTGTCGCATAGTATCTCCCACTGTGGCACCCTGGCGCCTCCCTGCTCCTGGACCCGGGACGACATTCGACGAGAACTTGCGCTCTGTGCACTGTTTTGTCTTCCGAGACTAGACGAGAACGCGTTGTCATTTGAGCTGTCTGGAACAGCACCTACATCTTCGGGAATACCGTAGATCCAAATGTCCTTGCCCTGGAAACCGGCCGAGACTAGATCGCCATAATAAGTTGCAGCAGGCAGAGTACACGGAAGCAACTTCGCTTGCGAGTTTGTGCTTGGAACAGGACCTGTAAAGTACGTTGTGCCATTGCGGAGGTCTCCAATTCGCACCGCGCGGAAAGTTTCGAAGCTTCGGTCATAAGTAAACGCCCAGCATGCTTCCTCATGACTGCCTTCCTGGAGCAATACAGCATGACTGCAGTCACGGCTTGTGTTGGGGAACAAGATAGATGTTGTCCACAGAGCACTGAGGTTATCGTCGCTTATGAGACTGCCGGGGTCGTAATATGGTGCGGTTAGGATAACCGTGTTGGGGGGCGCTGGTGAGGTTGTCGTGCCAAGAATCTGTGTGCCGTCAAAGGAAAAGGCAAGAGCGTCGACGCCATCACACTTAACTGAGCGTCGGTCGGTGGGCAGAGCATCTGGGCCTATCGCTGTGACTTCGATGCCCCCTTCGTAGGCAGCGGCCAGGACGGTGCCGCACGGGGAGAGAGCGATAGTTCGCGGCGTGTTATCGAGGATCATGGACTGGGTGCGCCGAGGTGGTGACTTTTGCAGATCGTACAGGTCAACCTGCATCTCACTGGACAAAACAGCTAGTTTGGTGCCGACATCGTTAATGCAAGCAGCAACAGGGCGACGCAGGATCTTGAACTCCCTCTTGACTCCAATAGTGGGCAGCTTCACATCAATCACGTAAACTCTAGCCGAATTGTATGCAAGGAGGTGGTGGCCCTTTGGGGAGGCACTGAATTGCATGCCCTCGCCGCCGGGGGCTGACGAGGAACTAATTGAGTTGGAAATGAGCTTGATAACGGTTTCGTTTGGACGCAAATAGGCCTGGAACAGGTTGCGCTTGACTTCACGAGCAAACAGCCGTCGCAAAAGGGGAAGCTTGTCATCGTCGGCGGAGGGGAGAGTTGTGTGGCTGGCAGCGAAGGACGGACATTGTGCCAGCTGGTGGATATATAGATGTGACTGTTGAGAGACTGATCGCCATTTGCGGTTCAGGAGAACGAGGGACGCGAAGCCGTTCGGATCGGTGAGGTGCAGGATTCTTGTAAAAGGGAACTTGTCAGCGCAATGAACGGGCTAGGATTTGGGTCAAAGGGGGGAGGTGGATGGCGAAGGTCGCGAGACGTTTCCTGTTGGCGTCGCACGAGCACGTAAAGCTGAGTACTCACTGCTCGATGATCTCGTCGGGGAGGCGATCGAAGAGGGGGGATGGAACGGGTGCTTTGTCGATGCTTGAGCGACGGGCGTCGGTCGTCGTTGCGTCCATGACGCTCAGGCGCTTTAGGGCGGGAAAGCGCAGAGCATGTCAGGGAGAGAGAGCAGAGGGGGGGAGGAAGAAAAAAAAACAACGACGAAGTCCAAAATGACTAGAATGGAAATTATGAGCTGAGCGTTCGGCGCTGGCGATGGCTGCGGTGGTGCTGGGGTGTTGAAGTCGGCTGGTGGGCTGGTGTGGCTGAAGCTGACTGGGCTGGGTCGGGTGACGGACAGCCAACGTGCGTAGGTAGCTGTGTCGCAGCAGGGCGAAGAATCACCAACAGGCAGGATGCGAGACACAAATAGAAAGAGTATGGGCGAATAGGGACGAAAGGCGGGAAATTGATTAAGAGCAGCAGCGCGGTGCTAAGTAAGGTTGGCGTGGCCGAAGTCCAACGATGGCGGGAGGCTTGCCTGGGTAGGTGGGAGCTGCGTTTGGCGATGAGGAGAGGGACGGGGGGAAGCGCGAGGAATGACGATGTTCAAGTACGTACAGGGGAAATGAGATGATAAGCGACGAACCTTTCTAGAGGCTAATGGACGGTCAAATACGAAATGTCGGCTTGTGGAGTGCAAGAGAAGAAGAAAAATCCGAAAATTGAATCCAAGCGAAGCACGCCGGCAGGAAGGGTCTGACGGGCGATGTTTTCGGTGGTGTTCGTATCCTTTTCCACGGCGATGATGAATCTCTGGGCCCAATTGGGCCGGTGCGGTCGAGGCCGGCTGCACCTCTCTCCACTTGGTGTGCTCGTGGGAGGACAGGGGGGATGCCTGGTGGAGTTTTTCCCTTGGTCAGATTAGGCTTTGATTAGCCAGCCGACACTGACTAGACAAGGGAACCAGAGTGGCGGTGCAGTAATGCAGGTTATGATGGACGGCGACGGGTGCGCGCGGGTCCCAGACTAGTGGTTTACGCGGCCGTGGCCAGGAGAGAGAAAGAAGCAAAAACAAGATAAATAAATAAATAAATAAATAATAAAATAAGTTAGAATGCAAAGGGAGATGGGGGGTTTTCTTGTTTGAAAGGGGATGAAAAAAGAAAAGAAAAGCAAAAAGACAAGGGAAGAATAAGAAAAAAACACATGCCCATAATGCCTCGCTCGTACACACACCAATACAAGAAAAAAGATTGTCGGTGATTTTGGGCATCCTGCAGCACCCACCACCGCTCCCACATAACTAGAACCACAGTGCTCGATACGCCATGACGGATTCGAGCGCAATGTCTTGGCCCCGGTAACAGTTGGGTTGTAGCGCATGGGTGAATGAAACCCGACTCTGGCTGGTGTCAAAAAGTCTCACAAAGTGTGCCATCGCATCGCATCGCATCGTATCCTAACTAGCCGTGAGAAGAAGCCGAGACCAAAAAACACCGTGGCCCCAAACATCGCCAGCCAAGAATGCCCAGCGCGCAGCAGCAAAGAGACAAAGCGAGACATGGCCGAGACTTATAATGTAAGCCTGCGGTAGCGCAGCCCGGGGGGCGGAATCTCGTCGTCTCGAACGGCCGCCCCGTCTCGGCTCAAGAGCACACAATTTGTCACATAATATCTGTCAGGCCTCTCTCTGTGTGCTCTGTTGGCTGTATCCTCTGTCGCCTCCGCACGTGTGGCGTCCGGCAGTGGTCAGAGATAGATGTCGCACATTGCGAGTCCCTCTCTGTCTCTGTTCCGCGCCCGATTTTGCCTTCTGCTTCTTGTCTAGTCTCGCATGTGGTTGCGTGTGTTGCGTGCGTAATGGCCCCTCCAGACTATGATTCGAGTGCATCCACCAGTCAGTGCATGGGCTATCGCTTTCAAACCTGAGAGATGGGCCTCGTCTCTCTTGCTCGCCTGCTCGCTTGCTCTAGCAGCGGTTTGGTTATCATGACTTGGTTTCTTGGCGTTTTGTTGCACATCCAAGAGTCGCCAAAAACTCAAAAAAGGGCTGCCCAGGCTCGGCTTTCTATTATTAGTGCTCGCCCATCTTTCCAGGGTGGATCGAAAAAAGAGCTGTGCGCGCCACCGCTGTCCATGCGGTCTCCATTCCTCCTGTGAGGGATGTGCAAAAGGGAGGGATGCTGCGACGGAAGCGACGAATCGTTGCCCACTCTCAGGTTCAGCTCATGCGCATTAAGCACAAGTGCGTCTCGCAACTCACTACGCATCAAGGATGTCACATTAGACGAGTCATGAGACTCATTGTCTAGACTTTTTTTTTTTTTTTTTTTTTTTTTTTTTTTTTTGGGGGGGGGGGGGGGGGGGGGGGCTGTCCCTCAGCGCCTGGATCTGGTGCCAGACCTTGGTCCGGATGCCGAAAGACTGGATGCTAAGTTCCTTGAGGTCCTCAAACTTCAGANTTACTTGTCATTTTTTTTTTTTTTTTTTTTTTTTTTTTTTTTGCAGCGCTTGCTATCATCCTTCTCTCCCCCCCCCCTTTTGGTGCTCCCTCCTTCAGCTCTCGGCCGCTTGTGCCGTCCACTCGGCCGAGTCACTCCTCGGCCCAATCGAAAGCTAAATCGCATCAAGATGAGAATCACACCATACCCCGCCATTTCGTTGACCCGGGATCCCAAGTCTATGTAAAGCGCCGGGTCACGGAGCTACATTCCAATAAGAGAAGATGTTTTCCGAGTATCGTAAAGCTTAAATCGCAAGATGAAGGGAAATATAAATTCACTATGCAGGTACTGAGCGCCACCACATAAACCATGATTAGAACAATAACTTGAATTGCCCGCAACCCCATCCCCATCAATAGTTTCCGGTGATAATTCATGTCTGGTGCCCCATAGTGGCTCTGCCCTCGCGGTTTAGCTTTTTCCTGAGTTGGCCCCGTCTGCCCCGGCTTCACTGACTGCCAGTTGACTAGCGCTTTAAGTGTCCAATAGCCATTTCTTGAATATAGTTCATCCCTTCGTTTTCCATCTCCTCTCCTAGTTCGTCGACCCATCTCTCATATCCTCTAGTAATATTGCCATTTTCCATACCATCCGAGCTACTGACGGGCAGCCCAAGGATCCCAGGTCTACCACGTGTGGCTTCCAGCGCTATATCGCTAGTCCAAGAAATTGCTTTGGTCAAGGCGTCCAGAACAATATCCATCGTCACCGTGCTGCCCGCTATCTCTGAGCTAACTTCGCCCGATCCGATCGCGCTTTGGGACAGTTCATCGACTTTTCTCGATCCATTGTCCAAGTCATCATTTTCCGAGTCATCTTTTTCCATCACATGAGAAGGTGGTGGAGCTTTGGCCATAACCGCAGAGTCTAACCGCCTCATCGCACTTAGATGCTTGAATTGGTCTCGTACAACGCCGTTTTCGCCATAACTCTTGAAATTTTTAAAATTGGAACTGCGATGGTACATACTCAGCCGGTCTACAATGTCTTCTGATTGCCACATCCCACAGAGTAGCCCTCTGACCTTGTCGGATAGCTTCCCATCCACATAGGCATCTGGGTGTGAAACAAATCTTGTCCATCGTAGAACCGACGCCTTGGCATGGTCGAAACTTTTTCGAACCATTCTTTGTGCATCTTCCTGCAGTTAGGGCAATTGAAAAGGTTCTGTCGCTCGTGGAAGAGATCCGCATGGACCAAGTGTTCTGCCCTTTGGGCCCCAATAAAGTGCATCTCGCTCTCGGCCATCAACACTCCAACACAGCATTTCGATCGATATCGTTTTTCCATACTGCTTTCTGTCCATACCACTTTAAAATACACCCTTCCGTCTCTATTTTTGACTTTTAGGATGTAGAGAATGCCCCTTTTTTCGTCTTTTGGCGCGAAAGATTTGTCAACCACGGACCATATATGAAACTTCGTAACGGGGGTTTTCCTTGTCAGGGAGAAGGGGCGAAAATCGTAAGAAATATTTTCCAGAACATGTGCGATCTTGTTCGTTTCAGAGAGGTTGGGAGGAGCTTGGAGATGATCGTCCTCCATGTTGTGAACAGTGCGTTTCTCCCTAACCACTGGACTTTCTTCCTCGGTCGTGATTTTTGGCTTCCCTTTACCCCTTTTCTCACACGGGCTGTCCATGTTGGGTAGTATGCTTCTCCTTACCTTCGCTGAAGGTGACAGAGAAACAGGGGAAAATACGACATCATCCTCATGCTCAGAGCTTGGCGGCGTGATAGGTGTTGGTGGCGTGAATGGGGTAGATAAAATAGAGTCAGGAGAAAACTCGCCGCACTTTTCATAAGAGAAGTATGACTGTGGTTTCGTGCTGCTTCCTCCCTCTGAACTGCTTGTTTCGTCGTAAATGGGCGTTGCAGGCCGAGTTGGAGTTCTAGTTGGTTGCGCCGGCGTTTCGTCTTGGACATGCCCGCCGTCATTGTCCGCTTCACTTCTGATCGTCTTTCCCAGTGTTAAACTATTTTCCAAAGTCCTCTCAAAAAGTAACTCTTTTGGTTTAGGACTTGACTTCGAGTCGGAGCTGGCCGGACATTTTGGGTCGCACTGGCTCAAGCTATCCACTGGTTCTGGCTTTCCGGCCCAGAAACGAATGTTCATGACAGCTTCTTCGCGATGCGAAGGGCAATGAGTTTTTAGTATCAAAGACTCTATTTCGTCAAGATCTTCCAGGAGATACTTTTTGGAGGCCCGCGAGCTTGCCTTATAATGTTTCTCGAGTTATTTGCGAAGATCCCTGATGATGGCTTAGCTGTCTTAAGCGATGAACTCACCCTATGCCGAACACTCATTCTCGCCCAAACAAGAAGTTTTCTTGGATGAAGTTCTGTCGATGAGAAACTTGACAAAAATGAGCGATTGCGATAACTGCGCAAAATCGCGACCGAGTGCGTGTTTGGCGGCCATGTTGGAAATGTGGATTTCACGAATGTTCTGTGACTTGCTTCTCGAATATTAATTGCGTATATCGAGTCTATTAATTATAATCTTTCAAGAGGTCTCTTTGGTGGATGCGAGCCAGCCCCTGATCTTCCAGACACCATCGTTTATGCACATTGGCGAATATGGGAAATATCTTGCCTCCAGTGTTGCTCATCTCATGCAAATCGGACCTGATGTCTCTTAACGCTAGAGAATCCTTGCATAGTGCTCAACACTGCCTACATTAGTTGGTTCGCAGTTGGCTTAGCCTGCGGTGATATATGCATGCTGGTTCGTAGTTTCCCAATAGCGACACAATGAAACCGGCCACTCCGGCCAACCAATCAATTTATCCACCCTCTCAGCCAAATTCTCTCTTTTCGGAACGGAGGAGCGGAAATGTGTGCAGATCAGGTGGGTGACGCAAGGCCAGAGGAGACTCTGTTGGGTATGAGCGGCTCCAGGATCAAAGGATGCGCGCCGAAATTCCGCTAGAGAGAAAGCGCGCTTTCAATGATCTATTATGTATTGAAACAATAAGCTAACACTAACTATCTGGATGACTAAGAGGGGGGCGAGACTGAGCTAATACAGATCACAAGTGATGAAGACATCTCTCAGCTAGCCGCAACACCAGTCGATGGAAATGGAGTGAGTGAGAAAGGAACCAAAGTCACGTTTGGGTTTTCAATTACGTTTCATAGTACAGAAGAATTTTTACCTATACTGCAGCTCTTCTGTAACCATCTTGGGGGAAGTTAAGCTACCTTTCTTGATAACCTCTAAATCACCATATGAAGACAAGACTCACTAGCCACATGTAGTTGCGTTACTACCCTTGGGGGATCTATAAAAGACATGCAAAGTTAATTTTGATGATGTACTTGTGCGAGTTACTGCAAAATTATTTCCAGCGATGATTGTTTTGGCAGGTCTTGTATCAACGCGGTTGTGTCACTTACGTCACGCATATTTGTAACATTGCACACAAGAGCTAGAGCATGCAGATACGACGCTCCGAGTTTAACATTTTCGGTTTATCTATATCGACGTCGTTTTTCTGACACGTTTAACAAGCAGAATCGGAGTCTAGCGTTTCGAGAAAGATTTGTCTTGGAGTAGGTAGTTTAAATCGGCAATTTTATCGCGGTCGCGAATATAGCCCAAGCCCCTCAAACTAGCAGGCATGTTCTCATTAGTGTAGATCAATAGCACATACAAATTTTGGAGTGATTGAGCTGTGGAGCTATCTGCGTGCCGCAATATAAGGTGAACCCAAATGCAGCTCATGCCTCAGCTATCCGCCGTACCGAGCCCACAAATAAGCCTAGCTACGGCGATCACCAGGAAACGTGACTAAGACACCGGCTACAGAGATACAATTGGGTGTTCCCAAGCAGAAATCCTTACCCAGTTGGACGTCGGTATCCACAGGGCGATTCTACATGACAGCCGTCGGTCGTGTAAATCTGATTGGTTTCCCGCACAAAGATATACCCCGAATAGGCAGGCAATTATACAAGCGTCCCCGACGTCGACCAATGCGGTCGAGGCCATTGGGAGAAACGCCAAGCAGAGATGGGACAAAGTTGGAGCATGGCGTTCTGTCAACCACGGTATCTTGATGCCCGTCGCTGAAAGGGGATGTCCGTTCACGCGGCTGGATCTGGCGTCAGAGCGCCTCTCATTGGCTCCGGGCCGGACTTGTCACCCCGGCCCTCTGATTTGATCAAAGGGACACACGTCGCCGGCATGGAAAAAAAAAAGAAACAAATAAAAAAAAGAAACGAGCCAGCCCATAGGCATAAACCTGGGGTAGGCACAAAAAAGGCACGAACGACAGCAAACCGTGCCAAGACGCATTCCCACCCCACAAACAGGATAGAACACCACCTCGCTTCCATGTTGTCTCTTCCCTCCCCGGGGCGTGCGCATGGGGATCACCACCCGAGATGCCGCCCCCTCGCCACCCGGTGAGCGAGGGCGGTGGAGATGGGCCATCTGCCGAGAGGCCTAAGGCATCTACTAGTTCGCGCGGTAACAAGAGTCAGGTCAGGTCAGGTCAGCCAGGCCACGCCAGGTTGCTGGTGCTCGCTGGCACATACAAGGCCCGCGGCACCGGGCGCCGGGCACTAGGCTCGAGGCACAAGGGCTCGAAACGCACCAGGGCCGACCGTCTTTATCTTGTTTCCGCCTAAGTTGCCTTTTGCTTTTCCTTCTTGGTGTAACTTTGATAGAGAGCGAGACAGCCATGGCTTCCCCCCTGTATAGGCTTCTACCCTTGGGGCCCCGGATCAAAGAGTTCCAGCAAGATGCTACCACCGAGGTCTTGACCCTATTCCCGGTCGAGAAGCGAAAGGGCCTGTCGAGCTATGGCCTGCCCGAGTCTTGCGAAAGGGTCTGCAATGCCCTTCTACAGAACCTGGTACGCTTTTTTTTTCACCAATTCACTTGTTTTTTTCTTTTTGTTGGATCAACTATATTATTTCCTATCTCTCATATTTAAAGCGAAAAAAGAAAAGAAAAAAGACCATGATAAAGTCAATCGTGCTAATAACATACGCCTAGGCGCCAGAAATTGAAGCATGGGCTAGAAGCCTTGGTCTGACCGTCAAAGACCTAGGCAGCCCCGAGATTCGTCCACAAGCTTTTCGCCTTGAAAAAAACAACACATCATCACTGCTCAAGGGCTACACCGCAATTGTTGTCGCCCTGGGAAATACAAACTACGACGTTGAGCTCATCTCTGGCGACAAGAAATCCGCCCGCATGGAAACCTGGGACCCTGCTTTCGCGCTGCATCTCCGAGAGACTGGCCTACGCGCGAAAGATGGCCACATCAGGTTTCTATATATCCCCCTCCAGCTGGAACCCGTCGAAAGACCCTGGAATATCATTACTTCATGATGAAGATCATGTCATGATCCGTGCTAGCTTCTGCCGAACTGCCACCCGCGTTTGTCTTAAGCGTGTTGGCTGCCAGGCTTTTTTCAATCTTATCCATGCTGTCAAATACATGAGCCAGAGCCATCTTGGAAATGAATCGCACATTGGGGGGGGGGGGGGGGGTTGGGGTTGGGGTTGGGGTTGGCGCGTACCTTACTTTGCCTTCGCAGAGGTCAAAAACAAGACTGGGTATTCTCAAAACCTCGGAGGGCAGAGACGTGGATGGCCGGTAGGCGGTGGTAACTTCTTCACGCAGAAGTGGGAAACATTCGCCTGTAAAGTGCTGGCCAAATGTGAAATACGAATTGACTGCTTAGTTGTGAGTATTCCACTTGGAATTCACTAGATTATAATAAATGTCAGAATTGTCTTACCTCGCAATGGAAGTTCATATGCACGGACCCCGAGCACTTTTGCAAGTTCGTCACCAATCTGTATGCATTTTGGAAGCGCAAATCGCTTTGAGCGGAGCGTGTCACTTCCTCCGCTGATACATTTCGCCATGGCCTCGAGCATGATTTCTCTGGCAAGGCCATCGCTGTGAGCCACATGACACGCGGCGACCATGACCATATTATGAAGTTGAAGCTCACGTCCGTCGAACTCCTTTGCCCAGGCCGCGTACGTATCGAGGAGGCGGACCCAGTCCATCTGGCTCCGGTTCTCGATGTGCGATAAGGTTAGGCGCTTGCGGATATTATCAATCTCCTCTGCAGTGGAGGGGAAATTATTGTTCCAATCTTCGTCCCCTTGGGGTAGCCGCTTCATCCAATTCTTGATCCATTTCCGATGCGTTTCCATACCGCGTCTTCGGGTTGCCCGCTGCGCCTGGACGCCGTGGCCTGGGGATTCGATGATGAACTCGGCAGCAAATCTTGTGGGGTTCTGTTGGGTCATGGTGAAGGGAGCCAATTCCGGGCGGCGTGGCTGGGCGACTTGCAATCCCATGGAAGGCCGTGGGACTTTGTTTCAGAGGTCCAGAACCTTGGCAGCCGGCCAGGTTGAGCAGAGAGCAGAAGGCGAGAGACCTGGGACGGCGTCAAGACGATGAACACGATCCGTGACCACTGACGTTGTCGCACTTGTCTGAGGCTGCCGGGGTGCTCGGTAAGGCCGCCGCGGAGACGGTGAACAGAATGCTATGTCGAGATAAATACCCCAAGAACCCATCGTGGTGTGGCCATAGTTCATGCTGCCGCGAGGTGATAGTGGCGCTCGGTGAGAGGCAAGGGCCTTCCCATAGGCCGGCTCAGGCTCCCCCTCCAATGGCCCAATGCCACGTCCAACAGCCGTCTGCCTCGAGCGAACAGTGCACTGGGGACTTGCGCAAGTCAAGGTGTTGAATCAACAAACACTGGCGTCGGGACGGGAGCTTGCAAAAACTTCCGGGAGCCATGCCTTATCTGAGGGTGAAACGTGTCTTGGCGGGGCATTGTCTTCTGGGACCACGAAGTCGTTCGAATGCGTATGGCACAGCTGGTTGGCAAATTCGTGCCGTCAAGGATTAATACGAGGCTTCCTTTGCGCGGGACGACCCGGCTGGCCCTGGCCGCCTCAGTGTGTGCTGTCGTAACATGCATAACGCAATGGGGAATTTTATCGTGGGATCTGCAAGGCAGTCCGAGCACTCTCATGCTAACACACAATGGTGTGTTGCCAGGGTTTTGGTGTCATGTGAAGGCGAGGTGACGTTAGTTCTGTCTAGTTGTTGGGGAGCCGCGGAGATGACAACGACTTGACAGACAACTAAACATTGTTTTTCCTTGCTGATTATTGATCATGGGATATAAATTCGCCATCCAGAGCATCTGGGCCGTTCTTGGTTCTTTGCTACGCCCTCGGGTGGGCCGTCTTCCGACGTCAATTCTGGTGGCTTGCAAGCGATGCTGCTTTGCCGTGCTAGCTCGCGGAAAGTTTCGTGGTCGGCTGTGGATACTAAAATCAGAGACATTTTAGAGGCGCCGCTGTGGCTGCCGTCCAATCCGTGGGGCTCCAGTGGCTGTGCGTGGCTGGTGTGGCTAATGTGTCCCCTTCCAGTCTTGACAGGTCCAGCCTGACGTAGACACTTTCGCAAACAGGAGGTACCCCTGAAAAAAAAAGGACCCGCCCTGTAATCTGAAATCGTGCATTCCTTAAGGACAGCTGGATTGTCCAGGCCTCGATTTTATGCACGTCCGTCGTGCAACTCTCGCCAACGCTCATCTGGAATTGCTCTCTCTGGCGCATTCGCTTGAGTGTGCCTCTTCCATCTTAGTAGTTTCCCGATCGATGGAGAGTCGCCACAATGGACGGTGATCCGGCAGTTGAGCCAGAGCTCGACGCCTTCAGCTTGGCATTCCCACTCCCGTACCGTGTTGGCTTTATCGCGACTTTGGGTCAGTCCCCGCGCACGCGCAAGCCTCTGCGTTGAGTGCAATTGGCCTTGGAGACTAACGTGCTGCAGCTGTCTGGGGATGGAGCCTCAACCTTCACGGCCTGTACCTCCTCAAGATCGACGTCCCCTCGCTCATTCGATATCCCGGACGATCCTCGCCGCACCACATTCCGCATCATGGCTCGACGTATCGGCTTGCGACAGTCATGTCAGGCCTCTTTGGCGCATCGATTACCCTGTTTTGGCTCTTCACCTGGGGAAAAGCCTCGCGCGTCATTGCCTACCAATGGATGCCCTTGACCTATCTCATTGCGCTCGCCGCTCTCTTCATCGTTCCCCTCCAACATCTCCCAAGCGGTGGAAGAAGACGATTCCTGGCCACATTGCGACGAGTGAGCGTTGGAGGGATTGCCGAAGCGAAGGACGGAAAGTTTGGGGACATCTTGCTCGCAGATGTGTTGACGTCTTACGCCAAAGTTTTTGGAGACTTGTTCGTCACCATATGCATGTTCTTTACCCGCAGCGGCTCGACGGACAGGCCTGATCGCAACTGCGGTGGAACAGTCATTGTGCCACTAATCATGGCCGTTCCCAGCATGATTCGATTTAGGCAGTGTGTGACCGAATATTTCCGGGTCCGGCGAGCGCCATACAAGGAGTCGACTGGCTGGGGTGGCCAACACCTTGCCAACGCACTCAAGTATTCGACCGCATTTCCTGTTCTGATCACGAGCGCATGGCAGCGAGCCGTCGAAGATGCAGGCACCAAGGCCATCCTCAACAAGGCCTGGTTGGTGGCGGTTCTCGTCAACTCGCTCTATTCCTTTTACTGGGACGTGACCAAGGATTGGGACATGACACTATTTCTATCCAAGGAGGAGCGCGAATCTAAACACCACCCTTACGGCCTAAGAGATAGGCTATATTTTAGGCCAATCAAGCTGTACTACGTTGTCATCGCCATGGATCTCATGCTTCGATGCACGTGGGCGATGAAGCTTCACACCAACTTGGACAAGTTTACTGATTTCGAGAGCGGCATCTTTCTCATCGAGTTTCTGGAGGTTTTTCGGCGATGGGTCTGGATATTTTTTCGAGTCGAGACTGAATGGATTAGAAACCAGCCAGCCAGCCTTGGTGGCATCGACGACATTCTGCTTGGCGACTACTCAGGGAAAGACGACGATGATGAGTAGTGGCGCCAACGGCAGGACCGGATTGGACATTTAAACAACGGGCGACTCAACGGCAATTGGATGGCGTCTGGGCTTATACCATAGAATGGGACATGTATCTAATGAGAGGCTAACATGGTGATTTGATGGAGTTTTGGGTTAGTGTCAACTCGACCGGTCAATCGAAAGTCTCAACCTTATTGCTACGTCATTGCTTGCTCTGCTTGTTCCCGAAGCTTTCCTCGACCAATCTGGCTCTTCCCGACATGCTCGCCACGTTATGAAATCGCACCCGCGGTACCGATCCAGCCCCGGTAGTCCCACTCTTCTGGTAAGCCTTACTCGTCGTAGTAACATTATGAGCAGCTTACGTTTGGCAGACGCCATGCCCGCTTAGTCGGACCATCCGGAACTCTGCCACGCAAGGTTTATGCTTTTCAGAGAAGGATCCGAAGACTTTCGGGAGTCAGTCATCCGCTGCCACAGAAAAGTCGAGAATATGACGTGTGACCGAAGTTCGCGTCTGGATCTGGCGAGCCCAGCCCTATCAGACATGGTTGTGTTTCTACAGCCCAAACATCTGCCGGTAAAAGACAGCTTAGTTACACCAATCAGAAGATTAATGTCCATGACGTGGGTTCGACCTATGATGTTCATCTGTTTCTACTCGTTATCCTTTGAGCATGATGAAGCCACCATTGTGAAAACCCCGCGCGGAATCGCTCTCAGTGGGCATTGTGCCTCCGTCGGGGTTTCTAACCTGGAAGATCCTTCGCAGCTGGAATGCTGGCCATGGTGCTAGAGTCAAAATCACTCACACACTTGGACGTGCCCAGACCAAAAAGCTTCCGCCACCTTCAGCCCCCGGGATAACCACGGCCGGGGCCATGGAAGAATGGAAGCCAGCTAGAAGCAGAAGCCACGAGATCCGGGAATTCGGTCCAAACTCTATGGTGATGCGAAAAAAAAAAATTTTAATAAGTCTGAGCCGCTCGCTCATCGAGTGTGGGTGGTCTTGGTTTTGGCTTTGCTCATCTCTCGACAAACTCGCCTCCTCATTCCCGACTGAGAACGAACCCGCAGCAACACGGCACCTCGTCGCACCTCGGCTCATCGAAGACACAGCAGTCTCCTTTGTAGTATAACCAGGTGTGGTGACGGGATTTTAACCACGAAGAGCAGGGCACAGTTCGCTTTACGCGACTTTCACTACCCAATCATCCACTCTCCACATCCGATCAGCCAGTCGGTGGTGTAACGAAAGCTTCACAAACAACCCCGCCCCTCCCCCCAGCGCTCTGGTGAAGAAGCAAACACTCCAGCACATCCACATCATCTTGCTTCAACTTGGCACGCATCTCGATACGCTCTCGTATTCATCCGGCGCGATGTCAACCCAAATCCGCCCACTCAAAGGCACCGAGTTCATGGGCCCCCCCGAGAACCAGGAAGCCTACATCAACAGACCTCTACCACTCCCGCCTACCTCCAAGCCCAAGCCCAAGATTGAGGTGCAGACCCGGTCCAGGAGCTCATCTCGAGTATCTGCAAGACTCAGCGTATTTCCCACGCTCGACACCCCCGGTAACAGCGGCGAGCATCTAGCTCCTCTCGCTGGTCCTCCCAGTCTTCGGCGGCCCCGGTCTCGCAGCTCTCTTTCCGGCTCCCCCATTGATCGCCGCACCTCCAAGCTGCAGCAGCTCACCGGCCACAAGATTGTGGTTGGGGGCGACTGGAACCCTACCAAGGGCCTTTCCCCGTACGCCTCGCCGCTGCTGCTAGGGGATGATTCATCCAGCAACTACAGTCAGTCGTTGGACGATCCCATTTATGAAGAGGGATCCCAGTGTCCCGAATGCGCCGTGCCCAACTTAATAGAGGATTGCTGCGATGATACGTGCAGCAAGCGCAGTTCCGATGGTCCCCTCTCTCCCCCCGTACCGCGGGGCTCTGGAGAGCACTATGACTGCTCCTCCAGTTCTGCGGCGCCTTCAACCGTGGAAGATACTCTAAAGAAGTATTTCAATGAGGTTGACGAGGACGAGGACATCTCGGATGAGTATCACCAATTCACAACCAACATCGCCAAGGTCGACAGGCAACGCAGCCGTAATTCATCTCCAGTTCCTGCTCCCAGTCTTTCTCTTGCACCTCCCCCACCCACGGGTCCTTTGGGTCGCAGCCAGTCTCTCACGAGCCGTTTCAGTATCTCAGCCCGAGCTCTATTCTCCCGCAAGAAGCCTCAGAACCAGAAACAAGGCTGCGATAGTGATGTTGCCCCTGCCAACCGCCATTCACATGGTAATACTCCTTCTCACAGCCATCCTCATGGCCACGCGCTTCATCACAATCACAATCACCACAACCACCACCACCACCATCACCACCATAATCACAGCCATAACCACAGTCATTCGCATGGTCACAATCATGATCACGATCACGACCATGCTCATGCCGCAACTCCTACCCCTGCACCTGCTGCGGCTCACCCTCCTCCCGCTCAAAAACGACCTACTTCTGTCCCTGTCACATCTGCTCCTCGCTCCAATTCCTCTCGCGCCTCCCTATCCCGCGCTTCCATCTCTCGCGCTTCCCTCCTTCTTCGCGGCTCTGGGCCCCTTGCTACTGTGCCCCTTAACTCCAAACCTGCTCCCGCCTCCAAGCCTCCCCCTACTTCTGTGCCTCCAACATCTGTGCCTTCGGCACCACGCTCCGAAAAGTCCTCAATAGGCTCCTCGGCGCCCCAGGGCACCCCAGAGACAACCGTCGACACACCTCCTTGCAGCGTCTTCGAATGCTCTGATGACGGCGAGCTTGAGGATGACGAGGAGACGCACATGAGAGAGGTCATCCGAGACTTCTTCTCGCCAGTTCAGCGAAGCGGCGACGGAGTCAGGCCTTTAGATATTATCCCCCGCAGCGCCGCGATGGATGATCCTTCCAAGGCCAAGGTCAAGGGCATGTTAGGACTATCCAAGCAAGAACGACCAAGACAAAACCTGCAATCCTAGCCGCACATTTCCTCTCGACCAGAGACGTTAATGAAGCTACTGCCATACGGTGCCACCACTGCGATACTGTTATTTCCTTTGTCGAGTCCAATCCAGCACGGCCTGGACGGCGCAATTGTTTTCAGAGATTCCCCCATGCCATCATGAGCTACGCTTAAAATGCCGTTGCATTTCGAACCAAAAAAACTCTTTCCTTTTTTTTTTTTTACACCTTGTTCACTTTGCAAGCAGTCAAGCGTATCACTCGAATATTAGACAAACCTCCTGTAGAGTACTGTAGTATACAAACTTACAACATACAAAGACTTAATACCGCACAACTTTACTTTTCTGTCTACCGCACGCTAGAGAAGATCAAAATAAGTTTTTTTTTGGGGGGAAGGTCTGGAATTCTTGATTCCCTCTGAGCGCAAAGTAAGATTGCGCCACCAATCGAGATGTCACAAGGCCTGATTTCTGTCGCCCCCGGCTGAACCCTCGGTCTCGCAGCCGAGCATCGCCGCGCTTGTGGGCTAGCCCCGCCCCCGCAGATTCGCTCCCAGCACCCGGAGCCGGGACCCGGTATCTATCTCCCCGAATAGTAAGCAAGAGCAGAAGGGACGTGGGACTCGCCCAAAAACCTGGCCTCGGCATCTCATTCTACTTTTACCCCCCCATCTAAGGTCCCCCTCCTCTCCCCCTGCCTGCGTGCGGGTGACGAGTTGCGCGAACGGAACTAAACAGAAGGAGAAACTGGGTCAAAAAAAAAAGAAAGGAAAAAAAAAAAAAGACAGGGGAATGCATCTTGTCAAGACACCATGATCAACAACGCAGTAACAACAACAGCAGCAGCAGAGGCAGAGGCTGAGATACAGTCGTCGTCATCGCCGTCGCCCAACCAGCTCCAGGTTCTCGATAACAAGACTGCGTCAGCGGCTGCAGATGCGGAAGCGGACTTGGCCATCACCGACGCCGAAATCACCGCCATCCAGACTAGCATCCGCGAGGCCACCGCCGGCGAACACTCGAACCTCGGAGAGTCTTCGCTGTACTACGATGCTGCCACAATGTCTCCCTTGAGCGCCATGTCAGCGGTAAGTCTCTGTGATGTTCTTTTTTTTTTTCATCTTTTTTTTTTCACTTTGTCCTTATTCCTCACCGGTTCCTTCTTCGTCTTGGCCTCGGCTAAGCTCTTGTTTACCTTTTCTCTTTTTCCTTTCCTTGGCTCCATTCCTGTCCTCTCTTTCGTCTTAACTATCATGACTCGTTGTCTCGTCCCTGTTGGATAGACTCCATCGCCCTCCCTCCCCCCCCCCACCATCAACTACCGCCGCATCATTCCCTCACCTCAGCTTGCCTTTCCTCTAATTCCGCACTCGCAACAAAATAAGATGTGCTCACTCGCCCAAACATGCAGGCCGCCATTGCCCGGTTCCGCTCCTACAAGCCCCCAGCTTTCCCGCTGTGGGATCGGCTGCCAGCCCGCAGGCGCGCGGCCGTGCTGATCCTGCTCTATGCGGACCGGCGAGGCGACCTCCGCGTGGTCATCACGATGCGGGCCGCGAGCCTAAGAAGCTTCTCCGGTCACGCGGCGTTCCCCGGAGGCAAGGCCGACAACACGACGGAGACACCCTGTAAGCAGCATGACGTGTTCGCCCTTTTCTTTTTCTTTTTCTTTTTTGTGAGCAAAGTGACAGCCACACTAACAGAGACCACGTCCTTAGTCCAGATAGCTCGCCGCGAGGCCTGGGAGGAGATTGGTCTGCCGCTGGACGATGCCAGGCTGCCCAAGCCATTCCGCATCGAGCACCTGTGCTGCCTCCCTCCATCCCTCGCGCGGACGCACCTCGTCGTGCGTCCGTGTGTGGCATTCCTTCACTCTGACCAGGTGTCCCCGGGTGAGCCCGCACCCATCGTGGACGAGGTCATGATCCCCAAGCTAGACGCCCGCGAGGTGGCTGCCGTCTTCAGCGCGCCCTTCTACAACTTCCTCAAGATTCATGATTTGCCCCCGGCTCCAGGTGAGGTGCTCCCCGAGGGCCACTGGTACGACGGCGAGTGGATCTCGTGGAAGGACTTCCCCTGGCGGGTGCACAACTTCTACGTGCCCGTCAACAACCAGAACGTGTCCAAGCCGCGGCCCGGGAGCGACCAGGCGAACCTGGCGGAGAAGCTGGAGGAAGAGAAGCGTGAAGGTAGGTTTAGAGTGTGGGGGATGACGGCGCGAGTCCTGGTAGACGCTGCTCGCATCGGATACAATGAGGAGCCGGAGATGGAGCACAACGAGGGCTTTGGCGACCCGGAAATCATTGTCGTAGCCGAGCAAGAGGGCAATCTCGGAGATACAGGCCAGCAGAAAAAGGACAGCAGTGATGCATCGAAAATGTAGAGTCTAGACATGTTGCGCGATGCGGTTAACTGGAGACGGTTGACGGGACATAGCGTGTTGTTGATGTCCAAGTTTATTAGATCACGAAGATATGCAGCCCCATGTAGAAGAATATATCATTTCACTCTTGCGCCATCTTCGCCCATGTCCCAAGGATTTCCCATAGATCGAGTGCCATTCTACCATGTAGTCAACGGACATTGAACTTTCTTATAACCTCGTGCATTGCCTTGCCGATGCAGGACGGCAGCTTAACAGCTGCTGAATCAGTGGCAGGCGTTCTCTTTAGTGGCAGACACTTTCTGGCCAAAGACGACGTAACCAATGAAAGCGCCTAGAGTGACAGCAGCCATGACCCATCCGTTGTAAGTCATAAAAACAAGCCTTGAAGTAACCAGTGAGTACTAGGCTGGGAGGCCCAAGAACGGGACATTCGTTTTGGGAAGCACTCACATGAGCATGAAAGCATAAAAGTTCTGGAAGGCGTAGAGAAGGCCCTTGATTATGTGGGCACGCTGGCCGGCCTGTTCTTGGTTCTGCCCTGAAAGGATTGGAGTCGTCTCAGTAACAGCACCTCAAGGGAAGACTTAGCATTTGCGCGTCGCAAGCATATAGAGGGGGGGAAACAAGCAAAGAACCAGAGCATGAGCAACAACTTCTTCAACTTCTTGGTAGCCCAAACCCCATAGCTATCTTGGACGGAGGAAATACAGCAAAAAAGGCAAACAAAAAGAAGGGTGGGTTATGTGTGGCTTACTCGGCAGGGCCTGGACACGCTTGGAGAGAGCTTCTTCGTATCGGCGGGAGACGGAGCGGAGGCCTTCGTAGCCAACGGCGAGGAGGACGACGGCGAGGAGGGAGAAGATGAGGGAACCGGTGGAGCGGATGTGCCATTGGCGGAAGACAATGCACAGGTTGGTCGTGTCCCATGTGAACAGCATCTGCAGGAGAGCATGGTGAGTTGGGAATAGCGTCATTCGATGTCGGGCATGCTACTCACGTTCATGCTGCACATGGCGCCGTGGTCCATATCACCGTGGTCCATACCGCCATGATCCATGCCGCCGTGGTCCATGCCACCGTGGTCCATACCGCTGTGATCCATTGCGAGACGAAGGACGACAGGTGGGTTGAGGATTGGGGGGAGTTGCTGCGGATGAAGGATGCGGCGATGTGGCGAGGATCGATGCGGTGGACGATGGCGATGTTCGGAAACGAGAGAAGCCCTGGCGATGGGTGCAGGCGAGGACAGCAGAGGACGGTGATGGTGTTGTTGGTTTATGAAGCTACACAAAACCAACTCAAACGTGCGCAGGTCAACGTGATGGCATGTCTCGTGAGGACCTTGTGACGTACCGCACACGTACAGCCGTTGCGACTAGGGAGCTTTCGTGCCCTTCTGCAACATGTACGTATGCCGGTCCACCCGCGATAAGCCGCCGTCTCCCAGCGGCCGCATAGAGAAGAGCACAGGCCCTGACAGGGTGCTCAGGGTCTGGAACTCTGGCGCCGGGGCGACCCCCTCACTGTCCCGCCAATTGGCCAGGCCCAGAACACGCTCTCCATCCCGGCGCCCTTCACAGGCAAGTCACCCGCCAAACGAGGCGCGCCCCGGGCTGCTGTCGACGGCCCTGCACAACAGCGCCTGCGCACGCCTGCGAGGTCCCTAGCTTAGAGGGGAATCCATGCCCGCAGTGGGGAGAGCAGAGGGTAGCCAGCAACTTCTCATACGTCTATAGTCGCAGTGGTTTGAGTGACATGTTTCCAACGACTCTCCATCTCCATAGAGAAGAAAAAAAAAATGAAAAAAAAAATTGAAAAAAAAAAGTAGTTTGTAATCAGCCATGAGCAAATGCGATAACTGCGCAATATAGTTTCCTTCTCCTCACTTGATTAAAAATAAAAAGCTCCCCACGTCATCCCATCCCGTCTCGGCCCGCCCTTATAACCGACGACGATTCAGTTGCGAGAATAACTCTTCCTCGTCGTTCAACTCTCTCCAATCTGAAAAGCTTTAGAGTTCCAAAGAGCGCCCTCACATCCAACGAGGAAAAAAAAAGATGCTGGCACCGCCTGTCAACTTGCCCAAGTGGTGAGCCCATGTCTCTCTCCGCGCCACGGCCAAAACTCGTTTTCGGTGCTGACTCAAGAATAGGCTCGAGGAGAATTCCCACCTTCTCCAGCCTCCCATCAACAACTACTGCGTCTACAATGAGGACTTTACCGTCATGGTACTACAAATCACCTGAACACGGGGGTGGGGGAGAGATGTAGAGAGAGAAGCAAGTCTGTAATCGGGCTGAACTGACTCATTCGCTCGCCTTTTCTAGATTGTGGGCGGCCCCAACGCCAGAACCGACTACCACATCAACCAGACGCCCGAGTGGTTCTACCAGCACAAGGGCGCCATGATGCTCAAGGTGGTCGACGACGGCGAGTTCCGCGACATCATCATCCGCGAGGGCGACATGTTCCTGCTCCCCGGCAACACGCCGCACAACCCCGTGCGCTTCGCCAACACCGTCGGCGTCGTCCTCGAGCAGCGCCGCCCCGCGGGCTCGCTCGACCGCATGAGGTGGTACTGCGCCGAGTGCAACGAGGTTGTCCACGAGGCCGCCTTCCACTGCACCGACCTCGGCACCCAGATCAAGGCCGGCGTCGAGGCCTTCAAGAGCGACGACGAGAAGAGGGCCTGCGGCAAGTGCGGTACGCTGGCCGACTGGGCCCCGAAGCCTGGTTCTATCCAGGATCCCAACTTGGAGTAAAAGCCGTACTAGGATTTGTCAAAGAGAGAATGAAAATAGGAAACAAGAGGCTTCTTTTTTTCCTTTTTTTTTCTTTTTTCGTTGTTGTAGCAGTAGTTATATATTCAGACGTGATACAAATCCCGCGTCGAGAAAATCTATCTTTTCTTTTTTTAGAGACTTATGCACATTCCAACGTGACACATCCGTATACACATACAAAAAAAAGTAAATGCGCATGCCTGTAGTTATTCCCAAAGCACCCAATTAACCATAATTCTTCCCACTTTAAGTCTCAGCAAAGGTGTACGAGGTGGGCGACTCCTCGACGGGAATCTCGATGCTGCCCTCCTCGAGCTCCTTGCCGTCGACCCTCACGCCGGCGGTGATGACATCGCCGGGCACGGCGGGGCCGACACCGGCAGGGGTTCCGGTGAGGACAATGTCGCCGGGGTGCAGGGTCATGACCTTGGAGATGTCGCTCAGGATGCGGGGGATCTGGTAGATCATCAGGTTGGTCGAGCCCTGCTGCTTGACCTCGCCGTTGACCTTGAGGAACAGCTCGACGTCCTGCGGGTCCTTGATGGTCTCCTTGGCGATGACCTGGCTCATGGGCAGGAACGTGTCGAAGCCCTTGGCAATGTCCCAGGGGAGACCCTTCTTCTTGGCCTCGTTCTGCGCATTGCGGGCCGTCATGTCAATGGCTACAGCGTAGGCTGCGTCTCAGTTAGCAATTGGTTCAAACAAAATTATTAAATCAACCGACTCCGCGGGCCGCGGATTGCGGGACGGTGGAACAAGATTCCCACTCACCCCTGATGGCCTCAAGAGCTCCCTTGGTGTCGTCGGCCTGGAGATCCCGAACCACCTTGCCGATAACAAGGGCAAGCTCGACCTCATAGTGCATGTCAATGCCCTTGGGGCGCAGGACGGAGCCCTCGCCGGGCAGCACAATCGAGGACGGGGGCTTGAGGAAGAAGAAGGGCTGCTTGGGCTTGGTGTTGTTGAGCTCAGCAATGTGCTCGCTGTGGCACGCCGTTAGTGAAATGAACCACAGAGACAAAGAGAAAAGGTCATCTCATAGCCGGAAACGATGCCGATGAGAGCCAATTGAGTAACATACGCAAAGTTGCGGCCGATGCACACGACCTTGCCGGCCTGCTTGAGCGTCGTCGACGCCTGGGGAGCGAGGCGAACCATCGTGTGTCTGAGGCCAAACATGGTGAAAGGAAGGGAAAGGGGGAACGTTTCGGAAACGGCGTGAGAAAATGTACCGGTAGTTATGGCGAGTGCGTCTCTAATTCTTCCGCGATGCTTTTCCAAGCAAAGTCGGGACAAGACAATTGCAGTATGGTGGAATGGGCTTCCTTGCAAGACGCAACGTCGGAACAAGATGCCGATGGATAAGCCTCGGACTTGCGCCGCTGGTCGGGGCGGATAGCAGCCGAGAGCGAATAAAACGACGACGAAATCGGAGGGCGACGACGCCTGCGGAGTTCGTCTCGGAAACTTTCCATGGGGATCAATTCATGTGCCCTTTTCGTCTCTTTTCTCTTCTTTTTCTTTCCCTCCGCTCGCTTTTTCCTATTTCACTCAATGGGATTCTCCTTCCTTTCTCGTGGGTTGCGTGTGAGGTTGCGAAGAGCTGTAGCTCCGTTTTTGGTCTAGCGCACTAAAACATCTCAGTGCTCAACAGAGTGTCCCAGCATCATGTCCAATCATTGATTCCGCAAAACAAGAGCTATTATGAATAATGCGGTTTCTTAGTGGCTAGCTCTGTTTAAAATGTACCAGGTTCCTCTTGTTAGACAAAGCCATTAACCAGGTTCAGAATAGCAATTCATGCAGGCACTTCCGCACCGTCAAACCCGGCCAATTGCTAGCGTTGAATTCAACAAGCAGGTTGACGATTGCCCATCTTCAATCCCGCGTATTCCATGACAATTTCAACAAGTTCTAATCCAACGTCGGCCTTATTAAATTCCTTCTCAGGTAGTAGCCTCAAGTTTTAGAACAAAAATCGCCCACTCGAAACAACGAACCAGACTCTGCTCACCAATTCTTCCCGCACTTGCACTCCGTCCGCACCAATGGTCACAATGCGCGTCCAGTGAACAAGTGGTTGGTTTGCCCGGGATCTTCGAGGTTATCCAAATGACTCATAAATAATGACCTTGAAATGATCAAAAGATGCCCAATCAAGCTCGCGTTGCAGGTACGGCAATGCCAGTGTTGAAATCATGAATCTGAACGTCCGGGCAGGGTTATGAATGTAGCTATCGATACCTAATGATCGACTGCCTCATTCTTGCCCTACAGTTCAGAGATGGGACTCTGCGGAGGCAGCAGAATTGCAAATTGTGAGATATGAATAACCCAAGGATGACACGGTCTTAACAACATTAATGTCATATCATCTGTCAACCAGCTCACCATTATCAAACACCGGTTCAATTCAAATGCTTGAAGCAGAATCTCCTACAGCCAGGTATAATTCAGACTAAACAAACAACACTCAGCAGTGTTCCAATTCTATACATTTTACCCCATTTAGATATATAATTTGTCTCCATCAAGCAACGTGAATAAACGCCCGCTTCTTAGCACTCTTTTCCGCATTTTCCTCTTCCCAGTTTTCATCAACGTAATCCTTGATGCTCTTGTCACGAATCTGCATTCCCACCACCTTGAGAGCGGCAATATTGACACCCATCTCATCCTTCTGGCGCTTGAGCGACGCGCGGAGGTTCCCTCGGATCTTGTCTAGCATTGTCTTCATGGTGCGGCTAGCCACAATTTGCTTGTGATGCGTCTTGAGCATAAAGAAGAGGATGCGACATGTGAGGGGAATATTCATCGATCGCATCGCGAAGATGTTGATGAAGGTGAAGAGAATTGGAACCGAGGCAAAGGGAAGAACAAGCAGTGCGTCGTGCAGCGCTGAAGCCTTGATGCGCTGCAGGACGGACATGACATGTGCCTCGGCGGTAATGTTGCCAAGGGCAATGAAAACAGGGTTTCGTTGAGGGAGCATAGCATGGGGGTTGGTGAGCTTGGCTTCCTCGTACTCCTTGAGCAGGTTGAGATCGGCCATGCCCATTTCGAGTGCCTCTGCTATCCGCTCTCCGGCCATGAGAGTCTCAGTTGTCTGCTTGGTTGCGGCCGCGACTTCACCGTTCTCGTCCTGTGCATCAGTTTCTCGCTCGAGGGATGTGGTCAGAGTGCTTTCGTATAGCTCCTCCATCTCCTTTTCGCGCTCTTCCTCGAGGAAGATCTGTTCCTCTGTCTCGTCCCAAACACGGATACTCTTGTCATGGCCAGCACTGGCCAGGAAGTTTCCGCTGTGGCTGATGGCGATGGCCCAAACCTCGCCGTGGTGGCCGTCCAATCGCTGGATCTGCTCAAACTTGTCACCATCCCAGTATCGAATAGTGCGGTCCTTGCTGCTACTGAAAAAGTGGTGCCCGTTTCCGTCCGAGTTGTGCGGCACAAAGGCGACCTGCAGGATGCTGTCTTGGTGACCAAAGAGCGCCTTGTGGCAGTCACCAAAGTCCAGACCCCAAATTCTAATGTTCTTATCGGCGGAGCTAGTGACAATCAACTTGCTGTCGTATGAGATGTCCATGCTGAGAACGGGAAGTTTGTGCCCGTAGAGGTTTAGGTAGAGCTTCAGGGAGTCGACGAAGAAGACCTTGACGGTGTTATCGAGTAGGGCAACAGCCAATAGTCTAGCATCCGGAGAAAATTTGAGGCTGAGGATGTCATCAGAAACCTTCAACGTTCTGGACTGAACCAGTTTCAACTTGGGTGTTTTTCTTGTGGTACCTAGCACTTCCTCCTGGACAATCTTAAAGTCCCAAAACTTGGCAGTCTTGTCGGCGCTTCCCGAAACGACAGACTGCCCGTTAGGGTGGACATGGAGTGACCAGATGGCGCCCTCGTGTGCATCGACGCTATCCAAGAGCGCAGCAGAAGCAACATCAAAAAGCTGCAGCTCGCCGCTCTTGGTTCCAACGACAACAACTTTGTCTCCTGGCAAAAATGAGCAGCATAGGGCATATCCACACTCAAATGTTCGAATGCAGCTCTGCGTCTTGATATTCCAAATCTTCAAACTTCCATTAGAGGCCGAAGCAAGCATCTTGTCGTCCGAACTCAGTGACAGGGCTCGGATATCTGTTCGGTGTCCAGGTAGTTCAACGGATAGAGATCGTGTATATTCGGGTACTTCCTCTTTTTTGGATTTCTCGCTCTTTTCCTTTGGCGGCACACTGTAATATTCCAGCTGGTTGTTGGTTGTCCCCACCAGCAGTTGAAGATCCTTCTGTCCAGTTGGCACAGCCCAATCCACAGAGCGAACCTTGCCGCCAGTTCGCACAATGACGTACTGGACAAATACATCGCTAATGTCGGCCTTTGAGACATCGTCTGCCTTGTCATCGTCTTCGTCGGCCGACTTGCTTTGCTTTTGTTTTTCACGCTGTCGTCTCCTTTTGCGGGCCAGTGCCTTTTTTATTTCGGATTCCGTCCGTATCCGCCAAACATCCACTGCTTTTTCTGATCCGTGAACGGCAAAGTAGTCCTTCTTGGGATGAAAGACTACTTCAGTAGCCTTGTCTTTGCTTTGCCGATGCAGAGTGCCCCGGTCGTGGAGAAACTGAGTGGCCGCAGGCATATCAACCCGACGGGCGCTCAAAGCCAATCCGTCTGCATCCAAAGACCAAACCTTGATTTCTCCATCGTTTCCTGCCGTGATGCACCCGCTGTAGTCTGGTGAGAGTCCAAGAGCCCAGCACTCGCCATTGGTCTGACAAATGTGAGTCTCAATGCAGTGCCTCGAGGAAAGGTCCCAGAGCTTGATTAGAGAATCCTTGCCCGTTGTCAGGAGAAAGCCGTCCGATGCGCCGTCGCCATCAAGAACCATAGCCTGCTCGCCATCTTCGCCTTGTACCTGCGGCTCCGGTTCAACGAACTGAAGGCCTGTCACTTGATCTTTGTGGCCCCTTAACTTGAACTGGCCAACCTCAGCCACGAGATCCCAGACGATAACGTCCGTATCCTTTGAACCACTAGCAAGTCTGACACCAGACTTGTCAAAAGCAAGCTTTGTGATGGCTGACTTGTGGCCATTGAAGTTGACAATAACGGTGGAAATTTTACTATCCCACAGTCGAATACTGCCATCCTCATACCCCACGGCAAAAACGTCTTTGTCCGACTTGCTCTGGGCAATCGCAGTCACGGGAACCTTGCATCGTTCGTCTCTCCAACGGCTTATGAGTTCGCTCTTTTTAATATCCCAGCACAAGACCTCCTCGTTCGCTGCGACGACCGCTTGTCCCGCGCCAGCGCCCGTTCGGTCCCTCGATGTCCACACAAGGTTCGAGGTGCTGGACGCGACGATGCCAAAGGACTTGGCGTGTTCGTATTTTCTAGTCGCAAATGTGTCAGTCGAAGTCGCAAGATGCCCCTGAGAGACTTACAGATATGACTTGACCATATTTGCCAAGTTGCAACCTGCATTGACCTTCACCAACTTTCTTCGTTCAGTAAAGATTCCCAGGATCGCAGCCCACGACTTAGGGTGGGAAATTTTCTTATCGATAAGAGCGTAACGCAGGACCCACCCTCCGCTCCAAAGCTCCACGTCACGTGGGCGGCTGGGAGCTTGACGTGCCTCACCACGTCAGCCCCACTACCAGGCGTCACCCAAGCTCCGAGACGACGACAGGAAAGGGGATCGCAAACCAATACGCCGTCAAGATGCTTTTGCTAGACTATCAAAACGTACTGATCCAATCGGTACTTACCGAACGGTTCTCTGGGTAAGTGCGCTCATATTGGCATCTCCCGAGCTTGAGCTAATGGATTGTGCGTCAGTGCCCCTCCCGCTTCCATCGATCAGACGGTCAGCGACTTCGACGGTGTTACCTTCCACATATCCACGCCCGAGACCAAGACCCAAATCCTGCTGTCGATCCAGATAAGATGCTTCCCCGACCTGGTGCAGTATGGCGCCCAAGAAGTGCTCCAGCGCGAGTATGGAGCATACGTGGCTCCGGTTGAGCCGGGCTTTGACTTCTCCGTAGTGGTAGACCTGGAGAACCTGCCAGAATCCAAGGGTATGGACAAGTCGTTTGTCATATTTGAACTCGTGCATTGGCGCTGACAAGATACTCAGAGGAGCGAGACGCCCTTGCGCTCAAGTTCGCTCTCCTAAAGCGAAACGCCATGGCTGCGCCGTTCGAGCAGGCCTACCAGGAGTACTACCAGCTCAAGGAGGAGGCTTCGAAGTTTACATCCGAGGAGGCTCCCCAGGGAGTCCGTGAAGGTGGCGCTGTCAAAGCCATTCACTACCGAGAGGAGGAGGCAATTTACGTCAAGGCCAGCCACGATCGAGTCACCGTAATCTTCAGCACTGTCTTCCGAGAGGAGACCGACAGGGTGTTTGGCAAGGTCTTTATCCAAGAATTCGTCGATGCACGAAGGAGAGCTATCCAGAACGCTCCCCAGGTCCTCTTCAAGAACGAGCCACCGCTGGAGTTGGAAGGTGTTCCAGGTGTCCGAAACACTGGAACCGGAGAAATCGGCTACGTCACTTTCGGTAAGTGGTCTCAAGTCCAACAAGCTCGTAACCAGCTAACAATTGATCAGTCCTCTTCCCCCGCCATCTTACACCTCAGCGAATGAACGATGTCATTTCTCACATCCAGACATTCCGTGACTACTTCCACTACCACATTAAGGCATCCAAGGCCTATATTCACTCCCGAATGCGAAAGCGAACCGCCGATTTCCTTCAAGGTGAGATTAGGGATCATTGCTTTTCGTCCAGAGACCGAATTGACACGTTTCAGTGCTGCGCCGCGCTCGACCCGACAACGAAGAGAAGGAGAGAAAGACCGCGAGTGGAAGAACCTTCAAGGTGCAAGGAAACTAGGCGTTTGGATAGAAGGAGGCCAAAGTCCCATTTCACAAAAGCTCAAATATGGATGTGCCTTTTATCACTGGTTGATGGAGCTACTAGGGGGGTTAGACATGACGGAGAGTTGCTACGAGCGAATGAAACTATTACAAAATCCTGCCAATTAAACTTTCATATGCATAAAAATAAATCACTTGACGTTGTTGTTGACTAAAATGTGTTGGTTTGCCGCAGTTCATATCTGTTAGACTGCAGGCGCTCGCCTGAGGCAGCCAGTTAGCGCGGGCCGAGAACATCCCACCTCTGTAGCGCGCGACAACCCGATGGTGCTTGACCGCATGCCACTTCGCAGCTTGGCATCACGACCGCGGGGTCGCAACAACAATGGTGTGGCCTTTTAAGTCGTCGAAATCGGAAGAAGAGGCGAAGAGCAAGGACGATGAGCAAAAGCTCAAGAGGCAATCAGTGTCATGGACCGACTCATTGGGCACATCCGAGCCCGATCCATTCGTCGCGGCTAAAGAATGGGCTCCGACAGTCCTCTTCTCGGTAGCTGGTCTCTCAGCCATTCAACTGTATGCAAACTACCTACGGAGAATACCGGGGGCTGCTTATATACGACCGAACTTTTTTCGAAACCGAAGTCTATACGGAAGAGTCACGAGCGTGGGCGATGGTGACGGTTTTCACCTTTTCCATACCCCAGGAGGGCGGGCCGTGGGCTGGGGCTGGTTGAGAAAAATTCCAGAGAAGCGGAAAGAACTCAAAGACCGGACGGTGAGGTTATACTGATCAATTGGACCATGACATGCGCTGAGAAATTTTGGCAGATATCAATCCGAATCGCAGGCATTGACGCACCCGAGCTATCCCACTTTGGCAGACCTGCGCAGCCCTACGCCGACGAAGCCCTCAGGTGGCTGACCAAATACATCCACAATCGCAACGTTCGGGCCTACGTTTATAAGAGAGACCAGTACAACAGAGTTGTGGCGACGGTCTATATCCGGCGATTCTTGTTCCGCAAAAATGTAGGGTTGGAGTTGGTCAAAGCTGGACTGGCGACAACCTACGAAGCAAAAACGGGGGCCGAATTTGGTGGACTAAAAGAATTGTACGAAAAGGCCGAAGCTAAAGCGAAAAAGCAAAAAAAGGGCATGTGGTCTGGGGACCCAACCAAGTTTGAGAGCCCCAGAGATTACAAAGCCAAATACCAAAAGCATGACGACAGCCAGGACAGCTGATGCGTTGGAATGCATGAATGAGTCCGGCACGGCTACCCTAAGCCAGCATTTCAAATATGGATGGCTTCCGTTCCTTGAATCAGCGGTGCAAAAATGCATAAAAATGTCACCAAGAGGTGCCACAGGTAAAAAAAAAATTGAACATAGAAAGAAGCTTGGGCGAGAGTGTTGGCCTTGATCCAAACCAAAATGCCGCCAAAAGGATACTGGAGAGGGCCAACTGAAGAAAAGAGAGCCACAGGACAAAACCGTACCGTTTTCCATCTTGAGCAGATGTACAAGATTTCCCGCCCATGAATTATTAGGCTTTCTTGCGAGTCAATTGTGAAAGCGATGGTATGACTAAAAACCAAATGCAGCTCAGGGTGACATAGTTGCTAAACCTTCGAAGTTGGCCTCAATGCCAACTGTCAAGCCTCGTTGGCGAGTCTTGTTGTGCCATGAAGGAGATTGGGCCGAGATCATGAAAGCCCCGAGGTGGCACCACGTGAGCAAATACAGCTTTGTCAATAAACAAGCCAAGAAACTCAGGTTGTTAGATTTTGATTTGCGGTAGGCGCCATAATCCAGGAAGCAAGGGCGTTTTTCTTGGAAGACATTTTAGGCTGTCTTAACTCACCCTCACAACAGGCTCAGGCTCGCAATGACGCCGAATGGTTGCCCATGACAGCAAATAGATGAGAGCAGTAGCTTGGGCGGGATAAAAATGGCACAAGAATACGCTACTGGCATCCCCCAGATAAAAAATTCATGCTGTCAAGTGTCGTCGTGGTCAGCAACTGGAGCGTGCCACGTCGACGACCGTGAGCAAACGCAAGGTCGGACGGGAGCGGGACCCGTCCTCCCCAAGTTGAAATGCGACGAGCCTAAGCAAGAAAAAAACAAGCGTGACACCAGGCGAGCAATGCAAGGGAGATGAGCAAGTTCATATTGTGATGGTTTCACATGACCTAGCTTGTGCAATTGGACGTGTAGTTGGAGTCATCGCTGTTTGACTTTGGTTACCCTGTGGTGGACTACATAGATGTATTCGATGCAGCTGTCCCCAAACCATGTGCTCTTTTTTTTTTTCGGGCCAGTATGCAATGTGCACCGGAAATATGCGCGATGTCGATAGCGGGGATCTGGCGGCATGAAGACGCGTGATTCAGCGCCTTGTACATGCAGCTCCCTTTTTCATGCCTTTGATTGGGTGAGTGGGAATTGAGCAATTTTGCAAGCCAGCGTCTCCAGTGAGGCGACAGGCGACAGAGAAGCATGCCCCTTGTTTGGGGCGATCTCTTTGTATGGCCAACAAGGGGATCAATTGCATTGTTATCCAAAACAATGCAATGGATTCTTCAGCTGCAAGATTTGCCGTCTTGTACATCATCACGTACGCCCCTATCCGAGACACGCTCCAGAATCGCCCTAACTCAGTTGGGGATTCCCCTGCCTTGAACCAACCTCCTTTTGATTTTAGCCCACAGTCAGTGGACAAAAATACGCTGCACTGGCCTCCCGCGGACTAGTGCTGAAGTAATAATGTCCGCAGGCGCTAGAAGCGGGTCGCCTGACGCCAACCCCTGGAGAAGGCAAGGGTTCACAGCCGGCGAACAGCGAATAACGCGGCTGGCCCAGCGGTGAGGGGCCGTCCCAGGTGGCCCCAGGTGCATCTTGCGTGTCTTCTGGCGTGTGCTGTGAGGTCGGGAAGCTCTGCTCCACCCCGTTCCTCGTACAGCACGAGAGGCCGGAAGCCCAAACCATCTCTCTTCTTCACTCGTGAGAACGCCTTCATCCGCCAGCGGAGGGGATCCTTACCTTGTGAGCTCTTCTTTGCAGGTTTTTTTCTCGACCTCTGTCATTCGTTTTTTTTCTTGTTTTGTTTCTTACAGCTCTGGAGTAAATGCGTGTGTGACGCACCGCCCACTCCGCTCCACGCTCATTGCCTCATTGGCCTTCCGTCGTTCTTTTTCTTGAGCCTCTCTCCTGTCAGCTTCTGCCACTCGTTACTTACCCACCCACCTTTTCATTTTTCGCCCCCGATCCAACTTGCAACCAAACACCGATCACCCAGATCCTGTGACGTATCCAACGAGATCGAGGGCCGTTCTCCGGAATCCCATCACGAAAGACACCACATTCCGACCAGTCCGACGTGCTGTCCCTCCTTTTTCGTATCCACTCTTCAAAGAAGCGAACACCTCAACGCGCGACCGTCACGCATTAAAGAACAATCTCCTTATTCGAGGAATACGAAGACACCAGCCCTGGCACCACCACACACGACAGCTGGACACTCTAGCTGGCAATCAATTTCGCGGTGATCGTCCTGGAAGCACAACCGGCGTCGCACTTAAATTACCCGTGGTGCCCTATCTGAGGTTGGTTCCCGTCCTCATGCTACGTCACGATTGCTTCGAAGTTAGTTGTTTTCTGCGCGCACAACGTGCCTGCAGCGGCTACCACGCGGGTTTTCAACCCAGGATTCCCTCTGCGCGACGTTGCATTCTATTTCCCTCTTTCCTCGCTTTTCGTATCTTATCCGGTCACATCGGCAGCGGTTGTTCTAACTTCTAGCGATTCAGGTACCGTTTACAGTGGGTTAGGGCTCTAGCCAAAGTGGGCTAGTGGCAACCTTTTCATAGTCCAGCGCAGTCTCGAATCGGCATTGCCATTGCCAGCAATTTCCTGCATTTGCTCTGGGTGCACGGCCACGCAAACTTGATCCTTGAATACTCATCCCATTGCTGTCACCCCTCGATTCTACAACATCAGCGATCACGGTCCGACAACGCGACGACGGCACGCGACTACACAGCCTGCACCCACTCGAATCTGATTTTTCTTCACTTTTCGATACTCCATCGGGGCCAGAACGAAGGGTCAGTTTGACTCGCATCCGTCACAGATTTAGGCACGACAAACCAGCACCATCTTCCCTTTGCATGGACAACATTCGAACGTGAAATGCTCATAGGATTAACCTCACTCTCACCGGAAAATCTACGATCATAGGCTGTCGTATTCATACTCGAAACAAGTGCTCTGGTAATTATTTCGAGGGACTCTACGTCCAGCACAAGCGATCGCGATGCGATTGCCTTTTCAACGGCGCCCAACGGCGCGCCAAACTCAGAGTCTAGAATTCAGTCTCCTGAGTTTGGCAGCGCTCGCGCCATCATTCACAAATGCCATCACATTTAATTCAGTGGGATTGGCGAATATTGACCTCTCGAATTTGGGCAGGGTTGGCGTTGTTGGAGATTTCAGCGGCATCTCACTCTACGAATACGAAGGTCAAACCGAGCGAACACGCAGCACAAACGGGAGCGAATCGCTTCTATCACAACTTCCTAATGGCGCCCTCGGCTCACTCGTTTCTAGCGATGCATCGATCAAGGCCATGTGCGCCTTCGAACTCAGTAATGGGGACATGCAGGGTGTAATAATTGGCGGTAATTTCACGAGTTTGAACGGCACAGAGTCAAAAGCAATCGCTCTCTTCAACCCAAATACGACAGAAATCACGCCTCTGGATGGCATCGAGGGTGAAGTGAATGCCGTTTATTGCGATAAGGAACGGGATACCGTGTATGTGGGAGGCAATTTTAAGGGAGCCAACTCGACAAACGCACTCGCTTGGGTGAACAAGGATGGATGGACAAATCTTCCGTTTGCCGGGTTCAATGGGCCGGTAAATGCTATTGCTAGGGCTTCAAACGGTCACATCATTTTTGGTGGGACATTCACCGGCCTAGGCAACACCAGCACACCTAGCCAGCCCGATGGACAAGTCATCAACCTTTCCAAGGCCAATATTACTGCAGCAACCAGCACCTCCACAAGCGCATACAGCGATCCCGAGAACATCGTTTGTTCCGAAGGCACAAGCACCTGGTTGTTGGAAGATGAGAATAGCGGATACTGGGACGCTGAATTCGGATTTGGCTTCACGCCTACAAAGCTCAGACTCTGGAACGCTAATCAGGATGGCCGAGGAACAAAGACCTTTCGATTCACGGCCTACCCGATCAACGGCATCATGAACTTGACCTACACCGATCCTGACACAGGCAAGAACACAACTTGCACTAGCGAATGTCCTCTTCAGAACACGACCGATTACCAGGATTTCCACTTCGTCAACCAGGTCGGAATGAACAGGTTCCGTATCTCCATCTCTGACTGGTACGGCAGCGGCGCTGGTCTCTCGGGCATTGAGCTTTTCCAAGACGATATCTTCGCCTACGCCATCACCGACTTCAACGAGCCCTCGTGCGGTGTTGAGGACCCTTCGGCTGCGACAGCTACTGGACCCTGGGCCGTGACAGCATCGCAAGAGAGCAACTCGAAGTACCTCACGGCGTCCCTGTCCGGGGACTACAACTCTTCGTCCGCCTCAGTAGTGTTCTATCCCAGCATTAGAGAATCCGGCAATTACTCCGTTAACATGTACACGCCTGGATGTTGGCAAGACGGCACCTGCTCAACGAGAGGTCGGGTCAACATTACAGGTGTCATGGCGACTGGTAGCAGCAGTGATTCTAATTTTACCACCACCTTGTACCAAACCAACACATATGATAAATACGACCAGATCTACTTTGGATACATTGAGGCAGGCTCTGATTCTTTCCGTCCTGCCATCACCCTTACAGCCTTGGAGGGCCAGGATGTCAGCAGTCTCACTATTGTCGCCCAGAGAGTTGGATTCACCCTGATTGATTCCACTGGTGGTCTTAATGGCCTGTTTGACTTCAACCCGAAAGACTCCACCGTCAATTCATCCAGCATCCAGAACTCAACTATCAACAAGCTCGGCAAAAGCTTTGATCCTACATCCGGCGTCACTGCGCTAATCACGGATGGCGACACCACATATGTCGGAGGCAACTTTACTTCCAAGGACCATGATAACATCCTTGCCATCATCAAGGAGCAGGACGTTCAGACCCTGGATGGAGGACTCAATGGTCAGGTTTTGAACATGTACCTCAACGACACGAAACTCTTTGTCGGTGGTGATTTCTCGAGCACACAGAATGGCTCCGTCAAGGGCATGGACAATATTGCTGTATATGATACAGAGAAGGACGAATGGTCCGCAGTGGGTGGTGGCGTGGATGGAGTGGTTGAGTACGTTGTGCCCCTCCGCATCAACATCACAAAGGACGTCCCTGAGATCGTCATTACCTTCTCGGGATCATTTACCAAGTGCAATGCTTTCGGCAGCAACGATGCCATTGCAGTTGATGGCCTCGCTGTTTGGGTACCTTCAGAGGGTAACTGGCTAGAAGGCCTTGATAGTGCCCTCCCAGGGTACAGTGGCGTTTTGACTGCTGCAATCCTTGACCTTCCTAACGATGGCGGCTCCCTCTTTGCAGGTTCCATCTCATCTGCTCAGCTTGGTGCGAATGGCGCCGCTACTCTCTCGGATGATGGATTCGGTCAATTCCCCATTAAAATCCAATCCTCATCTTCGTCTTCCAACTCGTCAAGCCTCAGCCGTCGCGATGTGTTGGAGACTACTGACATCCAAGGAGTGGTGACAGGTCTCTTCTATGATGAGAACAGCTACAACATCACCGTCCTTGCTGGACATTTCACGACTGAGTCTTCTGACAACGAGACCGTGAACAACATTGTTCTCATTGAGGACGACAAGGTTACCGGACTGGGCTCCAACATCTCAAGTGACTCGACCTTCCTCGCTGTTGCAGTCCGCAGCTCAACCCTGTTTGCTGGTGGCAAAATCAGCGGCACCGTCGGAGGCAGCAGCATAAACGGCCTTGTTTCCTACAACATCGAATCGAAGTCTTTCAACGCACAACCTCCCTCGCTGACCGGCCGCAATGGCACCGTCAACGCCATTGCCGTTCGCCCCAAAAACTCTGATGTTTACGTCGGAGGCTCCTTTTCCAAGGCTGGTGCACTGGACTGCCCAGGTCTTTGTGCGTACAATGCGGATGCCGATCAGTGGAACCGACCTGGTAGTGAAGTTGGAGGGGATGTCTATGCTCTGATGTGGGCATCCAACGACCAACTCATCGTGGGTGGCAACCTAACCGACAATGGCAAGCAGCGATACCTCATGAGCTGGGATGCCAAGAAGGAGGTTTGGAGCACTTATCCCAGCGCCGACAACCTTCCCGGTCCCGTTCGCATCATTTCCCCGGCATCGAACGACAGGGATGAGATTTGGATCTCTGGCACGTCAACCAAGGACAACTCCATCTTCATCATGAAATATGATGGCAAGAAGTGGCAAACTTCCAGCCCTGCCCTCTCTTCGGACAGTGTTGTCCGTGGCCTTCAGGTCTTTACTCTCACCAAGAGCCACAGCACAAGCGATATACTTGACAAGGACCAGGTCCTCATGGTTACAGGAGCCATTGATATCCCCAACTTTGGTTTTGCTTCGGCGGCCATGTTCAATGGCACTGCCTACCAGCCTTATGCTTTGACCATCAACTCCGACAACTCTCCTGGCAGCATTTCAGCCATTTTCTCTCAGAAAGATGACTTCTTTTCCAGTTGTAAGTTGCACTTTTATTCCCTCACTGACATGTCGTCACTAACTTTTTGTCCTAGCTGGCCACATGCCTTTGGTATTTGTCGTTCTCATCGGACTTGCCATCTCGCTCGGCTTGGTGCTTCTGCTTGTTGTGGCTGGTATTGTACTCGACCGGGTACGCAAGCGCCGTGAAGGGTACACTCCTGCGCCCACTTCCATGTACGACAGGGGAAGCGGAATGCAAAGAGTGCCACCCCATGAGCTCTTCGGATCTCTCAGGCAAGGCCGATCAAGTGCAGCACCACACGTATGAGACCCAGATCTTGGGAGGAAGTCGTCGATTAGCGAGCAAGCATGCATGTCTGGTTTTTTATTTCGGCGTTGAATAGGTGTACGGGGTATCGGACCACGAAAATTCAGTGGGCATTTGCAACAGATTCCAGATTCAAGTTGGGCAAGGCTCGTTGAAGTTGAGTCAGTTATTATGAGACTCCAGCACTCGATGATAGCTCTCACTCCAACAGGGTCCTTATAGGGACGGCCACCAGCAAAAGTCCCATTACCGGACGAATCACTTTTTCTTCTCCTGCGAGTCTTTTTCTCGCAGCTCTTTACTACTTCACTTCATGAGGTCATGACCCATCGGTTAATGTTTACCTGTCTATTTTTACTACAAGCGTTGAGACGCAAGTTACCTTTGAAATACCTTTTTGTTTTTCCCCCCTTTGATGTACAATATCTTGCGGGGCTGTCTGCATCGCCACGGCTGCAGACAGAGTTTGGGCAGCGATTGCCGATTCGATTTGGGCTTGCGTTTTGTCTAATTTGAGTTTTGGTTTGGAAGGTCGAGGAGGTTTTGGGGGGGTGGTTGAGAAGACGATGCGATTTCCCAGGGGCGGAACTTAGTCTAGACTAAAAGAAGATTCATCGGAATGAAAATAGAACTCCTTGATGGAAGCCTTCTCTGAAACTTTGCTTTCTTTTCCTCCAGTCGCGTGTGTGTTTGGCCGTTGGTTCTGTGACGTGATGAGTCAACTGACGCCTATTCAACATGTGGACTCGTGATATCCCGTCACGTTCCAGGTTGGAGTCACAATGCGGGACTTGACACTAAACCTTTGTATTGATTCATACGGGAACGTTGATCTTGATAGCGGCAAGTCCCGGCGGCGAGTGAGATGTGTGACGGTAGCCGTGATTCTCGAAATACGAGTCTTTCTGATTCTCAACCGCCCAAGCATCACTAATCACAAAAGATCTTGCAGAAGTAGTTAGCATTTACTACCAGGCAATCAGCGGGATTTTATTTTATTTTTTGGTTCATATATACATTGAGATACACGTAAACCTAACCCCTCCCCCCCTTTCCCCTCCATGAAGAAGTTCTTGGTTCTCGAAATGGTTGCGATATCGGTTTCTGTCCGTGGCCGTGTCCGTCAGCCCTGGATAGAATGGTGCCTCGTGACGGCAATCTTGTCGTCATACAGGGTGAGCCGTTGGAATCTAGAATGTGCCGTGCCTTTCGCTCCTGTTTGGATGACGCGCACTGCCATGGGTTGCCTTTCAGTTGTCAGCTATGCCAGACGTGTTTGAGCTAGGGTTGCGTTTCTCCAGATGTCGTCACTATTTGTCGTGCCGGGAGCTGGATGCATATGTCGCCGCATGCGCGGAAAGTTGGCGGGATCACACAGCCAAGAACTAAAAACCAACATGCAAAGCGCGGGCGCACCAGACCACAAGAGAAGTGCAAAGAAGCATGGAAATCAAATTAACCATAACAACGCAGAGTGATGGAATATTGTGACAGTGTAACTTGAGCATCGTGAACTTGTTTGCCTCTTGTGACTACCCTATACCGTGCAACACGATGATGTCCCTCATAGGTCATCAGCTCGCGACAAGGATGCTCAGTCTCGCTGTCTTACAGCAAAAGAAACATGCCGCCTCGGACGCCGTGTCATCTGCGTCAAATCCTCGGCGGTTCCTCATCCCACGCTCCTGTTTCTGCCCTCCCTCTCTTGTCTTCTCTCGCTGTGTCTCACACGCGGACATTGTCTCGGCGGCTTTCTTCTCCCCCCCCTTCCCCTAACTATCAAGAAGCATGGGCACCAAACCAAACAAACGACCGTCGCATTTCGGCACGTCTTTGGCCATGCCCATATTTCATCTAGTCCTAGATGAGCTACGACCAGGGGAATAGAGAACAATACGGGGGGTGAACCGTGCCAGTCGCGGCTGTGTTCCGGTGTTCATATCCATGGACAAGGCTCGTGGTTTGCCGGAGCAGAAGCTAACGCCCGGACACGCACAAACGACGTCAAGAGGTAACTCTGTGATGCAATGCTTATTCCCCAAGATGGGGCCCCGGAGCAGCTGGATGCACTGAGATAGACAGCACCCAACCCACAGAGCAACAGCTGCGAGGTGTGTCAAAAGTTCCCAGGCTACAAAGGTAGCTAGTTAGCCTGGCATGGCGGCTAGCTCGATGACGACTCGTGGCGCACTCGCCCTCTCTTTTCACAAAGTCAGAAGCACAAAGCCAAAGGCGTGGGTAACGCCCACAAGCTTGGAATGGGACCATGGCTACCAGCCGTCGGGTCACCCCCAATGACGCAAAGCCTTAAACCCACTACCACTGAGATTCAGCATCAGACCCGGTCCAACGTGGGTGATGAGGTAGATGTTCCATAGCCGGGTGCAGCCACGCCATCATCGTCAGCATCAAAACATAGCCCTTCCGCTTGAGACGCATGTTCGAACTTTTGCATTTGCCCGCCAGGCCAAGACGGTACCAAGGAAACAAAAACAAAAAAAAATTAGTAAAGTGAAATAAAATAAATAAAATAAAAAGGAACGGCTCCGACGGGTATGGCACCCGACCCACGGCCCTCAGATGTGCCCCAGCTCCCCCAGCTTCTATAGCTAGGCGTAGCTCTAACCGAGAGGTAGCAGAAGCACGCAACAAAAAAGAACAAAATGCTAACTACCGGCGCCATGGGGACGGCAATTGGTTGGCGAGCGGGCGGCGTGAACAAAGCGCGAGTTCGGACGTGACTTAGCAGGGAATGGGAATTGCTGGAATCCCATGTCTGGTGGCCAAACAAGGCCATTACCCAAACAGTGACCGGCGCTTAAACACTGTCTCGGCGAGATCGCGGGTGGACTGGGTCTGGGTAAAAGCCACGTCCATTTCAGTTTCGACGACGGCCAACGCCCCCCTCGCTCCTCCAAGAGATTTGCTCACTTCTCATGACGCACGATTCAAGACGTGTGCTGGGGAAGTGATTCAGCCTCCCCATCTATGGTGCTCTCTTTCTCTCCCATCCACTGGCTCCATCCCAGGGGCACCTTTCTTTTGGCTCAGATGCATGCAGCTTTACTGACAGAGCGGGGGTTTGCTGATGCTTTGGCCTGCTGGAGGCGTGCAGAGTGCCCGGCATTGAATCGGGACCCTACTGCCACATATCTGAGACAGCAGAAAAAGACGGATGAGACAGGTCGGAACGGCCTGCTGTCAAGCCCAAAGCAACTGCGATCGAGGGCAGCATCGAAAAGGAGCCCGCCAAGCCTTGCTAGGCTTGCAGTCGACCAGGGGTTTACACCTAATCGGTGCGTTGATTTAGGCTCGGAGCCTCTCAGATGGCTGCACAATCAGAGAGTAGGTTGGTGGACTTCGAGGGCAAGCCTCCAGATACACTCGCCGCCGCCGACACCCCTTTACCACCCCCCGTTTGCTCCATGTAAAAATTCAACACCCCCCCAGGCGACGGGGCCCTGCCAGTGGCTTGCCCAGCGCCTCCTCCTTCGTGCGTCGTGGCGTCCTACCGAACCTGATCGCCCTGCATAATCCCATGGTCTTTTGTTTTCCCCTGCTAGCCGACAATTTGATCGGTGCCAAAATCTGCGTCGCTATTTTCCATCGTCCGGTGTTACTCTGGTGTAGCTGTCGACCGTGAGCAACGGGCAATGACCGAGCTAGCGGAACCGGGCCTGGGCTGCAATCTGGTGAAACATCGCTCGGCACAATTTTAACAATTGCCTGAGCCAAACGGTGAATATTCCCACCATGACTGAGCAACGCCTTATGTCCATTTTCATCATGTTTGGTGGCAAAAATGTATAGCGCCAAGTATGCCAGCGCCTGAACTGGCCAAACAACAAAGTTGGCCATGATGCAAACCGGCATCCCCAAAAGAAAGGGGCCGTCTTGCCAAGATGGTCTGCGTGAGGCTATGTAGGTACCTGGACCCTGGAAAATCTTTCACGAATCGGTCCCGTACCGGTGTCGAGTTTCTCTCCCGCGCCTGTGCTTGAGCTTCTCGCCAACGCTACATGCCTGTGCCATAGTGCTGTGGTTTACTGCGTCAGCGGAAGCATCGAACAGCCAACTTTCGCAAATCCTGCCTAAGATCTTCAGGAACAAGTCTGACGACCCGCAATCGGCATACCAACGCCGGCAGTTCCCTCTCTCAGCGCTCCACTGTTTGCCCCCCTCACCTCACGAGAAGAAGGAGGAAAAGGAGCCTAAGGAGGCCAGAGGCTAAGTTATTCAATCATCTCGTTCGTTTGCTTGCTGTGGCACCTGGTCCCCGCACCATCTCGCCTTCCCTTGGCCCTCGCTGGCTTATCGTGGTTTCTGGATCCCGTGGCGCCGGCTTCACAGCGTCCCGAGCAAGCTAACCTTGCGCCGTCGACGCCGCTGACTTGCTCACGCCCCGCCTTCATCCAGTGCCCAGTTCTGCTGTGGGTGATTGCTGACCTTGTCCGCGGCGTGGATCTGAGCGCCGGCCGAGAAGGACCGGACATGAACGTCTCTGAGCCCAAATCTTATTCCGCACGGGCACTTCTTTCTGACGTCACGCATCTGTTTCACACAGGGGTCTTGCCTGCTCGCGGTCGCTGTTGTGTTGTGAGAAGGGACTAGGGGGTCCGGAACGCGCTTTTTGGCCAGGAGACCAACAAAATAGACACGTCTTTTGCTTGGGAGATACAATGCCTGGCTGTGAAGCTTGGCATCATGTATGGTGAGGATCACTTCGTCTTACGGTATAGAAGATAAATTTCATCTTCGCGGGAAGCATTTCTAAAAAAGATAAGCCCAAAGTAACGGTTCCGACAACGTGAGCCATGACGATCATCGCCAGACTGAAGCTTTCACACGTGCTCGGTGGGTTCTCCTTTTGAATATTGCCTGGTTTTCTCCGCTCAAACGTGACTTGATTAAAGCCTTTGGTTGAGAAGCCAGAGTCGGATCTGCATGATAAGATCTTGGGGGGGGGAGGGTTGAGCCGTTTTCCTCCTTCCTCCCTGCCGTCTGCTCGGGACCAAGCCAATGTGCTGGTAGCGCAATGCCCACAACGGTCTCTCAGATTGCCAAGGCTTTGGGCCCGACCTTGTTCCCCCAGAGTGTCTCTCCTGCTGGCTTTTACGTGGAGAAGGCTCTCCTTTCTAGGCTAGCTGCTGCTTGATCCTGTTCCGTTTCTCAACCAAGAAGCCCCCTCACCACAAGAGCCCAGGAACGTGCCCCGAGTCCCACTTCGGTCCTAGTGGCAACTTGAGGAAACGAAACAACGGGATTTCGGCAGCCAGCCTGCACCAGGGGTTGCTACTACAACAGGGTATGGATAATTTATGGAATATGCCTTGCCTTGAATGTTTGTTGAGATAGAATTGTGCCTAGGTATAGGATTCTTTCGATGGGAAGAGGGGCTGTGATATCAAGCCATTTTGTCAGCACATGTGACCGTCCTCCACCGGCGCTAATTGCACAACCTAAATGGTCGCATCTTAAAAAGTGAGGCATCGGCGATAAATGCGGTCGTGGCAACACCATCGTAAAGAGTAGGAGAATTCCAAGCCTTGTGGGAGAGTGGATAGTATTGCCGTCCCTCGAGGCGCCATCTGCCCCGTGTCATCCGGTATTTTTTTTTTGCTTGGGTGTTCCCACAGGTTCCGAGTTATATGGGGTGACAAAGAGTCGAGAGTAACGCCCGGCCAGTGCGTTGGGCTTAATTTGGGGAATCCCAAGACAGTACTCCGAACCTGGTCTTCAGCGCGGGTTCGCGGGAAGCTTGGTTTCAAACACCAACGATCGGAAGGATTATAATTCTTTCAATACCTCAGAATGAGGAAATCCCCCCCCCTCCTTTGTTCTCGCTGTCAGGTCATGATTGATAGACGAGAGGCGTCACGGGCTGACCGAGAGACATGATAGCTGCACAACCAATACATTGGCGTGGAGCTCAAAAATGCGCCAACGGCACCTCTTCGCTGTAATCTCGTCAAAAGCCCACTTGGTGATGGGATGCGAGATGAGGTTGAAAGAAAAGAAATCCCAACGTGAGCCAAGTAGTGTAAAACCGACTCGACACCAGAGTACACTAAGTTTGCCTTTGAATGTCTGCCGTTGAGGTTACACTCTCCCCTTGGTCGCGGACTGGGGAATGCTGGTCGATTTTGATACAAATCCATGTCGTGGGGGTGGATCTGGTTGGCTGTGAGCGTCCTGTCAACTAGTGCCTGTCCTGCCACTGGTCTGGTAGCCCTGGTCCTTTCATTTACCGAGAGATGAGTTTCTGCCATTCCTGATCTTTGCCAGGGAAAGGTTGATGACCTCAGCTCACAATCTTCCGTCTCCTTTTCGTCACTGTGATCCTTTCCGTACCTGGCTGGCTTCTAGAAACCCAGGTTGCCAGAATAGGAGATGCCTAGGATTTCCATCGGACATGCCCATGCAGAAAGTAGCAGGGCTTTGGGGGCACAAAGGACCGTTCGCATCTGCCGGTCCTGGTGTTTTTGATCGACGCATCGTCAATCTCGGGTATCTTGATCAATTGAGCTAGGGAAGTATTCTGAACTTGACGTCGTGGGTGATATGTTTCGCAGCTCCATCTTACTACAATTGACCAAGTTTCACTGCTAAGACTTGAACACAAGCGAAACACGAATAACGATACTTGCCCTGAAAACATTGCATGAGATGGGAATGAGTTCAGGGCGTTCAATTGCCGGGCAAGCCTGGGACGCCTCGATTGCACTAGTGTTGCGATGCCAGATTACTCCGGCAAGGCTGTCAAACTCGTAGATTTTTGGTTGCTTGGATGTCCATGGATGCGAGCATGAGAGATCCATAAAATGACCACAATCAAAGTGTGCCTAGGGGCCCCTGCAGTGGGTGTTTTCAGGCATCCATTTGGCCCCGTTCAGGGCTTGCCTTTTCTGGACCCGAGGCTTCCAATTCGGACTAGGCCGAGGAGCTTGGTCCTTTTAGGTTCATTGTCCCAGGTGCCTGCCAGTAAGAATCGGAACAACAATTGTGTGGGAGCCCACTGATATCAGCAAGTATCGACGGAAACATCGCCATGGTCAAACGGAGAGTAAACAAGAAGGAAAAAAACCTCCTTAGAGACGTGGAGATAGCCAGGAAGGGCTGGCCTGTCACTTCACTGCAACGCTAGTGGCAACTCGAGAAATAAGCCCTTGTGGTTCTCTGGGGGTGAAGAGAACAGGATTGAGAGATGCTGCACACCCTTGCTTTGACCTGTGTATTCTCCATAGCCAAGTGAGGCTCGAACTGAATTGAATCCGGGTATCGTTGGCAACATGGTCAGATTGTGGTGTCTATCCGTCAGTTGAAATCGGCCCGCCCCTGACGCGCGTGATGAGTAGTGAAATTTGAGTCGAGTTGAGGCTAGGGACAATTCGAAGCGGTACGCCAACCATTCAAACGAGGCGCCTCTTCGCAGCAGGCCAAGCGATGCTTCTGTAATCGCCATCGACGAGGGTGACTGCTCACTTGGACTTGACCAGCCCAAGCCTAGCCTCAGAAGAAAGTGGAGGGCCGCAAGGCTTGGCCCATTGAGCCGCTGGTTAACGCCGATGGAGAGTTAAAGTGGTCAAGGCGGGTGGGCGGACTACGTGTCGGAGCCCGGGTGGTGGTGAAGAGCTAAGGTCGTCGGGGGGGGGCTCTCAGGCGGTCTGTGTGCGACGCCGAGATGGCCCATGCGCTTTGCTGTGCCCCCCTCGCTCTCGGCGTCCCACGGCGGGTGGCCTTTGGCTGTTTCCCATCCTTGATCGCATCAGATTTTGCAGCCTCAGGCACCAAGGCCTTATTCCCGGGGAGCGGCTTGAGGCGGACATGGAGGGCGAGCTCGACGGCCGACTGGCTGCGGCTTCGCAAGCCCATGTCTAGCGTCAGCACCACTCCCATCATAGGGTTAGCGAACGGGCGGGCATAGCGGAGCCGTCTGACGCATGGCGGCCTGAGGTGTCAAAGGGGATGACAGCAAGCACGCCCAGAAGAGCAGAGGATGCAGTAGCTCAAGCAGTAGCAGCAGCAGCGGCAGCGGCATGCACCTAATGTTTGCCAGGATGCAAATGCGGATGAATGGCTTTGGGCGAAAGGGTGGCATGTAAGGTCGAGTCAAGGTTGGATTGGTTTTGAACGTTGCCTAGTTGGGCAAATCCGGGACATGTATGGTTAAGTGCCAGTTGCTCGATACCATGAGGGGAAGGAAGGCACTGCAACTCTGGCAAGTAGGTGGGATGCCGTGACCGATTGGTGAGTGCCTCCCCACATCTCCCCTCATCCCTTGTCGGCAGTGTAGGGAAGCAAGATAAACATGAAGAAACAAGCAATGCACAAGCATCGACGGATGCCCAGGTGGCTAATTTACCTACCTACCTCTGCTACAGGTGGTTAATTAAATTCTTTGTTTGGCCACCGGTGGGACGAGCAGCATTGTTCCCTTACAAGGTACATACCTGGCAAAGCAAGGAGTATCGAGGTTGGACCAGGAACCGTGCAGGAGGTACAGTGCGTTGTGAAAACAAAAAAAAAAGTCGCCACCTCCTACTGACCAAGGCAGGTCCCAGTCGCAGAGTCAGTGCTCCCCAGCATTGCCCAGTGGATGCCAGAACCAGAGGCAGTGCTGTCCCTTATTCCTGGTTACTTCTAGTTACTTCTGGTTTCTTTTTTTGATCCCATGCCTCGCCCCAATTGCAAGCCAGTCATGCGCCCTCCCCAAGAGACACAGTTTTTCTTCTTGTAGCTGTCTCTTGGGGATAATGAAAAATGGCCGTCTCCAAAAAGTGGAGGAGGCGTTGAGCTAGCGAAAAGGGTAAGGTACTAAGCACGCCAACAGCCATCAGCTAGCATGGGGCCGAAATCAATCGCTCCGCGGGCGCTGAGCCCTACCTAGGTTATACAGTCTCATGACAAGCATCTGGACACTGTCATGACATGGAAGCATGCGGCCCTTGACTATGGGCACCTCCTCTGGCCGCCCAGATGTGGCGACTGCGCAGGCCCAAGCAGACACAATGAGACAGACACGCACACTGACAGGCTCAGTCAATGTCGGCAGCCAGACCGACCAAGAGGCATGGCCATTCAGATTGACGCACTGAATCCGCCCCATCCCCATCCATCATCCATCATGACCGCGTCCCGCAGTCGGATGCTACCCACAAACCCCCCCATGTCATTGCTGGATAGCCAGCAGAACCTGGCCACCCGAGCAAGCGAAGGCTGCAAAGCATGGGGAAGGCAAGCACAGAGACAGGGACAGGCAGGGAGGTCCAGGAATCAAGTCGAGGGTCGCGGCGAGATGGCATCACTGCAACACCACCTGCCTCCTCGCATCGTGCGTTGGGTTGGATGGCCCTGGCACAGGCTCCGGGCCTCGGGGCTACAGGCCCTTCTCTGGCTGCGTGCTGGCTCGTTTTCCCTGGGCCCTAGACCGTCGGCAGCCATTCCTGACCACTCCCCTCCGAGTCTGTCCCACCCTGACTCTGCGACTTTGGAGCACGATGACGGCGATGTCAAAGGCTCTCAGGGTTTTGCCATCTTGTGGCCTTGCCCTTGTGAGAGCGCCGCGGCAACTTGGGGAGGGGCCACTACGTCAGTTTGCGGCCTCAAGGCCTTGCCAGGCTGGGCAACCCTGGGCGACTCTGATGTCAGTACTCGTTTCGCTGCAGCCATCCATCCTCGGGGGGGCTCTCCTCTCCCTGGCTCTGGCTCCCGCTGGCGCTTCTTTCGAACCACGTCCCGGCACCCGGTTCACGCCTGGCCTTGCGTGCAACGCTGTCGCTGTTTCAATTCCTTCACCGTCTTGCGTTCCCTGTCTTTTCCTGTCTTGCCCAGGCGTCCCACACTCCCACCAAGGAGGAGCCACTCGCACACGCCCAGGCGCTGCGTCTTGACGTACCTTACGTCAGGGCTTTGATGGGCCGACACCCTCCCGCGACAGGGGCGCTGCAGGCTTGACGCCTCCCGGATGCTTTTGGTCGTCCAGAATGTATCTGGTACGTCTTAGCCCAGTTGTCCCTTGGCATTGCTTGTTGACGTGGGATCCTCCCCCATTGCCCGCGCCCTCGCTGACGCCCTCCACCACTGCTAAGCTCTCTGGCAATTCCCCAACGCTAAACAAGCGTGAGCGGATCCCTCGAGGTTGCCGTTGAGTGGCTTGCGGCCCCCGATGCCCACCGCCGGCCTTTTTTTCGAGTCGACCCCCAAGCTCCCAAGCAAGTCAACCATGTACTCTGAGAAGCCTGCTCAACCAGAGACCCTGCATAATCCCGCCCTGCCCACTCGCCCACCTCAAGTCCCAGCCCGGTACGTAGCTCCGTCTCCGGCCTTGCAGCTCATCTGAGACCCTCCACATCAGTGGCGTTCGCTCGTGGACCACAAGTCTCTTGGAAGGCGGGGGGCCCTTTTGCAAAACTGCCGTGCGTAGCCTTACCCACCACCTCTCTCCCTGCCCCATCCTCCATCTCAGTCCGTCGATGATGGTTCTCACACCCCCTCCCTGGACAGGCAAACCCAGCATACCCCGTAAACCCGTCTCCCATCTCACCCATCGCCCACACCCCCCTTTCCGATCCACAGAGTTCACTCGGCGTCGACATCATTTGGCTTTCGTCTCTTGAGGGATGGGGATGGGCTACATGTATAAACCGTTGCCTCGTCGTCCTTCCCAAACCGTTAACTTGGTTCTGTACACATTCCCAATCCCAGTTGGGAGCTACACGAGACTACCCATCTTCTCTCATTCATCCACTCCCGTCTTCTCAAGCACACGGCCAAACCGTCTCCTGGTCCTGTCTCATTTTCAGGATCTCCTCTCTAGGACCTCTTGAGCCATCGCTGATCTTTGCGCCGTCTGGTACCGCGGATGCTATCTGGGTGCCGTGGGCTGTCAAAATTGACTTAGAGGCCATCATCTTATGCAGCCCACAAACCCCCTGGTCCGCTACTTGGTCCTACGACCCTACCTCATCGCACCAACCCTGTCGCCTCAGCCATTGCGAAAGGACATCGGCCTGCCGATCACTTAACCCAGAGTCGTCACACCTTTCTTCCCAGAGGGACAAGGAACTCCACTGCTCTCCCGCCGCCCAGCCCGCTTCAGAGGTGGATTGACGCACGTCAATTCGCACCCAGACACTTAAGACTTCGCTGATCCCACCTAAACCCCAACAGCACTCTCCATACAATCTCCAGCCAAAAGGGGATCATCTTGTCTCTGATCTGTGTGACCGACTTGGCTTTTCTTCTAGTCGGGATCCCGCATCTGATCAACAAACCTTTTTTCCTACTCAATCGTCCAACGAACCTATGCTCATATACTGTCACTCATCCTCATCACACGTAGTCTTGATCTCACGCCAACATGACCATGACTCTCGACACGACACAGCAGCGATTTGGGCCTTCATTGAATTTTGATTACTCGGCACCAGCACAACCTCCGGCTTTCTCAAACCCATGGTCATCAGCATCGTCGCCGCCTCAGCCTGCCCCCGCGGGCAGCGGCCTCTTCGTGGGTAACCATCACCAGGGTCTCAACCCGAATATGATGGCTGGCAAGTCTCCGCATAGCGGCCGCGCCAGCACCAGCAGTGCTTCGTCCATTGCATCGTACGGCTCAATGCCCGTCCCCAACACCTCCGCAGGTAGCCATAACCCTTCTTCAGGTATCTACGAACATCAGGACTTACTCAATGTACCACAAGATCTTCTCAGCATCAACCGAATGCAAACGACATCTGCCGCTTATGGCGATCCGACGTACTCAACGTCGGCTTCCCCAGTCAACGCTCAGTTTGCGCCCTCTTCGGTTGCACCCTACGAGGCCATGGGCTACGCTCCAGCCCCAGTCCGCCCTCCTCCCTTCACACTCGCTCCTGATGCAGACCCTTCCAGGAGGTTCTCCCAACAGTGAGTAGTAACCGCTTCATTGCTCTCGACTCCCTCCATCCCCTTTAGAGAGCAATCAAGAGCGTAGAAGGAACGCTCAAACCAAGAAAAAAACCTGCTAACTTGGAAACTTAGGAGCATCCAACCTGATGACCGAAGGAGTTTTGCTGATGCTCTTGATGCCAGCCACGGTATGCTTGCCATGAGCCAGGAAACACCCAGAAACATCTACGGCACCCGAAGCGACAGGTCTTCGGTTGATTCTTACGGTTTCCCTTCAACCCACTCGACCAGCTCTTCCATCTCCTCCACTGGTAACTTCAGCTCCTACTACGGTGATTCGGTCTCGGATTACTCAACTGCTGGCTCAGACATCGAGTCCGTCAACTCGCGGACGCTTCCCCGGCCCCAGGGACTGATGGCATCCACGATTCCCCCAGCACCTCAGTCGATGATGGGGCAGTTCAGCTCCAAGGTCTCTTCCAGCACGCAAAAGAAGCACAAGTGCAAGGTTTGCGACAAGCGATTCACTCGACCCAGTTCTCTACAGACTCATATGTACAGCCACACTGGCGAAAAGCGTACGTCCTTTGGCCCTCTCTGAACGCAAAAGCCATTCCATTTATGAACATCGTACTGACAATTCTGCGCAGCATTTGCTTGTGAAGTTGAGGGCTGTGGACGACACTTCTCAGTGGTTTCAAACCTTCGACGACACAGGAAGGTCCACCGCGGAGACGCGCGTTCCGAGGCTGGGTCTGAAGACCACCACTCCGACTAAGTATTTGACGAAAGCCCTGGCCGACAAGCCATTTCGCCTGGACGATGTTCTCGAGTCACAAAATTTATTCTATCTTAACGACCAAACATGTTAATACGGTGCTCGCTCATCTTAGCCAGTGTTAATGCCGACAGCGCGCTGTCGCCACGACGGCGCCCTCTCGGACACGGCATTAGATTTAATCAGCGGGTTTTTTGTTTTATCACCTGGAAATATTACTACATCACGGCAAAGCGCGGTATAGAGAAATGGAACACAAAAGGTTGGCGGTGGAGGGGGGCTTCAACCAGGATAAGGGGAACAGGCAACGGCGGTGTATATCATTCGAGTCGATCGTTTCGACGGGAGGGGCACTCATTTCTTTGCGGCCTCCTACCCCAACATCATCTAGCGGGAACTTGATTATTTTGGAGGGTGTCCATTAGGACGGACTGGGACGGAGTGGCGGCCGACCTACCGATACCCTACCATGAGGCGTTTTTGGGAGTTTGTTGCTTTTTTTTTTTTCCAGACATTTTTATTGGAGGATACTGGGCATGACAGCCTCTGGTATCCTAGGTTTCAAAGCGATCGCTTGACGCTTGAAATTCGGTGGATTTGAAGTGATTGGCACGCACACGCAACATGCATGGTTATATCACACGAAGAGGAAAGGTTTCAAGGCAAGAGGAGGCCATTGTACTATTAGTTTCTATTGTTACGGTGATGATATACCCGGTTGACACGGTGCAAAGCAAATCTGTTCCGTATGCCTTGAAAGGGCAGGCTTGTAAGAGCGACAGTGAGGTTGCGGGTGAGACCAGAGTACAACGAACTTAACGAGTTGGTTGGTTGGGGGCGGCGAGATTAGATAGCGAGGTACAAGCAACAAAGTGAGATTGAAATTCTCCCCCTATGACATACATATGGTCCCATGTCGACTTGTTGGTTAATTGCCCGCTCATGTCCGACTCGACAGGTTGACCAGGCTCGGTCGAGTCTCGTACCACGTCCTGCCAATCAAGTCCGTATGGGGATTCGTCGCGATGTGAACTGCAGTGCACTACCAGGGGTGTCAACGTCTATCTGAGTTGACAGCTTTTAAGATTGCTGCACCCAACAGCCGTGGCCCCGGCCTGGACCCTGGCCGGCACCAGCAGGTGTCCTGGCACAGTATAGTACACCCATCCCCAGTCAAGGTCACGCCCATCACGCCCATCTGCTATCTCCTGATTTTGTTTACCCGTTCCCCACAATCATGAAAAAAAGACAGTAAGAAAAATTAAAAAAGACTTTGGAGGAAGGGAGGGGTGTGATGAAGCATGTAGGCCCGGAGCTTTTTCTGCTCCTTTGAATCTAACATCGGATCGTTTTAATTGTCCGGGCGATCTTTTAACGTAACTTACAGACGGGTTGGAATAAGCGCTTGGCGCCCTCAAAAAGAAAACATGGCGCGCAAAGGCCTGGTATCCTGGTCCAAGCCTGCGCTGGACGAGGCTGTCTGGTTGGCCCGCCTGGCTCTGCTAGAATAGCCGCTTGATAGGGCGGCGCAATAACGCCCGCATTTCCTGCTCGGCGTTGCCTTGTTTTAACGACCGACGTGCACGGGTGGGCGAAGGAAAAAAAGCGGATAAGGAAAAGAGACATCTCAAGAGTAATGGCGAACCCGAGTGTCGTTTTCGCTCCTTCATGGCCACCTCAACCTAGAGGAGAGCCCATAGGTGCTGTCGGCTGCGTAATCTCGTGCCCTCCACTTGCCCCCCCCTTTTTTGCTCCGGTAGTGAGCACACACACGCACGCGCACACACATGCACACTTACAATGGAGAAGAGAGCAGGGCGCTGAGCACGATTGGGCCAGCAACAACGACATCGGCCACCCCCCTGGCGGGCAGGCTGTTGGGGAGTTGGCACTACGACCGAGTTTGGAGACAGAGTGGCAGATCTTCACTTGGGAGGGAATGGCACGGCGTTTCAAGTAGAGAATCCCTGCCGGATGAGGCATCGCCATCGAGCAGGGCGGTGTTGTCAAGACAGGACAAGCTTTGTGGGGTGGAGAAAGGAAGAAGCTGATGCTGGTTTAGGCTCTTTGGATTGGGATTGAGCCGAGGACGAAAAAGATTGTGGGAATCGCGGAGATGACGAAGATGGGGGATTGGAAGAGCCAGCATGGATTGATGCTGCTGCTGGAAACTATGTGTGACGGAAGATGGATGGCCGTGCAGGTGATAGGAGTTGGCCATGCACAATACAAGCCGTACGAGTCGAGCCCGAATGCCGAGTGCCAGGTCCTGGGGTGCATATGACTTTGTTGCGGAGCATTGTAGAAGGAAGCAGGAGGACGAGGGCAAGCGCAGTGGCGACAACCGCAGCAGCGGCGGGGGAGGGTGCCATTGGGCGCCAATGGACTTTGCAATTGCAAATACGGATGCCATTGTCATGTTCGTCGCACCTGCAACTTCTACCGTGACGCAGCGCATGGCATGCGAGGCTGCTCTTGGCCCGGGTGAAGCAAGCGCCATCGACATTCATGGCCTTGGGAAGCTTCAGCGTCCCATCCATCGATCTCCTTCGCTCCTTGACGCTACGGCTGCCGCTGCCGCTACCGTACAGACCCCTCCTGCTGCCACCATCCCGGGCCGGCCTTGCCCCTTACCCTTGCCCTTCTTGACCCTTCCTGGCTCGTCCTGGACCTTCCTGGAGAGAAAAAAAACGAAGTCGCCGGGGTGGGGTCGCCGCCTGTGGAGAACGAGCAGACAGGGTTGCGCATGCTCTGATTCCGCCTTGCCCTCAGCTGCCCGTCCAATCTCGAAATCCCGACATGGAAGGGGGGGATCCATACTCGGGATGCCTGACCTGGACACCGCGTCCTCTCGGACTGCTGTTGTTGGCTGCGTGATGCGGGATGCTGGAATTATCACCGTGCTCCTCCTGTTGCCATTGCCCAACGCGGGTCTAAGCGCAACGCAACGCAACCTCGACTCAACGCGGCGCTGCGTTGCGTCCTGCTTTGCTCACATTTCACATTTCACATTTCACATTTCGCAAATGGCCCAGGGCCCGAAATGCATGCAACATTCACAGTGCAATGTACCGCATCTAGCTTTCAATTGCCCTGTGAGTACATGCCCCCCCCCCCCGGCCTGCCAAGCTGAACCCTATCCTCAGCACGTCGGCGAGCGGGCCTGGCCGTCCCGATTATGCCGTTCACCCAACGCGCTGGCGGTCTGCCCTGTCTGTGAGAGAAACGAGACGAGAAACCAAACAGCCGAGGCCGAGGGAGCAGAGAAGAAAATTTCAATCTGAAAAAAAAAAGAAAATACCAAGGAAAAAAAAGGAAATGAACTTCTTGGCTGGGTAAACGGTCAACTACCTATCATATTGCCGGGAAGAAGACAAAACAGGTAACTGTTTTATTACATTGCAATTGGAAATGGCATGACTAGTCGACTGACGTTCCTGCACAGCAAGTGACAGTACCGGGGGGACCGGCGCTGGGGAACCGGCGCTGGAAGCGGCCGGGCGGCGCGATGGTCTCAAAGTTTGAGAGCCCGACCCGATCGTGAGGCAGGAAGGAGTATCCTCCCCGGATACGATGAGTATATGCGTTAAGCTCTACGATTCCTGGCAAGGCATTTTCCAAGGCGGTGTTGGGTTGGGTTGAATTGATGAGCCCGTATTGCAACTTTCCCCACAGGCCATGGCATACGTAACTCGTCATCTCGACGTCTCGTATGTCGTATGGCACATGTAAGCTGCTAATGCGTCGCACCCATCAGAGCCCAACCTCAATCTCGGGACCTCGTAATGACGACGGCACCCCTTGCGGACGGCCCCCAAACAACAAACGTACATGGACGGATACATGCACAAGTTTACGATGACGCGGGGGAGGAAACTAGGAAACTAAATCGCAGGAAACCACTGAACGGGCCTTGGATCGTCATCATGACCGTGAAGTAGACACGTGCCACGGACACCGTCCGTTACGAAATCAGGGCAACGCGACCGGGGAGAAGGGCCATGGCAGCGGAAAAAACCAATTGGATGAATTCCGTAGGATGACGATGACGGAGCTTGAGCGGGTCCGATGACGTCGATAGTGGCACAGGCCAGAAACAAAGGAAAAAGAAAGGAAAAGTAGGTTGCACAGCGGCCGAGAAAGACGCGAGCCACACCCCGTAGCGCCGTCTCAGGACAGATCTTCAGGGTCCTGCTTGATGGAGGGCGGATGGGCGCTTGAGGAGGGGGCGGCGCCTTTTTTTCTTAGAGGGGGTGCACGCGCGCTGTTGGTGGAGAGAACAGCCTATTGGCCTCGCGTCCCGAGATGGAAGGGGAGGCGTGTACATGGACAGATTCTATTAATTAAATCATCACTAGGTTTATCGCATCGCATCGGAGGCATGGGGTGTGGCAAGCTGGAAGTAGGGAAGAAGAAAAAAAAAGAGTTGGTAAGGGTCAGCAACGGGGGAGGGATGCAGGCGAAAGTAAAGGGAATGGGGGCAAGGTTTCAACATGACAACCGGTGAGCAAGAGCTTGAGTACACGGGTACGCAATGGAATTTGATCCAGTTGGGACCCGCTGAGATGAATTGGTCGGTGAGACATGGACTGAGAAAACTTGATTTTCGCCAACTACGCTGTGAGATTAGATCAGATGGACGGCAACCACATATCGCCAGCACGCACACCGTCGGTTTTGAACCGTTTCTTTTGCAGATAAACAAGTTGCGTCTGTGCATTTTCCTCTGCAAGACGCCCCCCCTCTTCATCCCGTCCGCCGTGTGAGAAAAAGAAAGAAAAAATCAATAAAAACAAAGGAGTTGAAAAAGAGACTGGGGACCCCCCAAAAAAAGTGAAAGTGGATGTAACTAGGTGTGTGCCATCCTATCGCATTATGCATCTGTGGTCGCAAACACATACAGATGGAGGAAGGGGGGATGATACAGCAGTTGCGATCAAAGCATGCGCCACTACGTCATATCAATCAAAATGCAGCATTGACCGCGGTTGGGTAGTAATAAAAAGTGACAAAGGAGATGCAGGAGCAAAACACAAAATTCCATTATCATGGGGAACAGAGGGAAAAAGGTTTAACAAACTACGTCACTCTGGATCGCGAGATACCGGCACAAAGGCTAAATGGGTAGTCTTGAATTCAAAATAAAATAACAATAAAAATGAAACCAAGGCAAGTAAAATAATGATAACAATAATGAAAAACATTGTCCAACACACGGAGGACCCATTTTCCATCTTCCGCCCTTTCTTCTCCATATCTTTCTCTTTATCGCCTTTCTCCATAGTTTTGGCGCAGTTTCATCCCTCCCCTCTCTCTCTTCCATCCATTCTCCGGAGACCCCCCCTCTCCTTGAGACTGGGTCGTGGTTCAAGACAAGGAAAAGAAACGAAGCAAAAAAGGGCTCTACACCTGGAGACGTGTGACGTCAGCGGCGGCGGTATCAGGGTCCCCCAGGTCCCAAAATCTCCCCCGGCTCCGGGCCCCGGCCGGACAAACGTCATCTTCGGGGCCGACCATTGGCTGGCGCAGCCCCTATTGGGCGCCTGTCTGAATCTGTGTTAGCGGGTGGGAAGGGCGTGTGTACGCCCAAGGCTATGAAGGAAGCTTTTTTATTTTTTATTTGTATCATTTTTGCCTTTTGCAAAGCGCGATGTACTGGGTACGTGCCTCGGCTCCTGGTGTGTGTGGGGGAGGAGTGAGAGTGGGTAGTGGGTAGGGAGTGGAGAGGTGTGCGGGGAGTTGAGAAAAGGCAGGGGCTAGGGGGCGCGTGTAGCAGATGCAGCGTGCAGTAGCTTGATGGCACTTGAGGGCGTTTTTTTATATATTTTTTATTTTATTTTTTTTGAACCCACTGATTGATTAGCCTCTTTGGGATGTGGATAGGAGGGAGGGGAGTGCAGACAAGGGCAGGCAGGGACATGGGTTCCGCTGAGCAGGGCAGGCAAAGCGCAGGGATGGTTGGAAGATGGATGGGATGGGGTGGGGATGTATTTTTTTTTCCCTGTGGGTACTGCAACCGCCCCGGCCGATGAGAAATGTAACGCTACTACGGGGCAATTTAGAAGTGTGTGTGCCATGTACTGTGCCCTATGTAACAATGACCGCGCTGGTATGTTATGTGCGGTGTTCCAGTGCACGCAGAGCGAAGGGATTCAGCAAAAAAAAAAAAAAAAAAAAAAAAAAAAGTGCCTAGGTAGCATGGGATGAGGGGATGGGGGATGCGAGGAGGGGCTGGAGGGGGAGCTGGCGACTCAAGACGGCGGCCAATACGTGCACCACACGACTAATTAACCGTCCCTTTGTCGGAACGACATCGAGAGCCCAGGTATGCGGGCTGTGCAATTACATCAGAAACAGATGCAAAGCGCCCCAGTAAAAAAAAAACAAAAAAAAAATCTCATTCAGAGAACCAACACAACACTGCAACTGCGGCAGCACCATTCGTCGGCTGAGAGATATCCCCTTGCCCCCTCCTCCGCTGTTACTGTGTGTCTCGTTCCCCTTTGGTTTGTTCTACTAGTGCCGTAGTTCAGCTGCGGGTAGACGGCTCTTTTTCTTTTTTGTCCCGTGGCTTGTCTTAGCTCCGTCCCTTTTTGGCTTGTTGTTCCTCCTCTTACGGATAATTGCCTTTATCAACCTGGTTCTTTCTTTTTTTCTCGATCGTGCGTTAGTGCTTGAACTTGTCTTTGCCACCGATCCCGTCCCGTGCTCCCCTCACACACACGCACGCACTCTTTGTTGCTCATGCACATACGCAGTAAAAAGGGTAGAAACGATGCGAGGTAGGGAGGCTTGCAGGCTAAGGCATCTCGCCTCAACCTTGTCTTGCCCTTTTTCTCCCCTTTGCTTTTTTTCTACGCCTGCATCTGTCCGTGTGTCTTTTTTTCGTGCGTGCTATGTTATATACATGTGCTTCCTAAAGCAAGGCTGCAGACGTTAGCTGCAACGCACGCACAGAATGTCTGTCCACTGCCGGGTTCCTCCCCGCTGCCCACGAGAAGAAAGGTGATTGAGAGTTTGGTCAGGTTTTAAAACTCTCCGGCGCCGTCTCTTTGTTTTTTGTTGTTTCTTTTCTGGGACAAGAATACAAGGAACCACGCCATAACAGAGAAAACAAGGCTGCACACGCCCCCCTATCTACCTGCTGTACATACGTCAAACGACGCATACGCATGCACATGTGCACACACTTGATATGCAGTGGGGGGTTGTGAGGCTGTTTTCTTTTTTTTTTTCTTCGAGGTGGAGGGGAGGAGTGGGCTGCTTCCACCTCGTTTAGATCGCAACCCAATCTCTAAGCCCAGTTTTTGTTTGTCCCAATTGATAAGAGAGAGGCAGACTCAGAAGCGAAACACAACCGAGAGACCCAAGTCCACTTCGCTTACAGGTTCCGATACACGAACTAACCTAGGGGAGCGGGAAGGAAGGAAGGAAGAGTGAAGGGGAAGAAATTACTGCACCACTCAACGCCTGTAACTGCGAATGTGAGCACCGCTAGAGAACAGGGCCGAGTGGACGCTTTGGGGTTACCAGGATGGCTTGACAAATTCCGTCTTGCCTTCTCCTCTCGGGGTGTCCCTCTCCCGGCGCTAGCCAATAGCGCTGTGGGACTAGCACGCCTCGCCTCCCCACGGACCGCAGATGGCCGACAAAGAAACGAAACACAGGCCTCGTTGCACCCTCTGCGCTCTCTCGCCTTTGGCTGTTGGTTTCTTTTTGGTGTTGGCGTGTGCTCTGCACTTGGCAAGCCCATCTCGGTTTTATTTTTTCTTCTGTCAGCTTGACGACAAAGGCCCCTGCGTATTCCCGTTGTTCCTTTTTGTGAAACTGCCCTCTGCTCCTTCCCATTGGGCCCGTCTGTGGCTCTTGCTTTTTCTGCTGTGCTGCATGTCCCTCCTCCACTTTCCTCACTTACCGACTTTTCCGTCACATGGCATTCTCAACAATTCCCATCCCTTTCGCCCTCTCTCTATCCCAAAGGGCCCATCACCACCCCCTCCTCCTCTTCCTCCTACTCCTCCCCTTTCGCCTCCACCGTCCTTCCACCACGCCCCCCGCTGCTGACTGACTCAAATCACCTAATCGATTGCTGGACTAGATGCCACACTAGTTGCTTCTGACACTTGGCCTATAACGCCTGCCATGTTTTTATCCACCCTTATAGCACGGTGGGCCTAGGAAACGGACCGCATTCTCTCCCAGATTTGCCTAATAGACGAAGCGATTCCGGCACCTGGGCGGGGGGAAGGATTCCTAGAGCGAATGAATAGCCGCGGAGAAACGACGTTCCAGCATGTAAGTGCCGAGGAATCCTTTGCAGGTACCAGTACTTTTTTCCTCTTTTCTTTTTTTTTTCCTTTTCTTTAATCGTGGACACGCGAGAAGTGACTGAGGGAAGCTCAAGCAGGAACATAGCTCAGGTGCCGCTGTCTAGTCGCACAATACAGTTTGCCTAATGCAGCCTGTCAAATCCTCAACCGCAAATAGACGCAGGCGTTCTTTTCTTTTCTTCTCATCGCCTGTTGCACCCTGAAACCCATCATCCTCGGGTTTCAGCGATCAGAAGAGCGCCCCCAGCCCAGCTCCAACTCCAACGGTGCAGATTGGTTCGTCGTCTTCCGCACTGGCGCGCGGGCTGGGGCTGAAAACAGAGACAAGATGATCGATCTCCCAAGAGTCCAGCAGTAGCTGCTCATCCGGAACACCTCTCCGATGCCGTTCTCTAGTTCCCCCACACGCACATGTCCCATGCAACCACAGTCGCATCGGGCCAGCGTGTACGACTTGTCGAGTTTCAACCTCTGACAACCTTAGATCTGCCCTCCTTGTTCGCTGTCAGATCATGCCCGTATTGGGGCGAGAGGGGGGCACATCAAGGCAACGGGATGTAGACCCTTACAAGTGTACCACAAGATGGCATCTGCAGCCATGGTTCGTAGAGTGATGAGAGTGTTTCCGGGCTCACTGCCTCCAGAAACACTACGACGATGTCGGTTAGAGAGGGGAGCATTCATCACACTGGCCCCATCCTTCTGCAATACCCGTCACACCCTTAGACAAGAGACGAGGCACTATAGGACCACGAGGCCAGCTTACTCCCCTTCCTGTGAACAGCGTCGTATCCCGACCAGGGGTTGGCCCGGCAAAAGCAGTCAGCAAAGAAATCACCCCTCCCCCACGTGAAGACCCGAAGAAGAGCAAATTCTCCTTTTCCTCTCTCCATCTCCTCCCCCCACCAATCTCACTCGCTCGGTATCTGGCAGTTCAGTCCCGTGGTTGGAAAGGCCAGGGGGTGGAAGAGAAGCCGGCTGCCCGCTGCTGAACGCGCACAAACCCGCCCGCACATCCTAGGACGGGCATGATGCCGAGTCATACTTGGCTTTGTCGATCACCAGTAACCAAAAAGCACAGTTTGATAAGCCCATGGCCGTGCGTGCTCTAGCACATCTTTCTGGCCCTCCACCCCCTAACCAACCCCCCTGCGTCTTCCCTTTTCCTCTTTTCGAACCCATTGTTGGTCTCTGATTTCCTTTCCAAGGAAGCCAAGAAGATGGTGCTGACTACGCACGCAAGACACTGACCTCCGCTCCCAGACGGGAATCCCGTTGAGCCGTCTCAGTACACCTGCAGTAGACCATGAGGCCCCGTAGCGCCGCAAAAGTTCCTGAAAGCCACCTGTGCACGCTTGACAGAAGGCAGGCTTTGCCTAAAGTTGACTGCCGCGATGGGGTCTTGTTTCTCCACGTGGGGGGCGTGACACGTTGATGAGAGAGAGCAACGGGACCTGGTCTCTGTCTGTTCCGAAGCCGGGCATGTACGATGGTGATCGCGGAGCCGTTTGGTGGCAATCGACCGCTAGAACCTGCACTGCATTCTTGGCTTTAGATCGATCCGTCTTTGGGCCACGAGTGCCGATGATTGCCAAGTTGTGCATCTGTGAGAGCCTTGTAGTTGTGGATGAGGTCCACAAAACAATGCTATAGTCGATCTGAGCCATCATATCATGATACTGGTTGGGCTGTAAGGCTTTGCTTGCGAGATAGATAGATAGATAATAGATTAGATATAGATCTTTAAAAAGAAGGTTAAAGAAAATGTAGTTCGAATTGCCGGTCCAGTGTTTGCGATGAAGTGCATCATGACTTGCCAAATCTTCAACAACCAAGACACATCGACTTGGGTATCAGACATAACTTCACACCCTTGCCCTTGAAGCAGCAACAGTGGACAAGTTTGCGAAATGACACAAAGGGGTTTCGGTATTTTTTAAGAACAATTGAATACAATGAAGCCATTTTGATCGTCTATCAGAACGCCCCCAGCGCTACCCTCGCAACCGACAGCATACTCAGATTACAAGCCTCCCTTAAAGCTACCAGCAACGCACTTCCCCCCTCCCCCGGCTTTCCCCTTTCTGTGATCCTCGTTACAAGCAGGAAAACCCTTTCATTCTTTCCAAAAACTCTTACAGAACAATCGCCAACTCTGGCCTGTCTACCGTGTCCTCATCTAGGTTGGGGTAGTATGGCACCATGGCATCCGCCGCATGTACATACGCATCATTATACAGTCGCCAGTAAGGCGTCCTGACCTTTCTCGCCGGGTGGAAGAGTCCTGCCCAGACGTAGTTGAGCACCAGGCCGGGGCCGACCGCCACGCGGATGGCCTCGATGGCCTCCACAATGCGGTCAATGACGTGAGGGCTGGTCTCGAATAGGTTAGGGTACAGCAGGTTGAGAAGGTGAACCATAGCATCTTCGCAGCCGAGACCCACGACGCCAAGCGCGATATGTTTCACCACCGAGGCCGCAGTCTGGCGATGGACTTGGTCACGGTCGATGAGCGCGTCCTCGAGGAGAGGCGTCACGGCGTAAACGTAGTCCTTGGCCATCTCGCCAATGTATTCGAAAAGGAAAGAGAGCGACTTGAGCACACCGTTCTGAACATTGAGTTCGGGAACGCGGTACTCGTTCATCAGAGCAGGGAGAACAGTGAAGGGAGCGCAAGTCTCGGCCACAATACCAATAGCGACAGCAGTGTTGACACGAGATTGACGCTCCTGGACGCGAAGGTTGTTGAGAAGGGTGGCCAACACATCCTGAGGACCGATGGCCTTGGCGATGAAACCAAACGTGTTGTTGGCTGCTCGTCGAATACCCTTCTTGTGAGCCTTGAGCATATCAAGCAGCTCGAAGCAGATTCGCATCCATTCTCGCGCGTTGACACTCTCTGGTCCACGATCCGCGATACGACCAACCAGGTCGATTGTGTTTTCCTGCACCTTCTCGTGACGGTTTCGCAGAATGGGTGTCAGTCGAGGAAGCAGGTCCTTGATCGGAGGCTGCATCTGTGAGATACCGACGACAGTGACGATGGATCGTAGAGCACCCAAGATGGAACCAAGAACCTCAGGGTACTCTTCTCCAAGGTACTCGTACAGGACGATACCGAGCTTGCCCATGAGAGCATCCTCGCCGCACTGCTTCATGACCATGGCGATTCGAGAAATGAGATCGGCTGCCTGCTGTCGCACAGTTGCGGATTTGTTGTTGAGCCGCCAAAGAATGGTACTGACAATTTGCGGTAGATAAGGCTTGCATCGTGTTCCGAGAGCATTGACAACAGATCCGAATCCATTAAGCATAACAATGTCTTCGACACTCTGTTCCTGGAATGCGTGGAGAATTCCGTCAACGAGACGCTCCTCCAAGCGTTCGCCAATGTCAGCGGCACCCAAGCTGGCCACGATCTTCTCAATCGTTTCCACCGTCATCTTTCGGTACGCCTCGCTCTCATCCTTGAGGTTGTTGACGATTCTTTCCACAATCTCGCTCACACCAACCTTTTGGCCAATGTCAACGGTAGTCTCAACTACTTGTCGGTAGTTTCGCTTGTCCAAGGCCATTCTCCTTACCCAGAAGCTCTTGAAGAATTCATCAAGAACGTGCTCTTTCAAGTAGCCGGCCGTCACACCATCAGTTCCAGCACATTGGGATACAACCTTGAGGACAACCTTCTTCATCTCCTCATCGGGCGACGAGAATTCGCGAAGAAGAATCTCCATAATCTGGCTAGTGTAGTAGTTGGCATACTCCTCGTCCATGAGGGGAATGATGTACCCGACAGCCTTGAGGAAACCTGCCAGACCCTTTCCTCGCTGCTTGCGAGCTCCAGTCCACAGCGGGTTCAGAATATCATCGAAGCTTTCAATACCGTAGGGGTTAGAGGCTTCTGCCAGAGCTGCAATGGCCAGACTGGTCACGGTCCTGACCTTTGTCTGTTCATCGTTCAGGTTAGGCCCAATGCATTCCACCAGCCCCTTCAAGTGAGGAAGAACTGCACATCCCATGAGAATAGGGATTTGCTGGACAATCTTGACACCAGTGTGGCGAGCCTGCCATGACTTCTTGCTTCGGCAGACGGCTCTGAGGAAGGGCAACAAAGCCGGGATGCCAAGTGCAGATGCCACAACAGCAAATGCTCTTGCCGTCGTGTTTCGCACGTACTCATCAACATGATCGATATCAGGTCTCATCGTGCTGATCATCGTCGCAAGACCAGCAGCCTTGCTCAGGTTAGAGATAATTTCGCGACCTTCCACTCTTGCATAATAGTCTTGGTCGATAAGGAGGGGCTCGATGACGACCAGGATCTTGTGGACGTAAGGACGGACCAAGTCGTCGAGCTTGTAGAGAATTCTGTCGATAACCTTGACCAAAAGATGGCGCTCCTGATCCTCCAGCGTCTTCTCCATCAGCAGTGGCAGAATCTGGTCGAATAGAGGCCCGGCTCCAAATTGTCTAGCATTGTCGGTAATTTGTCGCAGAGCTGTCTTTCGCATCGGAGGTGTGCCATTCTTGATCTTGAGGAGCAGTCGCATAATCTTCCTTTCCTTCAACTCCTCAACGGTCAAGACGTTCTCATCGGAGCCATCAGTGAGCTTTCCGAAGTAGGCCATATCCTCAGGCTTAAAGAACTGCAGGTCGCCGACACCAGGAATTTCTGCGGGCACAGGCTTACCACTCAGCCGTACCTGCTCGGGGTCCTGCATCATGAAGCCAGTCTGAGCAGCAGGTGTCGCCATCAGCTTATGAGCGGGAGCGCGAACAGGCTCATATCCTGGAGGAGGGTCCAGAATCTTGTAGCCTTCGTTCTCGCCAGGAAGAAGCAGGTCCAGTTCCTCATCGCTGATGGGCATGTTGCGGCCAGAGATGTCGGTTCCGAAGGTGGTCGGTAGCGCAGGGGCAGAGGATGAATGCATCGGAGTCGCGAGGCCTGGGTTGGCCATGGGGGTAGCTGAGGGGGCCTGATCCCATCGAGATCGCTTCTTTGATCCGTCCGTCTCGGGGCCACCAAGGGCGGGAGCTTGATCCCATCGCGACCGCTTGGGCTTGGCAACCTCAGCCGCGTCAGGCTTGCTCTCCTCCGCAGGGGTTGATGACACATCCCATCTCTTCTTGCGCTTCCTACCAGATGCGGCTTCAGTAGAGCCCGCCTCAGCGTTCTCCTTGTCGCCATCCGTAAGCATGGGTTGAGCGTCGTCGTCATCAGTTCGTCCCTCCTGCTTGGCTTCGATGGCTCGTCGGACACGTTCCTCCTCTCGTTCGAGCTCTCGCATCTCCATCACTTCGCGATAGCTAGTGCCATTCTCAGAGGCATTTGCTTGGCGATTCTCGGCGAACGGGTCAGCTCGGGTAGGGGTGAGGGTGCGGTTGAATCGACGCTTCTGATAATCAGTCTCGCGATCGACAATGCGACCACTCTTCTCTCCTCTGCCGGCTAAGGGATCGTCTTCTTCAACGCCATTTCCACGCGCAAACTCATCAATAATGTCTCGCGTCGCGGTGTATTGCCCGACGAGCCGTCGCGTGTTGTCGCCATCCTCCATATCCTCATCATCGTTGCCCATCGGCAGGGAGGTATGGTATCCGGCATATTTTTCCGTGCCATCGCGGTCGTAGAGATCATCATCGGCGTTGTCGGTGAGCTTCTGCTTTGTCGAGTCGCTTCGTTGGTTCGCGTTGTCAAAGGTGCGAGAACCCTTCTTGGCAGCAGCATTGCGCTCCTGCTGGAGCTTCTTGATCGTCTCGAAATCCGCGTCAGACATCTTGAATTATGGAACTTCCAGCTTCATCCCGGTTCAAGAGTAGACGGAAAGCTCCCTGCGATATCGTTGCGCATGGGGAGGTGTTGTTGATGCAGCTGGTCGCAAAGTGCAGTCCTTGACACAGCTTTTTGCCTGGGAGGCGAAAAGTCTGGGCGACCTCACCGCAGCCGAAGTTTAGCCGCCATCGCGTCTCACCCCTGTCAACCCGAGGATCATTACAAGGTAAACATGAGATCGCTATCGGCATTAGACATCAGTCTCACGTGTATTTTTTATAATCACGATCGGATGAGTTATGTTGATAGGCATGCTTTCAGAAAATTGTCCCACCCCCCCTTCGCTACCACCCATGCAAAATATAACACGCCCTCATGACAATAAACGACGTATTTACAAGCTCCAAATCTTGACATGCGACTCAGGCTCTAGTTCTCGAACGCAGCCTCTTTGACCTGCGCTCTACTTTGATAGATGTCTCTGTCTTATCCACCTCTAGTTTAACCTCAGTTTCCACTTTCACCTTTGTCTGAGCAGTTGTTTTTCTCTTCCTAGATGGAAGCTGCACCTCTCCTGCGTCAATCTCCTCCTTAACCTTGACCAACTTAATCGGTTGCTCATCCTTTACCGTCCTATCAGAAAACTCCCGAAGGTCAGCTGTAAAGAGCACCGAGTGTGCCCAGCCAGCGTATTTCCCCCAGAGCGCGCGGAAATGGTCACCAACTGCATCGTACATGACCTTGTTAAATGTCTTTGTCTTCGTCTTGCCAAACTTGTAGTCTCGCTGGGCAATCTGCCAGACGTGAGTGTCGACGGGGACCGACTCTCCCCAGCCCAAGCCCATTAAACAAACACAATCAGCGACTTTGGGTCCAACTCCCGTTAAGCCAAGAAGTTGTTCATGCGCTTCCTTGTAAGTCACATGGCTCCCCTTTGGAGTCTCAGGGGCATTGAATCCCGGGTTCTCGGGGTTCCGCAACGTTTCTAGCCAGTCGCTCGACTTTTCCTGGGCTACTATTCGGGCTGTTTGGACAATGTATTTTGCCCGATATCCAAATCCAAGCTCTCTTAGATGCGATTCAACTTCGGTGCCTGTCAATGCATCTGGGGATGGAAAGTCATGGAAAGGCTCATCCCCAATATGAGCTATCAGGGGACCGTAATTCTTGCATAATTTGTGAACCTATCGAAGTGAGCCTTTGAGTATGGATTACCTTTTGGGTAAATTTTGGTACGCACCATTTGCGATATTCTCGAAATATTGTTATTGCTGCTGCAGATGAAACCTATTAAGGCTTCCCAGGCATCTTGGCTGAGAATGCGAACACCCATAAACTTCGGTGCTCTTTTTCCAAAGTTTGGGTCTGCCTGAGACCACTCACTATACAAGCTTCCCAGGTCCAAATTTAAGGTAAAGTAGTGGCGCAATAAGGCCTCGGTATCATCTGTGACGGCAGCGTCGTTTGCAGCAGATGGCAGAGCATTCAGGGGCTTCAGCGGCCTCTCGGGCCAAATAGCCTTGTAGTGCAGGTGTGTAGGGTCTTGCTTCAGACGCAATATACGACCATGCAAAGTACATACCCTAAAATTTTTAGATAAGGGTCTCAGGGACAAATAATGCGCGCCTACCACTCATCGTTGAACTGTCGCCATCGAAAGGACTGGCCACAACGCAGTGTTGTGTTGATGCACAGCTCCTCCAAGCTTACTGGCAGCTTTCGCCAACCAGAAGTTCGAGCAAGAGACATGTCTTTTCAAATCATGAGAGCGATCGGTATTTTTTTTTTTTATTTACAATGAAACAGAAATTTTGGCAGTGGATGGAAAAAGTCAAGGTTGGGGGTTGTTTGGCGCAGTCTGTCCCTGAATCTAGACTTTACTGGAGCCGGGGAACCTGCGGGTGAATAGGGAACCTCGTTTGCGCTAGTCCCACCTTGGACTAGTGCCATCTGGCAAAAAAGCTCCAGCCTCGCGCGATGCCTCAGCTTTTGGTCCTGGACCTTCGCTGCGGCTTGACGAATCTTCTCTGCCTGCCAGCCAGACTCTATTATCAATTCGCGACGTTCTTGAACCTGTCTTCAAGTCACTTGTCATTATCGCAAGTATGAACGGCGACAGTTACTCGTCTCGGGGTATGTTCTGCCTGACATGTCCTCTCCTTTGTCGCGTTGCTAACCATCATGAACCATAGACGAGCGTCGGGGACGAGACTATCCGGTATGTAGCCACCCATCTCCCAACGCCTCAAACAAGCTAACTGTTGGCAGCCTTCCAGAGGTGATCGAGGTGATCGAGGCGATCGAGGTGACAGAGGCGACAGAGGCGACAGAGGTGACCGAGGTGATCGAGACGATCGACGTGACAGACACAGAGATCGAGACCGTCGACGTTCCCGCTCGCCAGGTGACCACCGCAGTCATCGCCGACGCGACGGCGACGTCGATGCCTACTCTTCAAGCCGAAACCACCGAGACCGTGAGCGCGAGGACAGATACTCAGGCCGTGACCGACGAGCTGACCGTGAGTGGGACCGCGATCGTGGCTCTTCTCGCCGAGATGCTCGTCGCGACGACGATGACCGCAGACGAGACCGAGATCCATATGATGACCGTCGACGAGGAGGTAGAGATCGACGTGACGACAGATTTGCCCAGCAGCAGCAGCAACAGCAGCAGCAGCAGCAGCCCCATGACAACCGTCGCAGCCCATCTCCTGCACCTAAGAAACGAGAGCCGACCCCAGACCTCACCGATGTGGTTCCAATTCTTGAGCGCAAGCGTCGTTTGACACAATGGGACATTAAGCCACCTGGCTATGACAACGTCACAGCTGAGCAGGCCAAACTGTCGGGCATGTTCCCTCTCCCTGGAGCCCCCCGTCAACAACCCATGGATCCCAGCAAGCTCCAGGCCTTTATGAACCAGCCTGGTGGCCAGGTGACAAGTGCCGGACTCAAGGCCAGCAACTCGCGCCAGGCAAAGCGACTTCTGGTTTCCAACATCCCGTCCGGCTCAACAGAGGAGAGCGTCATGGGATTCTTCAACCTCCAGTTGAACGGCCTCAATGTCATGGAAAGTTCGGATCCTTGCACCCATTGCCAATTTTCGAACGACCACTCGTTCGCTGTTCTGGAGTTCAGAAGTGCGGCAGATACCACCGTTGCCCTGGCCCTTGATGGCATCTCAATGGAACCCGAAGATGCTACAAATGGCTCAGCGAATGGAGAGTCCCATGGGCTGAAAATTCGCCGACCCAAGGATTATGTCGTTCAGGCCGTCACGGAAGAAGTTGCCTATGACCCTGAAGTCGTGTCCAATGTCGTTCCAGACACCATCAACAAGCTTAGCATTACAAACATTCCTCCATTCTTGACGGAAGAGCAAGTTATTGAGCTCCTTGCTGCTTTCGGTAAGCCCAAGGCGTTTGTCCTCGTCAAGGATCGTGGAACCGAGGAGTCCAGGGTGAGTATTGATGAATGAAGCCAAATTGACGTCAACTAACATTGTATAGGGCATTGCATTCGCCGAGTATCAGGATCCTGCATCGGCCAATCAGCCTGCTCTCGACACATTGAACGGAATGGATGTCGGAGGCAAGAAGCTGAAGGTTACCAAAGCCAGCATCGGTCCTACACAGGTTGCCAACTTCGACGTCGGCATCACAGCTATTAGCGGTCTTGCTTCTCAAACAACTAACGATATCGAGACAAGCCGCGTTCTTCAGCTTCTCAACATGGTTACGGCTGAAGAGCTTATGGACAATGATGATTATGAAGGTACGACAACATTCTCCCAATGCCATGCTGTCACCGTGCTAAGAAATGATTTAGAAATTTGCGAGGATGTCCGCGAAGAATGTTCCAAGTTTGGCAATATCATCGATATGAAGATCCCGAGACCCACGGGAGGCAGCAGGCAATCCGCCGGTGTGGGCAAGATTTTCGTCAAGTTCGACACAGTAGAGTCAACTACCAAGGCACTGAAATCGCTAGCTGGACGCAAATTTGCGGACAGAACCGTTGTTACCACATATTTCCCTGAGGTATGTAGCCGTGTGATGCTGTAACAAGCTTGCGCTAATCATGAACAGGAAAACTTTGACGTTAGCGCTTGGTAGAGCTGCCAAGCAAGGATCGAATGAAGAATGGCGGAAGGGCGAGCAAGTATCGAGTGCTGAGATTTGGTTATGGGAGTCGGCTTTGCTGGTGTACAAGAGAGAGTGGTCACTTGAAAAATGTAAAACAGTGGACATGAAATGGAGCCTTTTAAGTTCGGCAAGGTTAGAGACAGTCATGCAGGGCCAGGCGCGGTAATGGATGGTGAATTGATTGATTGCACATGGATTACTACAGCTATGATTTTCTTTATTATCGTGGAATGGTTGAACAATGCTAGGTGGCGGGAATACGCAACGACTGCCTTCTTGTTAGCTAGGACTCTTTGAGATTGCTGCAACAAAAATGGCGAATAGTGACCGGATATCAGAAGTCCAGTTCATTCATCGAGCCCTAAGGCTCTAACATAAGAGGTACCAGAAAAAAATTAATGTGTTTTATCATCATTTCGTGTCGATCAAGGGAAAGCAATGAAAGAGATTGAGCAACTTACATTTTGAAAAACAAGGCTGACCAATAACTTGACAGGAGCTTCTGGGCCTCCTGCAAGAACACGTCCTCGTTAAGGGTAAAGAAGAAGAAGGCGTATTCATTGTTATCGCGCGAAGAAAAACATGATGGTGGATCATATATGGTCACGTGGACGAAAGCGCCCCACTGTGCAAAAGTCTGCATTTGCCCGGCACCGGAAGCTTAGATATCCCGGCGAACGGGATGCCCTAACTAACCGGCCCACACAAATATTTTGTACTTGGGAACTTTTCGCTCACACGCCTGGCGATAACCTCTTCATCCGCAGCATCACCACCACCAAACCGTCAAAATGGGTCGTCTTCACAGCAAGGGCAAGGGCATTTCGTCCTCCGCTATTCCCTACTCCCGCGCCGCTCCCGCTTGGCTCAAGACCACCCCCGACCAGGTCGTCGAGCAGATCAGCAAGCTCGCCCGTAAGGGTGCCACCCCCTCCCAGATCGGTGTGATCCTCCGTGACTCCCACGGTATTGCCCAGGTCAAGGTTGTCACTGGTATGTGCTTGCGACTGGATAGGAAACGGGAGAAAAATTTTGGTCTAACATTCGCAGGTAACCGCATCCTCCGAATCCTCAAGTCGAACGGTACGATTCCCTGAAGAAATTAAGGATATGGCGGTGGAAATATATATCATTTTACGGAGAAATATTCTCCAGTGCCTCTGTTTGGTTTGAGACTGACAGAGAGACTTTACAGGTCTTGCCCCCGAGCTCCCTGAGGATCTGTACATGCTCATCAAGAAGGTAAGTGCTGTCATTCTGTTTTTTTCTCGCAACATCCAATTGACATTTTTCTTCCCCACAGGCTGTTGCCGTCCGCAAGCACCTCGAGCGCAACCGCAAGGACAAGGACTCCAAGTTCCGCCTGATTCTCATCGAGTCCCGTATCCACCGTCTTGCCCGCTACTACAAGACCGTCGGTGTCCTTCCCCCTACCTGGAAGTACGAGTCTGCTACTGCCAGCACCATTGTCGCTTAAGCGCACTCATCACGGCCGGCCGCTACTGGTGGAGGTGATGGTTTCCCGGGTCATGGAGTTTGGGGACAAATTATGGAAAAAGTTGCATTTAGAGCCATGATGCTTATGCACCCTATCTGGGAGGACCGCAGCGGATTTGACTGCTCGAAAATAGAAAGCAATTCGACCGCTGAAAGTGTAATGACAACACGGAATCCTTGGCTTAGTGATTTAAACCTGAACCCTTTTCAACCCGGAACGCCTTTATGCTTCGTTGTTTTCGCATGATGTAATGCTCGTGATACATGTCCCTGCCATCTAATTTGTGCCTTCAAGTTCTTTCGACTTTTGTATGAGATATTCTCCCAGTACTCGTAGCGGATCGGTTGGCCTAGCGAATGTCAGCGTGTTTGGCCTGGACTCTCCTTCTCATGCGCGTACTTGTCTTTTGCCAGTTGCTTCATTCCTTCGAGCAAAACGCCAGTGACCTTTGTGTTCAAGTATCTCCGTGTCGAATCGCCGTGGAGGGGAGCTTCCGCGGGCATGGTGAATCCAGGGTCGGGGTGCGCAGAGGCGGCTCTCGACCCTTGTGCCGGCGTGCCTGTTCGTCCTGGGAGCGGGCTCGGCGCATGCGCGACAGGCGCAGGGGATGACTTTTTTCCCATGTTAGCAGAGTTGATTTGGTGGTGGCAGCGCGGCAATGGAGGTGAGGTTCAAGAGGAGAGTGGTTGAGGTTTGGCGCAATCAAGAAGGCATGAAGAAGGGGGACAGAGCAGCGCCAGAGATCCAATGCTTGCAACCGCCTCAGCTCAAGCAAACAAAGAGGCAAGCACTTACCGCTGGCTGCTCCAATGGAGCGTCAGACATGACCACATCCTTCACAGGGCCGTCGATTTGCGCGGGGAGGTTGTTGGCTAAATCGAATGAAGCAGCGGTCTGTGAGGCGTCGGCGACCGCATCGGGTTTGGGTGTTTCATCGGCCATTGCAAAGAAAGCACAGGTCGCAACGAGAGTCCTTCTTCCCTGTCCAATTTGCGTGCGTGAAGCTTTGTAGACAATGGCGGGATGGTACTCATGGCCGATCGCGCCGGGTGATTGTCGGACAAGGAGCGAAGATGGACGCCACGAGGTCAGCTGATTTCGTGTTAGATTCATTTGTAGCAGCAGCGTGTCTGCCTGGCTGAATCGCGTCCCCTTGATGCATGACTTGTGAAGGCGCCCAATCAGTCCGAAAGACAATCACATGTTGTGCACGGGCATGGCTTCATTAGCAGCATGGATGCATTCGTGAAGAGACTCCCAAAACCTCAAAGCGATCGTGGCAACAATGCAAAAGACAACCCCCCTGCTTCGCCGGTGGCAGACCAAAAAAGACCATCAAAGAGGGTGAGAAGGAAATCATCCAGGGATTTCGAATCTGAACAATCAAATTCGTCATCCCCCGAGAAATATGAGAAAGTAAAAGCTTCGATTGAAAAGACTTCATATCATGAAGACAACGATAGACAAGGACATGGTGTCACCGAGTTTGAAAGCGCCCTCCCCCCAACTCAGATTGACCAGGAAGCAATCAATCAATACGAGACTTTAAGGTCGTCTCAGGAAGCCACGTCAGATGGCAATGAATCCAGCGAGAAATCCCAACCAACGTGGGTAAAGGGCAAGAGTTCCATTTATGTGGATGCTTTCAATCTTGCTTTGGATACCGTTTTGGATGAAGAGTCACACCTGTTTGACAAGAAAGAAATGGAAGTCTTTGGTAAATGGAGAAAATTAGACTATGAGGCGCAGTTCCTGTAAGTCTGTTTCTGAAAAAGAATTTCTACGCCTTGCTTACTGCAGCCAGATATGTTCGACTTTTTTTGAGAAAAACGGCATCATGGCATCGGCAAAGTCGGTTAGGCTACCACAATGACATTTCCGATATGGAGACTGCCATCAACACCCTTCAAACCCCCCAGGATCTCACTCAGCTCATAATTGAACCCACAGAAAATCGTATCCAGGGCGTTGACATTGACGAGTTCAGCCTCGGAGACAGCTTTACATTTGCCGACTCTTCGGATGATCATATTCAGACAGTCGAAGAAGCAGCTTCCCTCCTGAGCTTGGATGAGCTCAAGACTCTAGCCAAAGAAGCTAAATTTCAAGGCCGGAGCAAGCCAGAGCTCATCAAGTCGCTGACTCGAATGAGCCATCAGCAGATCGGGCTCATGGCACTTGGATTGAGTCGACACAACAGCCGCGAATCCCTCTCCATCGACAACGAGGAAAACCAGAAACCTAGCACTAATATGAAACCGCGACGAGAAGATCGCAATCGAAAACAATATTTTCTGGAAAAAATACTGTCTATTCTTGGACCATGCGTACGATTATCTCAGCAATGTTTTAAACTGTTCGAGCGCGTCCACTTAGTCTTTTACAGATCCACAGAGTGGACAGAAAAGTCGCTTACCACAATCATTCTTGCCAAGATGACCCGACGAACATTTCCTGAATACATTGTCTGTCGAAGCGCCGTGATTTTCACGTCGCGGATACACTTGTTAGAATTTGAGACTGCAATCCGTCTAGAGTCAGAAGTGGACAGCATCCTCGATTTTGGCGGGCCGCCTGGCCAGGAAGGCTTCAGGAAAATTATTAGCATTTTTGGAAAGCTATATCCTCGGTGGAAAGTCTTGCTCGAGGAGGAAAGACACAAAGAAAAAACATTATATGAAATGGGCGAAGGTGTTTATCTACGAAGATTTACGCCTGGGCACTCGTATACGCGGATCGTACACAAAGCGGCCCACGTATACGGAAAGCTCAAGGAGCACCTCAAGGAGCACGAGTTGCTGTCTGAGCTCCTCGATCAGCGACTATTCCAAATGGCCAGAAGAGGCGGCTGGTACCAACGCAAGGCTCTTCTCGAGGAACATTACATGCCTGATCTCGAACCAAATCCAGTTTCAACAAGCTTGGAGCTACGAAAGAGACACTGGAAAAGAATTGCAGTTTCCACCTGTGAAGCTGGGCTTCAGGACCCCCATTGTCATCTCATTTTCCATTACGATCTTCAAAAGCGATTAGTCAAGCTGGAAAAAAAACTTCGCATCCCAAAACGGCTACAACATGACTTTGGGCACGTTGCATTGGAAAAGCCAATTGAGCACTACGTCGAGGGTGTTCAGCTCAAACGGGAAATCCCAGCCAAGCCTGGCCGCCAAGCTTCAACTAAAACAATCTGGCTTAGCAAACTCGACGACACCGCAGAATGCAGCGTGGAAGACATGTGCCTCAGTCACTATCGATCCCAGGGATGGAAAGGGTACCACTCGGAGGGTGGTATCATTCGCACCCTGTTTGCATATTTGTTTTACGACATCCTCTTCTTGTACATCCCGAACGTCTTTCAGACAGCCTACCAAACATGTCCTCTTGACTTGCATACAGATGCATTCTTCCCGGCCAGAGTTTCAGAGATCAACCACCGGCTAGTTGAGATTGCCAATGGGGAAGGTGGCCGATTGGTGCGTAAAGTCTGGGACCAGGAGCACGAACAGAAAACTAGTGTGATAGGACTCAATTGGGACTTTGAGATTGAGGACTTGGTTGAATTAGTCGAGTGTTTCGAAAGCAGCGCCTTGGCAGCGGTTTGCAAGGTTATGGCTCAGGAGTATCGGCAACGGGGCGGTGGCATCCCCGACCTGATTCTGTGGCGCGTCGCCGGAGAGACAGGGGAAGCGTCTGAGAATCCCGGCACGACCAAGGGGGAGGTGATGTTTGCGGAGGTGAAGAGCGCAAACGATCGATTAAGCGACACCCAGAGACTATGGATCCATGTTCTTACGGGGGCAGGGGTCAAGGTCGCGCTATGCAACGCGGTGGCGAAGGAGGTGAGGGAGGTGGATTAATTGCTGCCCACGGCAATTGAGTATGTACAGAAGTGCCAGATCGGAGGACTCATGTTGCCTCACATACAGATTGAATTGATGAAGGGGATATTGGGTTCCCACCTTGCCACGGAGCGGGTATTCCTGACCTGGTTACAGCACGTTCACGAGGGAAGCAATCTTTCATGCGGCCCCCACAGCGGCCGCAATATAAGATGCATGCGAATGAGGAGCATGCAAGAGCAGATTAAAGTCGAGAATGGCGACGGCGTATGTCCAAAATTAGAAGTCGTCCAAGCTCTCCGGGAATGTTCCATGAAGGTGTTCCATCCAGCGGGATGGGTCACGTCGACAGGGTGAAACGGGTTTCAATCACGGCGTCTTAGGGCAGCCCCGTTTCAGATGGGGGCGACAGGCTGGCTCAAAGGAGCGAACCAATGGGACGGGGTAGGGGAAGACGGTGTGACGCGCAGGGTTATCACATCATCATGTACGTCTTGTCACTGGCGCTCTGCAGGCTGAGCGAGGAGGTGGTGATAGGATGGGTGACGGAAGGCCAGGGGGCTCGCGCAGAAGTCGAAGTCGAGTTAGCCCGTCCTCTGGAGGGCTGAGGGGGACAGTGGCTTCTCGGGTGAGTTGAGAAGCATGCCGCGCTTCTGGGGGGGCAAACGGGCGTGTGTTATTCGAGAAGGTATGGGGTTGAGCCTAGAGGAGGAATAGATGATGGACCGTGACCAGGCGCGCCGGAGCAATTTACGAGATTAAGTTGGACGTCATCTGGTCCAGTTCAGGGATTTGCTTATTGCTTGGTTGATGGATTGATCCATTCATCCCACGAGAGAAAGCGGAAAACAAAACGACGCCGTGGCCACATGTTGCCTCTGCGCACAAACACAGCCAGCACCAAGGCCGGGGGGAGGAGGGTGAGGGCGAGGGCGAGGGTGCGGTGCACGGGGAGGCCCTCACTCACTCCAAAGGACCAAATCGGCCCTCCCAGCTTAGCGCGCTGCATCCCGCGCAGTAGCTGGATTGCAGGAGAGGGCTGGCTCACAAGAAGAAGCAAGACAGAGACTCGCGATGAGAGCGGTCGAGTTGAAAAAGAAAGCACAGGCAGCCAGGGCTTCGGGGGCAGTTCACCAAGAGACAGGCGACGAGAGCGCGAAACGACGCTTCTGCATGCTGGCTCTCGAATCAATCTTTACCCACAGCCCGGCGCTTAGCACGCCGCCAATCACATCCGCGGGGCCGTACCGGTGGGTGACGGGCTTGACCGCGCCGGCCAATCCCACGCGACAAGGGTCCCAGGGCCCGGCGCTTAGAGTCGTTGACATGCTGGGCCACGCCGCCAACTGCACCGGGGTGCTGGGTTTTTGGGGCTGCCGCTTTTACGCTGCTCTCACACTCCCTTGGACCTAGTTCGCCATCATGACCCGTGCAGCGTGCAGCAGGAAACAACATCAAGCAGAGCAATCACCGCCAGCCTTTGAACCATCGAGCCTGAGTACGGAGCAAAATGGGCACGCGAACCCACAATCGATCACTCACAGACCACATCCACGGCTTCACATCCGACTGCGCGAAAATGCTCCCCTCCCGACGACCCCCGCCTTAACCTGTCTCCCGAGGGCGGCCCAAAATCCGGCCCTGTGGACCATCCACACAGCGTCCAATGCTCCAATGCTCTCCCCCCCAGGGGACTTGAATCCCGCCCCTCCCTCCCAAGGGACCCTCCCAGGATCACCATGGCTCGCAGACCCTTTCACGTTGATCGACTGACCCGACCCCAATGACGTCCTCCAAATCTGTCACCTTTTTGCCCGCCAACCGACCATCCAATGTGAGATGCTGCCGCTGCCCTCTTCAATTAACACACCCTCTTGCGCCATCCGCCCAGTGGCAAGTAAAGCAGCCCCATCCGCCGCCTACTGTTCGTTGCTTCCTTGTTAAAAATAGTCCCCGTCGAGTAATATACCAAAGGAGGGGTTTTCGCAAACGGGCCTGACAACCGCGCCCCTCCTCCAAATCGAGTCACTCGCCCCAAAAGCCCGTCGCCGGGCCCTGCAAGGAACAGGGTATATATTTGGAAAGTGGCTAGAGGGGCCGCCGCCCGCAAAGAGAGGAGCGGACGAGCTCTCAGCCTGCTGAGAGACGCACGCACATACGCACACACACAGATGGGGGGAGCGAGATGGACGGATGCACATAGAGGAGGGGCGGCCAACTATCTACCTACCAGCTGCTCTGTACCCTGGTACAGAGCGCGTCCAGTATTTTGCCCCCCCTTCCAAATGCAGCAGGGAAGCAAAGAGAAAAAAAACATGCACCCATACATTACACTCGTATAGCACCGCTGCATCCCTAGATTCGCGATGCGTGGCAACCGAAGGCCCATTTTCGCGGCCATGACAGATCTGCAAAAACAAACATGCACCTTTGTTTTTTTCGCGACGAGAGAAAAACAAAGAGGCTGGTAACACGCCATGGTTTCTTTCTTCCCAGTCCCATTTGCCAAACCCACCTTCTGCCTATACCTAATATGCCTCCATACCTGCGCTCGTGACTAGGACCGCATCGATACACATCACACATCACACATGCACACACAATCACTAGGCCTTTTTACAATTCCTCTTGACCCCGCTCGCTTCACCGCGGGACAGGCCAGGCACCATCTCTGCACAGCTGTCTGTCACGTTCAAAGGCGGCATTGACACACGAGAGAAAACGGCCCATAGCTTATTGGGTTGCGAAGAAACACGTTATTGCTAGCTAAATCGTGCCCGAGACACGGACCACTGACTAACTCGCTTCTCATGCCTTTCCGGGATCCCATATCTCTCGACCCGGCGACCCGGCTTGGTCATTGTTCCTCACTCGCCCATCCCCCAGTGCGATCCTAGCGTTGACCGCCACCCATCCGCTCTTCTTGGTATCAAACCTTGTCCTGTCCCATCCACCCAGGGACGGGGCATCCAAGGTGGAAAAAAATTGAAAAAGTGGAAAAAAAGAAAAGACATTATAGAACGCCGTACAACTCCTCCAGTCATAGCTCCCAGGAAGTTCAAAATACCTGTCCCAAGTCCATGTTCCCCCGGTCTTCATGATTGTTAAAAATTGATAAAGGAAAATATTCTTTGCGGTAAAAGCAGAGGGCCTTCCGTGGTTGGTGCGAATGCATGCAATGCCGGACCTAAAAACGGGTGCCGCCTAAAGTTGACATGAGCCGTGACGTCGTATCTTTGCCTCCAGTGCGAATTACCGCACGGCTCACATTCCACCTCTTTCTCGTCCTGTATTCGTCCTCTGCTTCTTGGCGCGCCCGTCGTGGACCAATGGATATAATGTAAACAAAAGGAATGTGGTGAGGGGTCGAGGGGTCGTCGGGTGTGTTAAGTTAGATGTGTTTGAAGTTTGGTGGGGACAAGAGAAGAGGACGACTAGGGCTTTATTCGACCTTCCGTCGCTTGCCCTTGGGGGCAGGTGCCATTCGAGGAGTATATGTGACGGTCCTTGTCACCACTTCCCTGATGTGTCGTACGCTTGTGCGGGAAGGCTTCTTCTTCTCTGCGAAGCGGGCCTTAAGGGCAGCATCCCAGTCGAAGACGGAGTGAACTGGTCGAGCACTAAAGGGAGATCGAGCAGTGCTGGCGCTCATGGGAGAGTCAAGGCTGGAAACTGCAGGGCTGGGGGGCAGCTTGAGGCTTGGGAACGTAGCTGGTCCAGTTGGCGGTGCTGACATAGGAGGGGCCGAGGACGTGAAGGGACTTGGAGGAATAACAGGTGCAGTAGCCGGGGGAGATGGGTGAGAGGAGATCTTGGACCTGATACTGGAGAAGGAAGTAGGAGACAAACGTTCGCTCTTGCAGGAGCAGTCCGATTGCTCACTGCTGGCCGTGTCGGGAAGAGAGTCGGGGGTAGTCTGGCCGGAGCCGGTGGCTGGCGAGTTCAGAGCCATGGCCTTGGTGAGGAAGTCGGTGTAAGCCAGAGGAGGGCTGATGGGCGTCTTGATAAAGTCGGGCTCAGGCTTAAAGGTGAAGGAGACGGCCGAGATGGGAGTTGCCGAAGTGATCTCGGATGGAAAAGTTGCGGTAACGGGGGTGGTGAGCTTCCCCAACTTAGGCTTGGCACCAGGCATGATGGTGGTTGTTGGCGAGAGAAAAAAAAAAAAAAAAAAGCTGGAGGTATTGGTGGGGGAGGATAAACCAGAAGCTCAGGTCGAGTCAAGCCGACGACTTTGAGGGAGGGCGCAGGTTATTTCCAATGGACCAGGAGCCAACAGCCAGGCCCAGTATATGGGCAATGGGGACGCGAACAGATAAGTGCAGCGAGTGGACTGACTGAAGGTGAAGAGGAGGATCCAAAAGTAGGAGGGAGAAAGGCAGCACCCAAGGTGTTATAAGGGAAGGGTTGCGACGAAGATTTGGCGCCGGAGGAGGAGGAGGACCAGGAGTCGTGCTAGGCGCCAAGGGGGGGGTGTGAGAGTCAGAATGCGGGTTGGTGTGTAGGCGGAGGATGGAAGATGGTGGATGGTGGATGGTGGAGAGTGCGAGGGGAGTGGAGGGGTGTGTAAGTGAGGAGTGGGTAAGGTGGAGGGAGGGATATGCAGGATGGACCAGGTTGGGCGCGTGCGCAGAACAAACAGAGAGCTCAGCGCAACAAGCAGTTCCCGCGATGCAGTGATTGCAGCAGGTGAAAGAGGCAGCAGACAAACAGGCGCGAGCAGGGCCGGTGTGAAGGCACAGCGCAGGCACGGGCGGCAACTGCACGAGACGAGCAAGGGGGGCGTGTAGAGAGGGACGTGGTATGCGATGCGTGCGTCTGCGGATGTGCAGTGTGAAATGGTGGATGTGAGTGCGCTGGTATGTGTGGTCCAGCAGAAGGGCGGATGATGCGGACTGGTCGACGATGTCACTCTGGAGCTTCTTGGCTTGACTCGCTCTGTCACACACGTACACTTGGCCTTTTTGCCTGTGTCTTGTTAGATCTGTCAACCGACTGAGCTCAGTGGTGGGTGACGCGCTACCCAGATGGTGACGTCGAGCTGATCTGGGGCCCTGGGGATTGGGGCTCTGGGCTGAATAGAGAGTGTGTGGGCTGGGATGACAGAGGTCAAGAATGTGCTGTTCGTGTGAAACTGTGTGTTGGGGCCCGTTGGTTGTCTATGGCTAGGTGGTTGTGATGGTTGTAAGTAAGTCGGTTGGTTGATGCGGATTGGGCGAGCTCCGCGGCGGGTCTGTGTGATGGCGTTGCTAAAGCGGCGACACACGCCAACCCCAAAAACAAGAGGGACTGAGATGGAGCGCTCGACAGGGTGCAGGGATGCAACGAGCCGGTTGATTTGGGGCACTGCACTTGTGTTTGGGTCCTTTGCTTTTTCTATTCTCGAACCCCCTTGTCCTGGGTGATTGCCAGTCAATTCTCCTTGTCAGGGAGCTGTTTGGTCGCTACTGGCGCCGAGGCGGTTTCTGGCCCAGGTGGCCGGTGAGGAATGTGATTCGACCGACGAAGCCTTGCGGGAGCTGCAAGGTCGAGCGCTTTTTTCGGCTTATTGAAAGCGTTTGGCCTAGAGGGTTTCCAGCTGGGCGAAGAAATGCCGGACGAATGGGCGTTGGATACTGCGGAATTCCCACGATGATGGGCTTTTGGCGCCGGCGATCGAGGCTGACAGTGATCAGGATCGAAAAGCCGTTGGTTGTTTTTTTTAGAGACGGCAAGGATGAGGCAGTGCGAATGGTGATACAGCCAGATGTAAGGACAAGGCAAGGAAGGACGGCAAGTAAAGAGATGCCGCGTAAAGGATTTAGCTGGCCAAACAAAGGGGTTTTGATGCGTGTCTGAGAGTGAGGATATGAGAGGAGGAGAGGAGGCCAAGTGGGCACGCAGTCAGCGTTGGTGTTGGAACGTGGTGTAGTGTTGTTGGTAAAGACGAGAGCAAGCAAGCATGCAATTAGGTCGTGGCTTCCCGATCTGAGATCTGGGTCCTAAGGTTTCTGGTCAACAGAAAGAAGGAGGATAAGGTTGGATTAAAGGTTGGGGAAGCTGTTGCTGCTTGCTGCTTGTTGTGGAGGAAGATGGTTCTGCACTTTCCCATCAAGTGCAACATGGTCATCTTTATCTACTTTCCTCCCCTCGCCCAAATGCTTCACTCTTGGCTTGCCGCTTGTTTACATCCCCCACAAACAACAATCTCCTCGTCAACTCCATGCCATCGTCGGCAATGTTCATCTTGATCGCATCTCCAGGTCCCAAATTTAGATTTCGTCCCCGGTATGGGCCTGGCCTGCTTCACTGAGCGCGCGCCTGCCCTGACCCTCCACTCTGCAACCACCCTCGCGCTCTCGACGAGCCAGCGCTGTCCTGTCCCGTGCTGCCCCTCGCCAGACCGCACGGCGGCTCTCCCGTCGACCACCCCCGAGTTGTGGCTGGCAACGCCCGACGATCAGACTCGGCCAGTCTTGTTCGCTTTGCAGATCCACCCTCCGCAACAGAGAGCGCGCGCCACGCGAGGCAGCCCGCGAAATATGGCCACGGCCTGTGCAAGACGCCCTCTTCTAGCCATCCAGCAAGCTGCATCCCCCGCCTGCATTAATGAAGGGACCGAAGCAACACAGCGCGCGCCTGCTGAAGAGTCCTCCATCTTCACGTAGCGAGTTATTACTCCTCATGCACAAGCCCGCTAGCATGGGAACCTCGCACTGCACCCTGGTTGGCGGACGAATGCCATCCCTGTTGTAAGCGCCGTCCCTGCACTTAGGAGCAACGGCCGATGCCAACAGCAAAGTCCTCTCTAGCGCTCATAGGCCAACGAGCGTCTAGGGCGCTGCGCCAAATTCCCTCCACAGTCACAGCCCACTCAACTCGCATTCTCACTTGACAGGGCTCATTCACCTCTGCCGCCGGTGTTGCCGCTGCTACTGCTTGTGCTGCACTGTGCATATGTCGCCTCTTCCGGCGCCAACGTCTGCCAAAAACAGAACGGCCTGGCATCGCAAATCGTGTGCGCTCTCCATCTATCAACCCTCACGAGTGCGACTCTCCCAGGGACAGTTTTGACGTGACTAGTTCCACTGCTCGTTGGCTGCAAGGATGTTTCTTTTTTCGTTCACCGGAACTGCTCCAGCGCCGTCCGCTCGGGTCCAAGATCCCTTGCTAGTGACATGACCCAACAATCGTCTCAATCTAAGGGCTTCTTCGACCGTGCCGTCCCGGCTCGCTGGATCACCTTGCGCCGGCCAAAAACCCTAGTCTAGTTCTCGAGCCATCATCTCGTCGTCTCCTGTCCAACAATAATAACCCCATTCACGGCTATACTCACTCCGTGCCCCGGTCTTGATGGGTACCATTATTGACAATGCTTCACACCCTCTCATCTGGGAAGCGCGTCAGTCGGGTGGGAACAATGCAGCGCCAATGCAGCACACCACTTCCATGGCCACCATAGGTCAGGCCACCACCGCAAAACCACCAACCCTCTTGCAGGTGGCCGTTAGAGCGCGGCTGGTCTGCCCAAGGAGCGCGTCTATTGATGCTGATGCGAAGCAACTCGGCGCTTCGTCAACAAGTCTTGGATCCTGATTCTCGATTTCGAGAGGTTGTTATCGAACCACTCATATGCGACCTGGGTCGCTCGGTTACGCCAGGCGGTAATATTAGCTATTTTCTTGTCAACAGATGTGGGTGCTCCAAAGGGTGCACGTTTCCCAATGCAAACATGTCCGTCTTGCACCCAACAGGCAAAACAAGCACCACAATTCACCGCCACCCAAGCTGACGGTCCAGGTTGGGTCCCGCACTCAATCTCTTCTCTCAACTGCGGGGATGAGGCAATGAGCAGAACCAACAACAGGATTTATTCCAAATCTCGAGTAAACATGTTAGGGCCAGCTTCCAGGCAAGGCAATAGCGGGCTTACTACCTACACTAGAGGGTCCGCGTCGATTGCCTGGTATCCAAGCTGTCGGTAGCGAATGCACTAAGAACCAACACGCATGCCACATCTGCCATGTGTCAGTTCGTGGAAGGGATGCTGGCTTAGTTTTTGCGGCGATGCTGCCCAAGTGGGCAATGTCCTGACATCAGTTGGTCGAAGACAGAGATGCCTTGTTCATATCCTTGATGATTTTGTGCTCTTATGCTGGTCCCAACGGAGCTATTGATTTTATGGAGCTGGGAAGGGAACTGGATGGCTGTGGAGACCAAGGAAATATGCGAAGCCCCTCGTGACGTATTCTACCCTGTCTCCATGAGAGCAACCAACACAAAGTATGACATGAGGCTTTCCACGGGATTGATATGACTGGCTCATTAGATGGTAGTGCCATCGAAACAGAGTTGAATTGATGAATGATGTTGGAGTGCGCCATCCGGCCAACGAGCAACGGTGCGCTGGCGCAATGGTAGCGCGTAGTCCTCCTAAGACTAAGGCTCAGGGTTCGAGTCCCTGGTGTACCGGCTTCAGCCTACCTGATGTTATCTTTTGCTGTTTTCCTCCTCTTTTTTTTTGGATTTCCCCTGGTAGAAGTAAAGACGTATAGCACACTTGCATCGCAGTCTGGAAATATAGTTTTGCTGGAGGTTCTGTTCAATGAGGCATGTCGATTGGGATGTGTCATTTTGCAGCATTATCTCGTAACTCACCATGTTGCAGTCGGTCTATGAACAACCGTATTTCTCTGTCACCAAGTTGCTGAACTCACGAGTTCCTCGCGCACAGTGTATTACATGACTCGATATTTCGTTGTTTCGTTACAGGGTATACATGGGTATGACTCTTTTGCCGTCGGTTCTTTGATCAGCCGTTCTGCATTAACCTCCTGTTGTAATTGGCCAGCCTTATCTTGGTCAGGCCATTGCATTCATACCGGTGTCCTTGCATGGGACCATACTACTAGTGCCTCCTTGAAGGCCTTCCTTTCTCTTTGGGGTTGTATTCATTCCAATATCACCCCTCCTGTGCTGGCTTTGGGTATGCTTGTGGCAAGGAATGACCCCGTAGGCATCTTGCATCGTAGGCAATGGGGAACAGTGGCAGGCAGATCGCCCTCCTTCACTTGTGGGATGTTTTGACCTGTATGTACTCTCGCTTTGGTATCTTTTCCGGCTTCCCTCTGTCTATTTATGCGTTATTTATCTTGTATCATAACTTCATGAATCCCTCGGATAGTTATGTCCCGTAGGTCGCATGCAGAACTCTGACTCAGGCGACGTCTTTTGTCTCTGGTGATCGAATACGCGAAATAGTGTCAAATTATACATCTGCAGCTAGCATTTTAGACACTATTTAACTTGATATCTGCAAGTTGTGCTGATTCTTAATGCATCATTCATTATTGTCTAATAACCCTCGGCGCGCTGAACTACCCTATAGCGGATTTATTTTTCGGTTGCGTAGGATAACCCATTCGGTGATCCATCGTTTTTAATTTTGCATGTGTTTGTAAATTTTGAATTATTTTACTCCTGATGTTTGATGTCTTCTTCCGACATCTATGGTGCTGGTAATGGCGTTGTCGTGTATTATCAAAATCCATCCCGTATCAATCATTTCAAGTACCAAACCTCCAACATATCCCTCTAACAGCAATCACATTACATCCAATGGCATACAATAACAGTGCACGAGAATCAACTATTTTGGACAAATAAAATAAATATCAGCCCACTAACTAGCGAGAAAAAAACAAAACAAAGACTACCACGACCACTCAGTGTAGAGGATTAACACAACGACTAACTACACGGCCTCAACACCACGATGTATGGACATAACGGTATTAAGCCAACACCCCCGGGCCTCATCTGCCGGGGTTAAACACAGGCACACAGGACAGCTAGAGAGGTCCCATCATAATACGGGCGATGGCCTTGACCAGACTTCCATGCCAAGGTGATTGGTTGCTTGGGGTACAAAGATGGGCTACCCATGACCCAGGCGTTGGAATAATGGCAAAATTGACTCTGGCCCCGCTCACCAAGGATCGTGTCCAATAACAAAAACCCAGCTGGACGCTATGCTCACCCGTAAGGAGTCGATAATCTGCAAAATTACATGTCACGCTACACGCAACCCACGGAAGCCGAGCTGAGCAGCCCTTTGGCAGCATCGGACACAACATCGGAGCTGGATGGGACGGCGGTCGAGCATCTCGGTATCACGCTCCAACATTGGGCTAGCCCGCTCTCCCGGGGCCGAAATCACACCGACCACGGTTTCAATCAGATATCAGAGCCGAGAAATTGAAATGTTCTTTTTTTTTTTTTTTGTGTTAAATTAGCCCATCGTGCAGCAAGCTCCCCCTTGTCACCCACGAGGTACGACATTGCCACGTTGTAAGCGCCGGGAGCACGAGGCGAGATGAAGATTGTCGACGAGGATCCCGGGTCAAGCAGCGCCACTACAACGGCGACGGCAAATGAGAGCAGCCAAGGCCACGAGCGCGTCGTCACCTTGGCACTTACGGGCGGGACAAAAGAGCTGGGGAGAGCTAATTGCAGTTTTGGGAAAGGGCTGAGCTACGGCGAGTGGATATCATATCATTTCACGCAGAAGAGAGCTCTAAGCTTACAGGCCCCCCCTCCCCGCCATTTGCCCCCCATTGTCTGGCCTTTGGGGCCCCCCCAGAGCGTTTAAGCGCGGAGGGAAAAGGCTGGGAAACCACTGGGTCGGAGCCAAAATAAAAGAAAAAAAAAATAGACCGTGATAGGCGTCGAATCGGGACCAGGTGGATGTGACGGGCACGTCTGGTGGCCCGAGCCTAGCCCCGGTGCGGCCGAGCGGGAGCACAATCGGGGCCAGGACGGGACGATGCCGGTGACAAAGAATGTGATGTGATATTGGCGACGACCTGACGCGCGCGACGGGGGGAGGGGCGAAAGGGGACGTTTGAGCTCGGGGAAATTACTCGAGACACAGCAAGGAGGAGTGAGGCACTAGGCGTATCAGACGAGGAAGCGACTGGACAAGAAGAACAAGAAGAAGACGGGAGAAGACGAGGAAATAGCTGGACGGACAAGAGACGGGTGGTGCAAGAGAGTTAGGAAAGCTCGAGTGCGGGGGAGGAGAGGATGGATGGACGGACGAGACAGAGGTAAGACAAGACAAAAAAAAAACAAGACAAGACAAGACAAGACAAGAAGTGTAAAGACGACATCCCTGCCCTCCTCCTCCTCCTCCTCCTCCTCCTCCTCCTCCAAAAGGACGCAGAGACAGACAATGCCATTGTTGACATAGCCTGAATGCGACCTGCAGGATAACACAGTCGAGGAACCAACACACGGACGAAAAAAGCAGGCTGACCTTTTCGTGCTGTCCCTCGCACCCCCACCACACCTGTACGCTGTGCGTGCTTGCGAGTGAGGCGGAATTGATCTGTCACTCCTGTTGGGTCCGTAAGGTTTAGGTCTTTTCTTCTTTTCACTTGTTGGATTAATTTCGAGGCGACCTACGTATTCCTGCTTTGCCCCGGCGGCAGATGGCCGAACGTTGGGCGTCGAAGCATCAGGGGAGCTAGCTGGACGTGAGTGATGCCGAGACCATTCTTTCTCCCCCATGGCTGCCGCCGTCATCACTCATCACATGCGCCGCCGCCTTGTTGACCGGGGCATCGGGATCGCATCGCGCATCGAGGGGTGGTGCTAAGTCCTCGCAAAAGTGCGTCATGATGTCTGCGGCGGATGTCACTTCCCTGGCGAGAGACGGCCCAAGCACACCCCGACCGAGACTGCACGCGGGACGGACCCCGTAGCGTCTGCTTGTGCCGTGCCATGATCATGATTGCCATGACTACTGCCATTGCTATTGCCATGGCCGTGATAATGCCCGTGATAGGCCAATATCGCTGCATCGTCTCCTCCCCCGGCGCCGTCATCTGATAGGAGACGGCGGGCGCCTGTCACGGCCATTTTCAACCACTCAGCGCATCCAGAAGGCATTTCGCGATCCGGACTGGGCAACTCAGGCCAAGGCACTTTGCCTCGCAACCATTTGCCGGATTCGCGCTCGCGACGACCCTCGTGGGTTCCATTTTGGAGGCCCCATCGTCCAACCACACGTCACCACCTCATCCCAGTCACACACCAGAGCCACCCATCTCGCCCGCAGCGCCCACAACGCACAGGAGAGACACGCGCACGCACGCGGCAACCCATAGACCCACACTCCAGTACGGAGCGCAGGACCGAGAGTTACGGTACAGTTACAGCACAGCACAGCGCCTGCACAACGCCTGCACAGTACAGCGCAGCGCTGTGAACAAAAAATTAGTCTCTAAGGCGGCGTCAATGGTACGGTACGCCGCCCACGGCACAATGCATCAACAACGCAGCGTAGCACCACTGCCGGCCTGTTCTGGCCTGATTTTCCTGGGCTCAATCCAGCTGCCTCTCCCGGCTGTGACAGTTTTGAGAGCGTGATGCCCGAGCAGTGATACTAGCGACGTGCCAGCCTGCCAGATTCAGAACGGGCCCGGCCAAGACCAATGTTGCCTCGGCTCGGCCCCCCCCACGATCAGTCAGATTCACACCGGGATGTTAAAGTAGCTGCCTGGCACCATTTAGGCGACCGAACCCTGTGGGAAATAGTACCCGGAGGAAGCGAAATGTATCAGCTGTGCGCAAACGATCATCGCCCATGCATGCTCACACGGGCCCGTGAATAGTCCCGCCTCGGGTTGCCACTGATAATCGCATATGGCAGACCTGGAGTGATTGGCTGCTGGCCTCGAATCGTATTTTCAGACGCTGGGTGCCAGCCCGCACAAATGTGCATACATCAGCCATAGTGAGTGTGCTGCGGACCACTCACCGACTCAGTGACTCTTACATACGAACCACTGCGGGCGGTTGTGGCCTATGACTCGACGGCCTCGGAGTCTTTTTTTTTTTTTTTTTCTGGGTCTCGGTTTTTTTCTCTTTTGACGGGGGGTCAGGTGCCTCTGCATTCGTTGGTGCATTAGGGGTCGGCGACGCGTACCGGGCTTGGTCCAGACAATGCAACCGCATTTCCTCTTTTGTCCCAGATACAATGAGATCCATGATCCTTGAGGTATCTGTGCGCTGCGTGCTGCAATATGTGCAGCGCTGCACTGTACTCTGTACGTGCTACTGTCGGTAAAGTACAGTAGCCCCGCGGAGCTTGAAGCTTTTCGGGAAAAGCAACCTGTGTGCAGAGGGTTGCAGAGGGCTGCATGGATGGATGGCGATGCGCCAAAGCAAACATCTGAAAACACAACTCACAAGGCTGGCTGTGTCTCACCTGTTGCTCAGTGTGGTTGCCTCGGATCAACACTACACCGACATTTTCCCAGTTTCGTGTGGTGTCTCCGATCGATGTGCTCGCTTCTTAACGGATGAATCCCCGCCCTGGAAAGCCAGCCAAATTTCTCATCACGTGCAGATGGCAACGCCACAAGCGGTTCCGGCGCTCCGATCTGGTCAAGCGCCCACTCGCGAATGAGGCCCGACACACATCGCCGCAGCGGCCCAACCGAGCCCACTCGCTTGAGGCCTGCCCCAGCCAGCTCATGCACACCAGCCAAGCAGCTGTCGCGTCGAGTCCAGCCTCGCAGCTGGGATGAATCTGATAGCTTCCCCCATCTTGGACATCAAGCAGTCGATAATCGAAGCCTCCACTGCGCCATACGTTCATGACAAAAATGATATGGGGACGCGTTTTTGAAATCGAATGTGGCATCAAGCAGTCTTAACCTGCAAGGTAAACTAGTTACGTCACCGCCTCGTACGTCGTCAGCCTCAAACAGGTGCCGACCTCGTACAGTAGCTTCTAGCTCCGAGGCCGCCGTCGTCTCCGCCGCCGTCGTCTATCGGAACAGTAGACACTTGGGGGCTAATTTTAGTCCCTGAGCTTGGGTCGCCACCTCAGACACGTACCATTCGTCCATTCACGTCAACCTGGGGGATCGGCCGACGACTGGTAAGGGTGGTGCAAGACCTCAGCTCCTGATTTTTGGGTTGCTATTGTCGCCGTCGCTAGGATGCACATTGCAGGTTCATGCGTAGACGTTGGAGGCACCTCCCTCCCTGGTTTGGTTGCCTCGCTGCTGGGACTGAACTGTGGAAGTGGGCGGCGGTGGCCAGACAGACGTCAGTGAAGCGGTCTGGGGACAGCCCACGGAGAGGAGGGAGTGGCGTTAGAGCTTGTCCAAAAAAAAAAAAAAGGTCTTGAGGGGGGCGAACGAGACAATGGTGTAATACGAGACAATGGGCCCTGAAAGAGGGAGCATCCTCAGTTTACCCTCCGCTTAACCCTCTAGAGGAATGCGAGGCCAAAGACTGGGAGTGCAAGAGTGTGGGCGAGTGTACATCATCATAATCGATTTCCGAGGCAAGCGAAGGAGTCAGAGAGGAGGCCAGGTGGGGCGGCTGGTGACAAAATCAGAAAGGGAATAATGTGAGAAGAATTTAATGAAACCCGAACAACCTGGGTTAGGTAGGGAACATATCCCGCGGGCAATTTACTGCGCGGGATTGTACCATGAAACTTGACATGTAGTGAATGCTGCTCGCTGACAAGCAACGCATGGCGTAGTTGTTGGTGGTTGGTGGATAGCAGTCGGACTAAGCGGCTGAGCATGTATTCGGCAGAGTCAATGCTGCTGCACTGCATTCACCTGGAGGTACAGCATAGTCGTAGCGTAGAGAGCATGGCGTTTTAATTGGCCGTCTGCTTGGCTGAATGCCAAAGGGTGAACATGATCACCTTGAGGCTGCCATGGGTGTCTGGAACCAAGGAGATCCTTTCGGGAGGCACCCTGCTCGGTACCCTCTCCCAAAGGAGCGCAAAGTGACGGGGGGGGGGGGGGGAAACCCCTCCTCCAAAACTAGACTACCGTCGCAGCGAAAGAAGCCAGAACAAAAAAAAAAAAAGAAAACCCAAAAAAACCGCGCCACTTCTTTTTCCCAGGCATCACGTCATCTCCGCAAATCAAAATCCTGACCTGCCGCCAGCCACCGTAAAGACCCACACAAGGGCTGAATCAGCCAGTCACAAGTGTTAAAGAGTCTGGTCCCGCCCCTCAAATCATCTCGTCGCATTTCTTCGTCCTCTCGCGCCTTTCTCCTCTTCCACGGCCAATCAATCCCACTGCTTCTGCTTCCTCCACTCGACGAGCAATCAGATTCGTCCCAGCGTCGAAACACCTTTTCTGTTTCGCTGGCCATTCACAGCGACTTGACTAATTGGACAAAAAAAAAAGCCCGACCGTTGCCCTTGCCGTGCCGCGTCTGTGGCCTGGTCCATTTTCTCATTTGACGACCCGGCGGGAGGCCCAGAAACGACAAGCTTTCGAGCACAGCTACAGGTCGACACTGTGGTCGGGGTTTGCGATTCGCCCAACTGCCCGCCCAATCTCCCCAAACGGCAAACAGCTCCAGCTACCCAGGCACGCCGCATCATAGCAGCCCGTACAGCAAGCTCTCATTTTATCGAGAGCTCAACTGACTCGACAGCATTTGGCGACAAAGTAGCTGCGGCTGGCAACTGCCAACTTCGAGACACGGGCGCACAGCCGCCTGTTCCGTCTTCTAGCACAGCGCTGTCAAGCTTAATAAAGGCCCACTGCGCGCGTTACCTAACCTTTATTCTTTTCGAAACGTCTTTGCCCACCCTCATTACTACTTTGGTCATTCTCTTGCGAACGCGCCTCAAGAAATAGCCTCGAAAACAAAGAGCGCGTTTCTTCTCTCTGACAACGCTATCCCGCTGGCAGGCTACATCTTGGCATCCCATTCAAGCTGTTCCTTGCTGTCGCTTTTTTTCCCCCCTCTGCCTCTTTACGCGCCGTTACTTCCCCTCATCGGCCATCAAATCGATTGGCACACCCGTGTTAGTCTCTAGCCCGAACACTGATCTGCCGGCGCACGCACCCGCAACCACCCGCTTTCAATTCGTTCTGCCGCGCGCGATAAGTCAGCCCTCGCCCAGCCGAGACAGCCCACCCCCGAAAATTCCCCAATCAACCCACCTACTGCCACCAGCAAATCAGCACGCTTTTTTCGCGTCGCCCTTCGACCTCTCTCAACATCGCGACAATTGAGGCCTATCATCGTCCCCAGCATCGTTCTCATCGTCTCCATTGGCCGCTGTTCCTATCAGGTGACAAATTTCGCCTGCGGATCCCGATTTTACCCCAGATTCGCAGCCATCAATCAGACGTCGCAAAAGGTCTGTCGCGTCGAGAGCTTGGAGCGCCTTGTAGCTTCCAACATCTCCGCCCAACCCGCCTTGCATCCGCGTCCGCGTTTGCATCTGTCGCACCGCACACCACAAAAAGGTACGTAGAGCCTCTCTTTCGCGCGTGCAGCGCAGCCACCTGCGAACAACGACGCATACACTTGCCCCTCCCAACCACCTCGCCGTGCCCTACTTTCTGGGTCGCGAATGTGAGAGCGTGTGCGACACCGAATGCGCGCCGCAGCGACCAAGGTGTCCATGCATCCATCTGCCCCTCCTCGCCGGCCGTCGATCTTGCGCAGCGGTAGCATTGCGATTTTCTGCCTTGGCTGAGTTGCAACCTTGCTTGTTTTTGCCTGCGCAGTCGTTCGCATTGACGTCGCGCGCTCTCCTTGCTGGTCTTGCTCTTGCGCGCACTCGTCCCTGGCGTCACACTCTTCTCACTTACACCGACTCTTGCGCGCAAAGCAAGCTCCCACCCCTCCCCGCCTTTGATCGCGCTGCACCTTTCGCTGCATCTTCTGAAACCCTAACGAGGCTCATGCTGACAACACGGACATAGCCGCCGCTGCTACGTCTGACACCCAAAGATCCCTGGACGAGCATCCTCTGGTGGTACGTACATTTGCTTCTCTTTGCGTTTGTGTTTCCCGTCTCTTCTCCCTCCCTCTGTCGTGCCCGGCAATGCCGTGCGAGGAGGAGCAGTCCGCGCTTCACACCCCCGACCTTCCTGATTCAAGACCTCCCCGGCCTCAAAGGACGCACACCCCTCACATACCATCACCACCTCCATTATGGACTTCACTCGCGTCACCCCCCACGAGCTTGGTCACCCTCGAATGTCGTGACACGAAGAGGGAGCTCTGCGCTTCCAGCCTCGATATGCACGCCCGCCCAGTTGATTTGCCTGCCTGCCACCCATCCCTCTCCCTCCCAGATATTATTGCCCCACCTCCATGGTGCGGCGCAGGGCCGCAGCTATCCAGAACGTCGGAAAAGACTCGCGACTCGCCTTCCAACCAGCTTGGGCATCGCCTTGTCTTGCTGGGAGGCCCATAGCGCTTATCTGGAAATGGGCAGCCTAGAGTCGGTTCCTGTTGGCGGTCCAGATTGCTGCCATTCGTTTCTGCGCCGCCACCACTACCACATCGACCCCAAGTCGTTGCTGAGCCGGCCGGCGTCGTGACCGTGGTGGGCACCATGGTGGGCCTGCTCTTGCATATTCCGTCATGCATGGCCTCTCTGGGCTGCCAACGCATCAACAGTGTGGTGGCTTTCAGACGCGCTGCTGCACCCTCTCCCGCTGGCCCCCCCCCTCGTTCTCCATTTTTCGCCGTCCCCTTCATCCTGGCCTGGCATATATACACTGAGCTAACGCCTATGGTTGGACAGATCTCTTCGTGCAAGCAACTGGCCAGCCAAGTGCAGTTTCGCGTCGCGCTCTGCTCTGTGCTCGCTTGACTCTCCCCATCACCCACTTTCTCTGGACCTCGTTTATTTTGCTTGTCTCTCACGTGGTTCCAGCCCAGTCGCATCAGCCACCCCAGGCCGTGATCAGCCACGACATCAGCCTGCATATGCTGTGGTCGACCATCTGGGCAGCTTCCTAACCCGATCCCGTTTGCCAGCTCATCCGCGCATATCCCATAGGTTGGGTGCCCGGCCGTCTAGCATCATTGGGACAAGCCTATTCAAGAGGGACACCACTTGGCAACCCGAATGCCCAACTATACCCAAGCAGCCAACAGACTTTAAACCCCCGCAGCTCGCTAATCGAGTCTTCCCGCTTCGATTGCAGCTATTCGTTACCCGCGCTCTACTCCCCGGCAACTATTGCGCCTTGCGTTCCTTCGTCTGTTTGAGCCTCACTGCTCGGCGAATTGAAACGCAACGAGGTCATCGCACCTCAACAACCCTTTTAGAGCTTGATCTCCTCGTATGATGGAGTACGCTCAATACACGCAACAACAACAGTCACAAGCATCACACTCCGGTTACGCCAGCTCGGGAGCTCAAAATAGTATCACGTCTCCCACAAATCAGAGCATCAGCCAGAACACGGTGCAGAGCTCTCCAATTATCTCCAACCAGCAACAACCTCAGACCCAGGGACACAACATGTATCAACCACAATACGGCGTCCCACAGCAGGGAATGCAGCAGGTCCACTACGGCATGCCTGGTATCCAGGCCGCTGCAATGGCCGCCACAGCTGCTGCTTCCGGCTCAAATTACGGCTACATGCCTTCGGATCCCAGCATGCCCCAGAGCTCACCTCGTATGGGCGCCAACGCAAAGAAGGACGCTCGCCAGTCTCCTCGCATGAACAACCTTCCCCAAATCCCCGGTGGACGCCGAATGAGCCAGGTAACAAGTCCTGGGGGAGTTCCCAATGCGCAAGCCATGATGAACCACGCTGGACCTCGAACAGGCGTCGCTCCCCCCCAGATGACTCAGCCCCCGATGCAACATCCTCAGTCGCCCGAAGTGCCCGCTGCCGGCGGTGTGGAGGAGTCTCCCCTCTATGTGAACGCCAAGCAGTTTCATCGCATCCTCAAGCGACGCGTTGCGCGCCAGAGACTCGAGGAGCAGCTGAGACTGACGTCTAAGGGCCGAAAACCATACCTCCACGAGTCGCGACACAACCACGCGATGCGAAGGCCTCGCGGCCCCGGCGGACGATTCCTGACGGCAGAAGAGGTCGCAGCCATGGAGCGCGATGCCAACAAGGGTGCAGATGGCAAAGATGATGACTCTGCCTCCCTGGATAAGGCAGCGTCTGGATCCGCAGGGACCAAGCGCAAGTCTGAAGATAACATCGAGACCGCGAGCAAGAAAGCTAAGACGGACACAGAAAGCTCCAAGGACGAGGAAGAAGAGGATGACGGCTGAGCTTGCATTTAACTGATGCCAGTTTCTCTCTTATCTCCTTTCTCTTTTATATCAGTCTACAAGCGGTTTACGATGTCACGACAGCAGACATGAATCTGATTCTTGTTCTTGTTTCTTGTTCAACTTACACTCTCGTCAATTTTCTTTCCTGAAGGTCTTTGGAGGAGAGTGTCTGTGGCCAATAGGGGCTCTTCTTTGATATATGGCACCTTCGCTTGTTGTTTCTACGGAAGTTTCCGAGACCCCTTGGAGGGACCGGCGAACCGATACACAATTTTTTTTCCTTTGATTTCTTTTAATACAGCACTGGACTGGCAACAGCATGCCGCAGGCTTCTTCGGATGGATGCGGTCTCAGGATTATAGGATGGACAGAATGCATGGACGATTCGACACGATGGATACCCCCTTCTTGTTATTTTCGTTCGGCCCCCTCTCCTTTGTTTTCGATCCTGTATCTTATCTACCTGTTTTGCGCACCATTTGCCATTGTCAAAGACGCGGGTCTGGCTACCCGCGGAGCGCCAACTGGCGACTGGTCTTTGCGAGCGGGTACATCAGTTTGGCAGGCGAGGCAATGATGGGAGAAAAAAAGCTGGAAAATTTAAGATAAAAATATTTGCCGAAAGGATTTGGGAAGAGAAAAGAGCTCCAGCGGACCCTTTACTTGTTGTTTGCCTGGGTGAGTTATGGGATTAGACTCAGCTACGGTTGTCCGTCGCCGGATAATGCCTAAGGGAAAGACGACGACAAATTGAGAATTCTTGTATGCTTTCGCACTGGTTGTGTTTGTATAGGTGATTTGCTCCGTACCAATCAAGATGATTTATGAATTGCAAATAAGAAATGGCCAGTGAGCTTGAATCGACTGGATCGTGAGGATACGGACCGATTGGTTGGACTGGTGAGCGGCCCTGAGTCTAAAAGCCAGCCAGGGCCAGGGGACGACGACGCGGTGCCGAGGGGTTGGAGTTGGTGTGGAGGAGGAAGCTGGGGAAGAGGGGAGAGGCCACGGGCGGATTTACTGACCCGCCACATTACCTCGAGCCGTGGCGCCTAAAGCCCAGACATACCGCTGTTGTACCTCGGCACGTCTGTTCAGGGTGGCCGAGCGAACCGTCCCTGGTGATATGCCAGATAAAAAAAAAAATCAATTCCAGACCTGTCAAAGAACATTTCTGATATAAGCGTTGAGCTGGCGCAGATTCCTCCATCCTCGCCCGTCCTCAAAGTCACCTTTAACACACTGCGTTGAGCAAGAGAGGCTGGGTCCGTGGCGGCGTTCTGCATCGCGTGCATCTCGACAGTCCAGGGACGCATCAACCCAACGCCATGGCTGGTAGGGTACGACAGCCCATCGACGAGGCTGCCTTTCAGAGGTACATTTCTGAGAATGTGCCTCAGATCAAGACCCCAATTGATTTGAAGCAGGTGAGAATTCCCCACGCTTTTCCAATGGATTTGGTCGCGCGCATCTTCAGATTGGCTCATAGCAAGTGACGTCAACCGCAGTTTGGCTTTGGTCAATCCAATCCCACCTACCAGATCACGGCCGCCGATGGCCAGCGCTTTGTGATGCGCAAGAAGCCCCCGGGCAAGCTGCTTTCCAAGACAGCCCACAAGGTGGAGCGAGAGTATCGCATCATGCACGCGCTCGAGCACACAGATGTCGCCGTCCCCAAAACATACTGCCTGTGCGAGGACGAGTCTATCATCGGCACCCCTTTTTACATTATGGAGTTTCTTGACGGCCGCATCTTTGAGGATTTCACCATGCCTGGCCTCGATGCCTCGGAGCGGGAGGCTTGCTGGCGCGACGCCGTGAAGACACTGGCTCGGTTTCACGCTGTCGACTATACAAAGGTTGGCCTGGAGAAGTTTGGCAGGCCATCTGACTTTTATAACCGACAGATCAAGACGTGGACCACCATTTGCGGGAGCCAGGCAAAGGCAGTGGATGTGGAGACCAAAGAGCCCGTGGGACAGCTGCCTCACTTTGACGAGACTGTGCGCTTCTTTAAGAATGAGCAGCTTCAGCCCAAGGACCGAGCCACGTTGGTGCATGGTGATTACAAGATCGACAACTTAGTGTTCCACAAGACGGAGCCACGAGTTATTGGCATCCTCGAGTATGTTTTGACTGTTTCCCGTTTGTCACGAGAGCTTCCTCACTAACGCGCAATCAGTTGGGAAATGTCTACAGTGGGCCACCCGCTGTCTGATGTGTGCAACTTCATGACCAACTTTTTCACAGCCCAGTACCAGGGCGCCTCAACCTATGACGCATCGGGATTCCTCCCGGGTCGCACACCGGGCCTCCCGCAACCACAGCAGATCCTGGAGTGGTATACAGAGACGAGCGGGTACGACCCCCGCGAGGAGGTGTCGTGGGGAATGGCATTCAACATCTGGAAGCTGGCGGGGGTATGCCAGGGTATTGCGGCTCGATACGCGTTGCGCCAGGCGAGCAGCGAAAAAGCCAAGAACCATGCCGTGACGAGGGTTCCGTTGGCCGAATTTGCGTGGGCTCTGGCCAAGAAGGCGGGCGCTGAGGAGACGGGGTCAAGGTTGTAAGATCTGGGGGTGCTCATTGGGGTACAAGGGTTTCACGCTGTGTTTGGGGACATGTAGGTGTTTTTAGAACTAGTAAGATGCACAATAAACTTGAAAAGAGTTTAAAAAATCAAGGAGGTGTGTTGTCAACCGTAACTGGAAAAGGATATTAAAGCCAAGACTTTTGGGACATGGTACATGATGTAGATTTCTCTTACAAAACCTAAGATAAGAAAAAAAAGATAACAAATGCAGATGATGACGTTGACGAAATAGGGCCAGTTGGGTAGTGTATCAGATAGATTAAGATTTACTGTAATGAATTTGATCTGTTATATTTATTCACAGCTCTTCTTATTTTTGATTTGTACCCAGCAGATCTGTCAAAATGCATCGGGAAATATGCACCGGGAGGGAGGCTGTTAAGGAGTTAAATTTGGGACGGGGGGCGGAATGCAACGCATGAATAGAGCAAGGATGGTGATGCAGGCCGAATCAGAGGCTATCGATTCCACACACGCGGTGTCTGTGACGTATTGCCACCTGGTGGTCCAAGGATTTTTTTGTACTTGGTTTTTTCTTTTGCTTTATTGTATTGGAGAAATATGCACCTAGGCCGCGCAACCTGAATGACCATTTGCCCCCTCCCGAGACCACAAAAAAGCTGTCGTGGAGCCAGAGAATGCGTGCCGCCTCTCTCGGGCGGCTGGAGAAGATCGCTGGATCTGCTAACTTAGCGCGTTTGCCCGCCCCCGTGTTGTGAGGGTGTGCGCTAATCGGTGCAGCCCGCTGGTTCCAGGATCCGGAGCAGTGGATTGATTGATGAGGTTGTGTCTGTTTGATTTGACTTTTCTGCTCGCCGCTCTTCTCAGACATTCAAACCTGGAAGCTTCATCGCGGCGTCCGTCGCTCTTGTATGGTTGCGCTGGCCTCGTTGCTCTGCGCCCCGCCGCCTTGAATACCTCACGACATAACCTCTCCTCCTTTTGCTGCTGGCTGCATCCACACTAGCTTCCGATCCAGCGGGCACACACACGCAACGCAGCGCAACGCAACGCAACGCAACGCAGAGAGGACAGGCCCTCGGAAAAAAACCACAACCCTTGTCAATCAATCCTGCTGCGCCGGCGGCGTGCCCCCTTTCGCCTGGCCGCGCTTGCTTCCTGCGTTCGATGGCCGACAAACGCAGGCGCATCAGGGTCGGCTCGACGCCCACGCCCGCCAGCTACCGAGAGCGGGAGCGTGAGCAGAACGAGCAAGAGACGCGGCGGCGAGAGAGGCAGCCGCTGTTGAGCAGGCTCAGCAGCACCATGGCCCTCGAGAATGCGGAGACGCTCTACAGCTGCATGACGGACCCCCACAGCCATCTTCCCGTCTACACCAATATCCACCGCATCCGCCGTGACATTATCAGCGTCGTCGAGGATCATTTGAGTCTGCAGCAGCTGCAGGATCTGAAGATCAATGTCACCGTGGTTCGCCCCCTTGTCGACAAGTTTTACGGCCTGAATGACATATCGATAAGTAGGGTCTTTTCCCCTCCCTTTCTTCTTCTTTCCCCTTATCCTTATCATTTCAATTGAGAGGGTAGCCAAGTACTGACTTTTGTTGGCATCAAGTCTACTGTTTGCTGGTCAACCGTGCTCAATTCCTGGAAGAGCAATCTCACTTCAACAATCGCCAAAATGTAAACTACACCCGTGCCACCTTGTGCGAGCTCATCGCTACGCGTATTCTCCGCCGTTTTGGTGAGAACCATGACGGCCCGGAAGGGCTCTTGCTCCTGGCCCACATCCTCGTCGCCGGCTTTGAGCCGTTTCAGAATGCCCCGGTTGAGATCCGCGAAGAGGCCGAGCGCACCACGTCGTGGATGCACAACAAGACGCTGCCGTCGCTCGAGATTGCCATTGTCACCGAGAGCAAGCTCTTTCTCAGCTCGGCAACCTGCGTCAAGGTTGTCAATGCCATTCACGATGGCCGCATCGTCTATACGCCGTCTACTTTCTGGGACATTATTCCGGATCATTACAAGCTGAAGCCTATTTCTCTGTACGAACCGCGAGACTCGCCCCTCTTGAACCAGTACCGTCTTATTGTCCCCCGCACGAGAAACTTCCTCGAAACCGCCCATTTCACCACTTTGCTCATCTTGTACGGGATTGTCATGACAGAACGATCAGACACCTGGTCCGCGTGGCAGATCGCCTTTGACATTTACGCCTTTGGATGGGGTTTGGACCAATTTGCTACTATACTGGCTCATGGTTGGTAAGAACTTCTACCAACACACCTTGAACGCTGGAACCTCCTAACTAACCCGTGTCATGTAGGAGCGTATACACCCAGAATCTATGGTCTTTTCTCGACGTTGGATTCATCATCATTTACTGTGTCGCACTCATCACGCGGCTTTATGGATGGCACTACCAAATTCCTGGCGCGATTGAGCAGACGTATGATGTGCTGGCGCTCGCTGCCCCCGTTCTCGTCCCCCGTCTGGCGTTCAACTTGCTTAGAGACAACTTGGTGTTTCTGTCGCTGAGATCGATGATGGCCGATTTCCTCTTTCTTACCGCCCTGGCTGCCTGGTGCTTCCTTGGGTTCCTGTTGTCGCTGCTCTGGCTTGGTTCCGGTGCTCATCCGATTGGGTGCGTATTGCCTTTGCTTTCGAATTTTATAGGTGTTGCTAACAAGGAGATGCAGAACCATTTCTCGGTGGATGATTTACATTTGGTTCGGACTCGACGCTACCGGAATCCACCGTGCCGTAAGTTTACTTTGCATTGCTTTCAAGTAGCATTTTCTAACTTGGCCCATAGACGGAATTCCACCCGGTACTAGGCCCCAGCATCATGGTGGCCTTTGCCTTCCTCGGAAACACCTTGTTTCTTACCATTCTTGTGTCGATGCTGTCCAACACCTTCAGCAACATTTCTACCAACGCCGTGTCTGAGATCCAATTTCGACGAGCAGTCCTCACCCTCGAAGGGGTCAAGGCCGACGCTGTTTTCGCCTATCCGCCGCCGTTCAACATTGTTGCCGTCTTTCTCTTCGTCCCCCTCAAGTTCATTGTGAGCCCGCGATGGTTTCACAAGATCCATGTTATGGCTGTCAAGATTATCAACCTGCCACTCCTGCTCCTGATTGCCGTTACCGAGCGTCGCCTTCTGTGGTCCTCAGGCCGGCGTCATGATTACGATACCGAACCCAAGATCAGACGCAGCAAGAACCGGTTTTGGCAGAAATGGCGCCTAACTATCCATCGCGATCTCAGAGCCGTTTTCCAAGTCCCGCCCCCTGACACAGTCCACCAAGACATTGCCGTTGACGACGATCTCACACACCACCTCATCCGGCGACAGTTCACCACTCGAGTTAGCCACAGCCCTACCCACAGTCCCACCGAAGACAATTTCCACCCCCGACGTCCTTCGCGTCGCGATTCGATGTTTCCCGGAATCCCACAGGACCTGACAGGCTCCTTTACCGACCCTGAAGAGTTTCAAGTCATGACGCAGAGATTGGAAAACATGGAAAGGACCATGCGCCGAATGGAGCTGATGATGCGCCAACTTGTGCCCTCTATTGAAGAAGCCATGCTTGATGACTTGGACGAGAGCGGTACCTTGCAGGAAGGGGGCACGACGCAGTCATCCGCAAATGATTTGATGGACTAGGTTGAAATTGCATAAACTGGAGTTTGATATACATGGACAAAAGTTATTCAGGATAGATTGCTCTAGAATACCGAAGTAGCGACTGAATTAGTTGAACAAATTGCCGTCACTTGCGCGCATCTGCCCACGAACTCGTCACCACTGATTCACACTCGACTACGAATTTATTCTTACTCGTATAAAACCAGATCTCTTTCCCACAGAAAAGTGAACAGGACGACCTTTCACACAGCGAAGTCCCGACGACCGCACACTTTCGAGGCTTCGCTAATCGAACAACATGTGCGTCCTCATCTACTTTGAACACAAAGTCTGCAAGCACGTATGGGCCGTCATCGCCGAGCCCTGCGAACCGGGCATGGGATTCAGAACATGCCCCGGCTTCTGCGACGGCTCGGTCAAGCAGACCCCGAGGTATCTCGTCACGCGGAGTCGGCCCTGCCCGCGGTGCGACCTTGCTGGCGTATACGATCGCAATATGGTACGGATGGTGGAATCCATGGGTCGGGGATTCAAATGGGGAGTCGGGCCGGGGGAGGAGGATTGGGGTTGCGATATAAAACTTCCTGGGAGAGGAGCTTGTGTGGTTTTGTGATGGATGGACTTGGGGCAGGATGCTGGGTTGGTGCCTTTGATGCCTGTTGGCATATTGGGCAGTTTGACGAGCATCTGAGACATGCAGAGGCAAGTTAATCTGAGACCCATTCGGTCTTAATGGCCCAAGAAAATTGGTCTCTGAGACATTTGCTGAGCTACTAGTGGACGTGGGCGATGCTATTCTTGCTTGATTAGCAACCCCGCATTGCCCACCTCACTTGGTGTTGTATACACCGTCTACGACTTGATGAAAGAATAATACAGGAGATTACCGGTTAGACAACAGAGGAATCGCCCATGATGTTGACCTTCGCCTCATTACAGGCAACTCTTCATGCCTGACAGGCCTATATCACGTGCCTCTCCACACCTGAAGCCCGATAGATTTTCTTATAGCACACTTTTTGAAGCAATTATCAACCACAACGGTGGCACAGCACGAGCTCCCCAGAACACGAAAAAAGAAGAAGAAAAAGGATCATAGATATGCTACCAACTCCGGATACGGATCACGTTCCCTATGAGCGGGTATATGAACCCGCAGAGGACTCCTACCTTCTTCTGGATACGCTCTCTTCCGACACAGAAACGGCCTTCTTACACGAAGCATTTCCAGATGCCGCCCCCCTCGTGGTGGAGATTGGCACCGGCTCGGGCGTTGTCATCAGCTTCGTCCACGCACATGCGAAGACCATCTTCGGCAGCCGCCACGTCCTCACGGCCGGCGTCGACATGAACGCCTTTGCGTGCCGCGCCACCGTTGCAACGGCCGCCAAGGCCCAGCTCGACAACCCAGACACACACGGCATGTACCTGGGCTCCTGCAAGGGCGACCTGACATCGCCGTGGCGGGACGGCGCCATTGACGTGCTCATCTTCAACCCTCCTTACGTACCCACGCCAGAGATGCCTGTTCGTCCAGAGGCTTTCGCTGCCGAAGACCTGCCCGAGGGGACGAATCCTTCCTTCGACGACGACTCGTACCTGCTGGCCCTGTCGTACGCCGGCGGTCGAGACGGCATGGAGACTACGGATCGTCTTATCGAGGCGCTGCCTCGCATCCTGTCTCGCCGCGGGTGCGCCTACATCCTTCTCTGTGCGCAGAACAAGCCCGACGAGGTGCGGCGACGTATTGAGGGGTTCGGCCCCGAGTGGAGGACCTTCATGGCTCGCTCGAGCGGGAAGCAGGCCGGGTGGGAGAAGCTGCAGGTCGTGCGTATATGGCGACAGTTTTCTCCAGAGTAAAAATTAAAAATAAAAAAGGGCACCGTGAGGGGGAAGCGGAGAAGAGGAAAAAAAAAAGAGGACTGGTTGATGGTGGCGTGCAAGAGCATGTATTTCAGATATCTTTCCATACCAAAGCGATACCCACCCGCCGATGATTCATACAGTTGTTTTATGGCCAAACATCCCAAACGCCAGGTTCCGGTTGCATGTTGATATCGTCGAGATAGCTCGACATCCCCGTTGCTGTCCCCGCAATTTCTCCTTTCAGGTCCAAATGTCCCATCGCTAGATATCCACCTCATTACGACTTCCTCCTGTTTAACCACGTCCCCGACCACGGCCACGGCCGCGACCCCTGCCGCCGCCCCTACCACGCCCTCGTCCGCCGCGCTCGGCTTCCTTGCGGGCCTTGTTCTTGGGCTTGGGCGCGTCGTCGATTAGTAGGGTGTCGAGGGGTAGAGAGTCGGGGAGAATAAAGTAGCGGATCGTGGAGCCGCGAATGTTCATGGTGTCGAGGGAGATGGGTTCCTGGCCCTTGGCGGTCATCTTGACGGTGCGGAGGGCTGTGTTCATCTGCGGGGAGACGGAGGCAATAGTGCCGTGAACAATGGTGCCTGTTGCATAGACAGGTCAGCGTCTTTTCAACCTGATTGCTCCAAGTCATGACTGGAGCCATGATAGAGCCACCAAAAACGGACAAATATGTGTACATACCATTTTTGAGCTCAATTGTCACCGTCTCGTTGGCGCACTTCATCAAGAATCTGGTCGCGCCGAGTTAGTCCACGAGCTCGTGCTTGAAAGAGAAGCTCAGCATAATCCGAGCGCAAGCGGGGAGGGGAGGGGGAAGGAGGGAGACTGCTTACCGAACGAGCTTCATGGTGGCGGTCTAAGAGGGTTGAGATGCTACAGCAGCGGTTGGGAGTTGGGTGGAGGAGAAGGGGTGCCGTGGGACGTCAAGGTCGGCGCGCGTTTCGTTGTCGTCGGCGTCAGGCTGAAGCTACAATACCAGCCCTGCGAAATTGTCGGTCGGAAAAATCGAGGGTCGGAGCTACTGGGATGTGCACGTGACGAGCGTACATGTGGCTGAGGATGAGGCAAGTGAGGCGCTTTGGCCATGTCTGCCTACCAAATCATCAATCACGTGGCTCGTTAAGATTCGGCGGAACGTTATTCAATCCAATGCTTATTGGTGTTGTCAGGGCTGTTTATCGATAAGCCGACCCGCGGTTCATGGGCCAGCTTCGGACGCGGGTCCTGTAGCCACCCATAAATTCCGAGCCTCGCAACCTGCACCATGACAAACGCCCCCAAGCTGGCTCGCCTGACTCTGAGCTCCCCCTTTATACCCTGAGTCTCTTAATTCAGCTGTATCGCCAGGGGGGACGTCCATCGTTTTGTATCCTGCATCACATCTTTTACCCAGCTGTGTGTCTCTCTCCGTGGGCCCGCATCGCTTCCCTGGTGCCCAGTTACCCCACCATCCCAGCTTCAAGGCGGCAAGGCGCCCTGTCCAGCTCTCGAGCACCCTCACCACCCTCACCACCCCCACCGAACCGATAGCGGCGATACGCGACCCGAAGCCACGGCGAATACTTCGCAAAAATGATATCAGGGCGTGGTGGTGCTGCCCGGGCTGGGCGCATTCGTCCTCCTCGTCGCATCGTGCGTGTAAGTGCATAACAACTCGGGTGGAAGCCTCTAGAACGAGGCCCGCCTCCACCAATCCGGACCAACCGATGCCCGTACGGACCATTCAGAGCCGAGATAGCTAACGGTGCCCAACAACAGCCGAACGGACCCGGCGAGAGTGCTGATTTCGAGGCATGCTGGAACATGCTGAAGGAGGCCCTCCGCGACATTCATAACAAGAACTGCAGCCGGCTTTCCTTTGAAGAACTCTACCGAGCAGCCTATAAAATAGTGCTTAAGAAGAAGGGCGAGGTGCTCTATGACAGAGTTAAGGAGTTTGAGGAGCAATGGTTCGCCGAGCATGTTATTCCCAAGATCGAGGTTCTTGTCACCAAGAGCTTGATTAATATTGGTGTCGACCGGAACTCGGCGACTTCGGTCAATGAGAGAAGGCAGACGGGCGAGAAGTTCCTGAAAGGCCTTAGAGATACGTGGGAGGATCATAACATGTCTATGAACATGACTGCCGATATTCTCATGTATCTTGACCGGGGATACACCCAACTTGAATCCCAACGAGTCCCCATCTTTGCCACCACCATTGCACTTTTCCGAGACCACATCCTGCGATCTTGCCTGAACGCAAACACCCGGGACCAAGTCATTGACATTTTGATCTCGGTCATCCTTGACCAGGTCAACATGGAGCGGGAGGGCGACATCATTGACAGGAATCTTATTCGAAGCTGCAGCCGCATGCTCAACTGCTTATACGAGACAGAGGAAGAGAACGAAAACGAAAAACTCTACCTGACCGTATTTGAACCCAGATTCCTGCAGCACAGCCAGAAATTTTACTCTGCCGAATGCGAGCGACTGCTTCGAGAATCGGATGCTGGGGCGTGGCTACGACACACCCAACAACGGTTAAATGAAGAGGTTGACAGGTGTGGAACGACAATTGAGCTTGAAACCCTGCCAAAGGTCAGCAAGACGATTGATGACCAACTCATTGTCGCTCACTTGTTGGAATTCTTGGGATTGGAGGGCAGTGGATTGAAGTGGATGATTGACAATGACAAGATTGACGATCTCTCCATCCTCTACAAGCTCATCTCAAGAGTCGACGAAAAAAAGACGGCACTTCGTGACATTTTACAGAGGCGGGTCGTTGAGCTGGGCATTGAGATTGAGAACGTCCTCAAGAACACAGATTTTTCGACAGCCCAGGAAGGAGAAGAACCCACAGAGGGAGAAAAATCAAAGAATTTGAATCCCGCAGCACAGCAGACGGCAGCAGCTATTAAATGGGTCGATGATGTCTTGCACCTGAAGGACAAATTTGACAACCTTTTGACACAGTGCTTCCAGGACGACCTGATCATCCAGAGTGCCCTCACCAAGAGCTTTTCAGACTTTATCAACATGTTTACCCGGAGCTCCGAATATGTGTCGCTCTTTATTGACGATAACCTAAAGCGGGGCATTAAGGGCAAGACCGAGGCGGAAGTCGATGTCGTCCTGGAGAAGGCCATTGTTCTCATCCGATACCTCCAGGATAGAGATCTGTTCCAGACATATTATCAACGTCACCTTGCAAGGCGATTGCTACATGGAAAATCGGAAAGCTACGATGTTGAGAAGCAGATCATTTCTCGCATGAAGCAGGAAATGGGCCAGCAATTCACCAGCAAGTTCGAAGGCATGTTCAGAGATCTCGTCACCTCATCGGAGCTTACAACTGGCTACCGTGATCGCATGCGCGCTGTTGGAGATGGTGGCAAGACGATCGATCTTAACATCAACGTTCTTACTACTAACTACTGGCCGCCTGAGGTCATGGGTAGGACGGCCCAGATTGGTGACGGATCGCGAGTCACTTGCACATACCCACCTGAGGTTAAGCGCCTCCAGGCGAGCTTTGAGCAATTTTACCTGGCGAACCGCAATGGTCGCAAGCTGACCTGGATCGGCACCACGGGAAGTGCTGATATTAAATGTACATTCCCTGCCATCCCCGGGAAGTCTGGTGCGTTGGCCAAGGAGCGAAAATACGAAATCAATGTCCCGACATTCGCCATGGTCATTTTGCTTCTCTTCAATGACCTTGAGGAAGGTCAATGGCTATCCTTTGCAGAAATCCAGGAAAAGACTAGCATCTCGACCCCGGACCTCATGAGGACTTTGACCGCGATTGCTGTTGCGCCTAAGTCCCGGGTTCTGCTCAAGGAGCCGCTCACCAAGTCAATCAAATCTGACGACAAGTTCTCATTCAATGCGGCATTCCAAAGCAAAGCGATGAGGATCAAGGCACCCATCATCAATGCAGTTTCCAAGGTTGAGGATACTGCCGAGAGAAAGAACACCGAGGACAAGAACAACCAGACGAGAGCCCACATCGTTGACGCGGCCATCGTCAGAATCATGAAGTCAGTATTACGGGTTCTCATTAAGCTTGAATGAAGGCGCTAACTGTTTTAGGTCCCGCAAGGAACTCAATCACTCGCAACTTGTCAGCGAAGTCCTCACGCAACTCTCGAGCCGATTCCGACCTGAAGTGTCTCTCATTAAGAAACGTATCGAAGATCTCATCGCCAGAGAATACCTCGAGCGACCGGATGAAGATGGCACGCCGTCTCTCTATCGTTATGTGGCTTAAGGCTGGATGTTGATGATGTCACGAATGACGAATAAAGAAAGCAATCATTTTGATAAACCCGCATGGCGTTTGGAGGGTATCATTGTTAATTTGGCAAAACATTTGCAGACTTTGGGCCCTTGAGCATGGCCTTGGACATGCATGTGCGGCATTGGGTGCAGGGAGGGTATCAACCACTTTATCAAAAGTGCATGAAGTGTAGCCACTGGACCTGGTATTTATAGTGAAAGTCTAAGAATTGAATTATCGTGTTTATGAGGAAAGGCCTGAGGATTAAAATGGAGCGTTGAATGCTGGGAGTTTTAGTAGTTTATGGTGATCGTTCAGGGTGATCGTTCAGGGTCAACGGTGCGAGGGGGACATTGCATAAATAGGTCACAGGCGCAAAATTGCATACCCGTGTTTTTCTTCATCATTTCAATCATTTCGCGATTTTCCGGTCCCAAATACACGTAGTCATGTTCAAATTCCAAAGCGCTGGAGCCCAAAGTCTTTCAAGATGATACCAGTCACGTGACCCACACCGGTGGGCAGCGAACCTGCCTCTGGTGGGCAGTCAAATGGCTGCTAGACTTGTACTACCATTTCATCGACTTTTGACGAAGGCGGCGCTTCTCCCGGGACTATAAGCCGACATTTTCATTTCAAGGCTACTATTCTGTGCTCTTGTATCCGTTTCAGCCCTGCGCGAGCCCCCGCTGCAGCATCCAGAAAAACCTCCAGGGACAGCCTGATAGAATACCTCACCACCTACCCGCCGATCTATCGCCACCATGCTCTTCTTTAGGTACGTGATGGCCCCAGAATGATGCATTCTCTCAGGTTGCTCCTGTTTATAATTCGTTTTCTTCTCGTTTTCGAGGAGGTTTTTTTTCGTAAACTGGGACGAAAAAAAAAGAAGAACCCTTGGGCTCACATGCCACTCATCACAGTTTCTTCAAGACACTCATCGACCACGAGGTCACCGTCGAGCTCAAGAACGACATTCAGCTCAAGGGCATTCTCAAGAGCGTTGACCAGTACCTCAACATCAAGCTCGACGACATCCAGGTCGTCGAAGAGCTCAAGTACCCTCACCTGGTTCGTGCACCGCCCTCCCCCCCCCCTTCCCCTCTATCGGGGCGCCGTTTGACTAACCTTGGAAACCCTGCAGAGCTCCGTCAAGAACGTCTTCATCCGAGGTTCGGTGGTGAGATACGTCCACCTGCCCGCCGCGTCGGTGGACACACAGCTGCTGGAGGATGCCACTCGAAGAGGTAAGTCAGACTGAAAGAAATACACTGAAGCAAAAAAAAAAAAAGAAGAAAACGAACAAATGAGACCCTGAGGCTGACAATGATTGTAATACAGAGGCTGCGGCTCAGCAGGCCAAGGCCAAGTGAGCGGGTTGCTGAATTTTCGTGCTGGAGGTACAAATGATTTGCTGAAAGCGTGATGCATCTGGGCGCCTGTCCGGGGCGGAGGAAACAGTTCTTGCATGTGTGGTGTATTGACGAAAATGGGAAAATGAGGATTCATGTGGCGTTGGCTCCTGATATGGATAATGAAATGCTATTCTTCCCCCATTTTGCGCCATCCTTGCTCTCGCTACAATTACCCAAACATGACATGTCGAGAAACAGATGGTTACCCAAAGTCTGACTTGTTTCCCCGCCATAGGAATATTATACAAAAAAGAATACCCAAACCCGGGTATTTTAGATAGAAAACGGACATCTCATCACCACCAGGCGCCACCTCCCCTGCCAGACTTGCCATCCCATAGCGCTCCATCCTCGCCATCTTCCCCTTCAATTAATGGCGTCACCAGTCCTCCTCTTCTTCTCTCCGTCATCCACCGATCAATCCATGCTTTCATACGCTTCCTAGATTGATCGCTACCCACGTTCACCGTTGGCACCACCTTTTCAATCCTCAAACTCATGACAAACATGGCCAATTCTCGAAAGCTGCTGTGTTCCGAGTAAGGCACTCCAAAGCACATGGCCTCTTTTGTGCTCCCTCTCTGTGCCACAAAATCCTTGTATCCAAATCGGTTCCGCCAACTTTTCCCATGAAGGAGCTGTTCGGTCTGAATGCTGCCGGGCGATGTATTCGCCCCGACAGATTTACCATTGGCTGGTCGAAAGTTCCAGCCACTTGGACGGAAACCGATAATGCGGCTAAAGTGAGGTTTGTAGCCGTTTAGATACTCCTGGAGAGTTTCAGCGCGAATCTCCATGAGCATTTGCATGTGAACTTGTGCCTCTCGAGGATTAGATGTGAGAAGCGCTGACAATTCGGGATCATCTAATTGTTTGCATATCTTTATCTTCCCCGGGGAAGCAAATATTTTGGAATTCAGAGCCTTTGCAATTGCTACGCAAATGCGTTCCTTTCCAATGGAATAGGTGCCGCAAATCACCAGGAGGCGTTGTTTTGGTCCCTGCATTTTTGATAGTTGAGAATCTTCGCTGCTTTTTGAACTTTGGAAGAACTTGCTAACAACTGGGGTTCCCGAAGTATTTGCTGACTTATCCCAGACATCGTCTTTGCAGTTGGGATCAGGCGATATTGACTTGCACAGATCCGCACAGGCTTCAATAACATCGCTTTGAGGAGGGAAAGAGTAACGCGGATTGAGATAAGTAGTGTCAAGATAGCATATATCAATTTTTTGTTGCTTAGCTTTTCCTGAGATGGAGTCGATGGTTTCTGGCTTGAGAAGTGGATGTGTGACGTGAGCAGGGCATGCTCGAAAGTCGCCGCAATGAAGGATTCGCTGAACTCGACCATTTGGACCTTTGCCCATCGTTTTCTGGAAGAGAAAGAGAGAGCTTCCAGGGCAGTGATTTGCTGGTATCATAGTGACCGTGGCCCCATCAGTTCCAGGAATGTCGTAAGACTTCTCAAATTCTAGCTCCACCACCCATTTTGCAGCGGTGCGAAGCTGTTGCTTGACGAGACTTCCTGTAACCTTACTACAATATATTGGACCGTGTCTCCAATTCGCTGTTAGTCCGATATAATGATCGCTGTGAAAGTGGCTCAGGAAGTATGCGTTGCAGCCTTCTACTGCGCCATATCGAAACGCATCGACGCAAATAGAGAAACCTGGCATGATTTTGTAAAACGGACATGTTCTCTCATACGCGGGCCTGCCTCGAGATGCATTCTCAGCAGCGGCGGCGGTTGCCCAAGCTGTGTCCTCAGCCTTGTTGGACATGAGTTTCGAAAAAGCAGACTTAGGTGCGTTTTTAGACGTATTTAGATCAAATGGGTTGGCTTGGCCAGGGCGAGGAACTGCGGCTCGGGCAAATCGTTTGCCAATTTCTCCAGACCCAACATCCAAGGAATTCACCTTTTCCGGTTTATCTGGTGTTGACTTCTCCTTTGGTCGTAAAGGGATGGGATTGCCGTCCAAGCAGGAGTTGACATGTCGTGTGGCTTCGTCTGTCGAAATGCCAACCAGACTGCCCTCGCAGATCGGGCAATTTTGAATCATCCCGTCGTCCAAGGGCTCATCAGCGAAATCTTCGCTCGAGAAACCTCCGGCCTCCTCAGCTTCTAACCGAGCTTGTTCCTGCATGAATCGCATCTCTCGCATCTCTTCACCTTCAAATTCATCCATGTCAAGTCCGGATATGTCGGTAAAATCATCCAAATTTTCGAATTCTGGCTCAATTGAATCCTCCTGTTTCGCCACAGCCGAATCGTCCTCGTCATGCTTCTTCTCGTCCTTAGTAAAAATATCCAGTTGCACCTCGTGGTTGGGGGGAGGCGCCGCACGTTTTGGAATCTTAACATCTATCTTGCTGGACTCGGTGGGTTCATCTGGTTCGTCCTCACTATCGGAATCCATTACGAATCCAGTCTTGATTCGTGGTTTGGCAGTTTTGGAGGGTTTTGGTTCGGAGCCATCTTCCAACTTGACTGGAGATGACGGTGGCTCTGCTTTTACGGGTGATTCATTTCCTGCCTTCTCTTCCGGTTCTTGGCTCAGCTTCCTCTTCTTACTAGGCGATTCGCTCTCATTATATCGGTCGGCATCGTCGGCGTCATAGATGTCTTCTTCGGCGTTGACGTTGGTATCTGGTGTTGCGCCGAGAAAAAGGGACCCCTCTTTGTTGTCCACCTTTTTAAAGAAGCTCAAGATGCTCGCATTTGGCTTGGCTGGTTTTTTTGAGACGTGCCCTGTAGTGGCGGGTTTCTTGGGTGTGAAGGATCGTTTGGATTTCGCTGACGCAACCATGGCGGAGGATCTGTTTTGCCCTCAAGGTCGAGAATATAAATTGAATTTAAAAAAACCCCTATAGAGAGATCTTGTGCAGTAGAAGGGCAGGGAGCATAAAGCCCATGCCAATTTGAAGATGTGGAGGTTTAGCTGTCGATATGAGGAGGGCTGAAGTGGGATGAATTTGGTGGAACGCGATACGCGCAGGGGTGAAGGTGGGCATCGCGCAATCACATGACCAGGGAATGCCACTTACAAGCCATTTGAGCCACTCCATGATTGCTTTTCCCATAACAAGAGCCCTGAAGTTAAAAGCGCCCGGATTAGGCTACTCGTTTAAAATAACAAATTTTGAACGTTTTTAATTGCATCATCACTAATACTTATCCCATGAGGATGCTATGGTTCGGCAGGCTAATGGACGGAAAGGTGCCACATTCCAAGTATGTGCCCTAGCACAGGCATCTTGCCATGGAAACCAGCGAAATAATCACTACAGAGTTTACCTAACAAATTGGCTACCCGCATATGAGCTCGAGATCTAAATATATATGACCAGAAGACCAAAGGTGATACCACAGAGCAAGTTTGAGAGACATAGGTAGATGAATTATATGGCCACATTGGGTAACTGCATTGGACTCTCTAATATAAGTATGCTATTCGTTGGTATTAAACTATAAGACTGTCCCAAAACTCCTTGCCAGCAATGTCATTTGGGTATCTTAAGTTGTAACTGCACAGCAGCCGGTCCTGGTCACATAACCTAAACGCCGGAAAAAAAAATACTACCAATAATGGGTATTATAAAACAGAAGCCCGCCGTTTCATCATAAAACGATATTTAGAACAGCCTTGTTCGATTCCTTATCCAGGGGATTGATTGATTGCGTTTCGCTTCGGGACATGTCGAAGAATCTCGAATCACGCTCGACGGCGATCGATGTGACAACGTCCATCTGGATGGCCATTTCGTTACGATCAGGGCTCCTCAGCGATTCTTGACTGATGCTCCTCGTCCTTGGCTGGGGCAGTCTTATTTCAGAATTGCCCCATCTGCCGAGCACTTGAAACCATCCACCCACTCCGGAAGCCCTAGTGCGAGCCTCACCACCCTCGATCCAGACGACATTTCCATATCGCCCGGCGGGAGTGCGGGTGAATGCGAATGTCTCGATACCAGTGCTTTCAGCGTTGACGTCTTCCGTCGAAGCGAAAACAATGGAGTGGCGGGTCGTGCCGAAAAGAAGACAGTCGAAGGACCCATTGCTTGCGATGAGGGACCCCGCGAAGCAATAGTACTCCAACGGAACATGAACACCAGCCATTGTGATAATGCGTCCAAGAGCAAGAGGGAGCGTGCATAAGACATAGATGAGCGGGTAAAGCAAGAAGGCCGGATTGTGGTTTAGTTTGGCCCTGGAATCGGTAGTTCCTAGCTTTTCCATCTTGTATCTGGCTTGTCGGCGGAGGGAAACGTAAATGCTGATGTACAGTGTCGAGGTGGTGATGAGGGAGATGAAGATGAAGAGATAATGGGTGAGGAGACGAAGGTTCTCATAGGCGTCATTAATCCAGCACTATTTGATCGTTAGCCACCAGATATTGCCTGTGCAGAGGGGGTTCACCTACCCAGGGGCCAGCCCGAACAAAGTAGCCTCCTGCGTCTCTCCCATTGCTTGTGGCCAGCAACGGGACAATGGAAAGACTGTAAACAAAAACCCAGATCCCGACGATGACCAAATAAAGCACATGCTGAGGGGGTCGATAATTTAGTACCACGGAAAGATATGTGTGAATGGCAATCAATGTCATGAAGAGACTGGATGATAAATCTCCGTTGGAGTCAAAGAGTCCCTGGACAAAGCATGTGGGGGAGTCGACGAAGATGCCTCCCTTTTGGATCCACGATATGCTAAGAAGAAAAGCAGCACCCTGGTGCATGTCGGCAAGAATAAGATTGAAAATTAGAATAAGAAACTGATTCGGGGGCCTGTTTTTGGCATTTTGGATCCGCTGCACACTTCGGTCGTGGGCTACTCGGTTTGTTTCCCCTTGGGGTCCGTACGCTCCCTCTTCAAAGGTGAAGTCGGTAACGGGCTGTGGAGTCGGGATGTTGTTTGTGATGTTGTGAGCGCGGGATCTCTTGCGGAAGTGCCAGGCTAACAGTTTCGTAGTCAAGTACAGAAAGAGGCTTGAAGTGAGGATGAAGGAGACCAGAGCGAATATTGAGACAGCAATCAATCCACTGTAGAGAGATGGAGACAGAGACTCGATGCTCCCGATCTCTGGATGAGCTGTCAGGTATTCCTCACTGGGAGAGACCATGATTGCTGATGTCCATCAGCATTGGAAACGGCGGCGCAGAAACTGAAGGAGGACTGCAGTTCAAGTAGGATGCCATGTTCTGGAAGAATGGACCAACTACACGGTTAATCTCCCATCCATGCTCCTGCGCACTGGTTGGCCGTTGCGGTAAGACATTGACTTGAGCCATGACGCTCGTCTTCATGTCCTTGTGGGGAGCACTAAGGAAAAGAGGCCTTCAACGGCGTCCAGCCGGCTCGGTAAGGTACGAGAGCTGACGAACGTTGGGGCAGGACCCTGTATCCTATCACGGAGCATGGACCAGTGCTACCCGGATGCGCACAAGCATGCTAAGTGCTTGGTAATGGCCAATGGACGAGGGAGGATGCGAGCACTGACTCGTGCCAAGGTGACGAGATGGGCACAGATACGCGGGAATAATAGATCTCCGGCGGGGAGGGACAGACTAGCGAAACACTAGCTAACCGAGGGGGACGTTCGTCAAAAAGGAGGCTGACTAGTTGAATGCGGATTCGTGTGAATGCACGGTATTGAACCGGGAACGCACGAGAAACAAGCCACCAACGACGTGTGCCGGAGCGAGGAGCTCCTGTCCCTCCAATGGTTCGAAGAAGCGAGTTAGAAAATATGTTTCAACGGGAATTCTTTCCCAAGAGGTGACAACGTTTCAACATAATGGCTGAGAACTAAGGGTCCAATAATATCAATTGGTGAGTGCTAGGCATTTTCTGAGACTGGAGTTATTGCATTGATGGAAGGGGACCAGCGTTTTGACCAAGCGGCCCCGTTTGGCTTTGTTCAAGCTGTGCAAATTAATAAACTGTACCTTTGTTTCGGCTCGTGGTGCTCGGGGAAGACTCGGGCAAATGGGCTGGGCGTGCATTGTTTGTTTTGCGCACCATCCAATCGAGCTGAACTTGGTCGTAAGAGGACAGGCGCCGAGTGAAGGATTTTCCGTGTTTCAAGCCCTACCCTTCTATGGAAGGTCTTTCTACGGAGGAGGTGGCGATATGACAATGCTATTTGCGGGCTCTCAAGCGGGCGGCTGCCTGTGTTTTGCCACCCGGAGGACAGGCACCTCGATCTGCAACGCCATTCGGCGCTTCCACTGCGCAAGGCGTAGGGCTGTCCCCTCAACCCCTCAAGGTGCGGGTTCCCGGCCACGAGTGGTTCGTGAGATAGCAGACGCCGAAAAATAGTATCATCATCTGACAGCAATCCGTTGGCGGATGGCTCTCGGGACGGTGTTCGCCGAACATGTTCGAGGTCTCGGAGATGGGCCGTCAACGCTAAAAGGCCGGGGCGTCACCAAGCCCTTGCCCAAGATCCATCCAATTTCGGCGAATAACGGTCGCTGCAAACAAAACATAGATCAATTCTTCTTAATTGTTTCACCAGATACTTTTTAGCTCGGGAGTCGGCATTGATGGATTTGACAGACAGACGACCTCAGCCGCTTCGGCCTTCGAGCTTGCTGCCTGGAAGACGGGCGAATCAGCAGTTGTGATGACACAGAGTGAGTCAATGATCGGATCGGATGGCCTGCAAGATCAGGCCAAAGGAGGCCTCTTTCCAAGTATAAAATGCCCTTTCCCGTAAGCATGCCTCTTCTTTTTTGCTCCTCAGCTCTCTTTGCCTTTCTGGCTAGAATCGAGTGTAGTATCTGTTCTTGCTTAGGTTAACGCCTGGCATGGGTCCACAGGACCCTTCACGTTGACATCATTTTTGGAATATTGGGCAGTTTCATCAGCCTACGCTTGCGTAGCCGAGCTGTCCGCCGTGTCCCTGGTATTACACTGCTTCCAAGCGACGCGAAACAGCTTCTAATCTTTTCATTGCTCCGCTGGTTGCACTAGCGCTGTGAAGAAGGGCGCCGTCACGGTAACGGCTGCATCAGAAACCATGTTGGCCATTTTCCCCGTTAGACAACTTAATGAGATCACGTGGCGCTGCGTCACAATTTGTTTTATATTCCTAATCTTGAAGTTATGCTAGTCTCAGTTGTGTATTAGAATGTTGCATCGAAATGCCTTACGCCAGTGGTCAGTGGAAGGAGACTCAACTAAGCGAGCCACGAGCCACGAGCCACCAGCATGCCCCTTCACAGCTGCACCGCCACGTTGCCGGGCCGTCCCAATTGGCCACCGCGGGGGCTCGTGCGTGACGAGACATTCAACCACTTCCGGCCCCTTTCGAAACGCCTGGGTCACGACTTTGGCTTCAGAACAACAACGGCCAACAACCACGGCGAACTACCTCCCCCGAGATTATCGGCCAGTGGTCGCATCTCCCCGTGACGCGCAATCGCTCACAATAATGTGAGGTGGCTCAACTGGCTTCTCATCCAGCTTTAGCCCCACAGGTGTATCCTTTCCAACCCTGGTCTCATTCTCGAGCCATAGATCATCATGACGTCCCTCCAAGTGAGAGGGCCTGACTTGTCCGTCACCAAGCACAAAGCATTCGAAGATGCAAAGAAGATGCAAAAGATTGTGGCGGACCAGTGTGCCAAGGCTGGAAAAGACGCTCCTCAGTATCGCCTCTCCGAACTTATCGGCAAGGGTAGTTTTGGCCGTGTTTACAAGGCCACGTCTCTGACGACCAATCAGTTGGTTGCTGTCAAGATTATTGATATCGAGGATAGCGATTCGGTGAATCCAAAGCTGGCTGATACCTACAGTGACCTGCTGAAAGAGATCAATGCCCTGAAATTGCTGAGCGATAGCGGCGCTAAAAACATCAACCATGTCATTGAGGCGCTACCCGTTGGCCAGTCCATGTGGATGATTACTGAGTACTGTGCTGGAGGAAGTGTGTCCACGCTAATGAAACCGACCGCGCCCGGAGGTCTACAGGAGAAATGGATTATTCCAATTCTTCGTGAGGTGGCTGAAGCCGTCTTCTGGGTTCATGGGCAAGGTATCATTCACCGAGACATCAAATGTGCCAACATTCTCGTCACAGAAACCGGCAATGTTCAATTGTGTGACTTTGGTGTTGCGGGAGTCATTGAGACCAAGTTCGACAAGCGATCCACCGTTATTGGCACGCCTCACTGGATGGCCCCAGAACTTTTTGATTCAGTTGCCTCCTACGGCACAGAGGTCGATATCTGGGCTTTCGGTGCTATGGTGTACGAAATCGCCTCTGGCGTGCCGCCTAACGTGGTTGCAGGAATGGACTTTGCAAGACTGGGGTCCTATTTGAAGCAGCACACTCCCCGCCTAGAGGGTGATCAGTATTCTCAAGGCCTCAAGGATTTGGTTGCGTATTGTTTGGTAGATGACCCCAAGAAGCGTCCTCCGATCGAGCAGGTTCAACGTCACCGTTATATTCACGGAACACATGATGCTTATCCCACTTCGACCCTCGCCCACCTTGTCCGAGGGTACAAACTATGGGAGGCTCAGGGAGGCATTCGAAAGTCTCTATTTTCTGCTGGTGGAGCCCAAGGGCCCTCCGACTTTGGGTCAATCACCATGGAAAGTGACGAGTGGAATTTCAGCACAACTGCGGCATTTGACCAACAAGTGCTCAAGAATGGCGACGCCCAAGCGCTGTATGATGTGTATGGCTCTCAGGTCGACTTTGCCCTAGACATGTTTGAAGAGACATCCAAGCCTCAGAAACCAAAGTCGCGTCGAAGACCTCCACCCCATCTTCCTTCTGTTAAGGCGCCATTGGAGAAGCTCTTTGATCCAAACACAATATCAAATTATGAAGACAACTCGAGAGCATATTACGGACGCGCATTCCCGCCACCTGCTTCGGCGTCTGACCTTCCGCTGAGAGACGACTCGAACAAATCTCCCGGTGTCAGAGAGTCCCTGATTGATCTGGATGTTTCGCTACATGGAAGCGATCTTTCAGAGTTTGTAGATATGAACACAATCCGAGCGGGCGATCCAAGGGCATCCACGGATTATGATTTCGGCGATGCTCACTATGTTCGACCCCCCAACAGTGACCCAGCGGACCTTAACAACAACCGCCGTACTCAAGACTGGAAGTTCCCGTCAATGGCCCCTCCCGCTTCCGCGAACCCAGAGATGTTCAGGTTCCCATTCAACAACGACGACTCGGGACCAAGCACCAGCCGGCTCATTCACCCTCCCGAGCCTCTTCAGCCACCGCCGTCTTTTCATGACCTTTCCGTGCCTCAGCCAGATCCCGTCAACAACCGAGCATCGTCTGGGAGTCTTATTGACCTGGATATGAGTTTCGCCGATCCTATCACAGACTACCCTAGGCCATCAACATCGCACTCTGATGTTGGTTCCATTGCTGGGTCCGAAGTTGGCGGTGCAAACCCGTTTGAGCTTGAGAAACATGCCTCTCTTTATATGATGCCTACAAACATCCGAGAGCCGTCCATCTATGTATCTGAAGACTCGGAGTTTGCCAATGCTGTTGCTGATCTCTCCCTCAACGGTACTGCGCGCCTTGACGCCCCGCACCTCCAACCACCGCCCTCACTTGCACCGCCACCTCAGCAGACCGTGAACACGCCTTCCAACGAAAGGCCATACTCGCTGAGCGACTTTGCGGATACGGACCCCGAATTCCTCACACCCCAACCAACCGCCGCCCCTGGGCCCCCTCGTGCTCCACAGCCACTTCAGGATCGGCCACCGCTGCAGGAAGAGTATCAGCGTCCCATGCAATTCCAACCGTTCTTCCCGCACGCCCCATCTGCGCCAGCGGCCCAGGTCATGGAAGGCCAGGCGTCGTCTGAACAAATCAAGGAGGAGCTTCGGCGCATGGCCATGAGCCTCGGAGACCATCTCAGCCATGCCAACTCGTATTTGTCAGGCCTGCCAATCCGAAGAGCCAGCACCACGAGATTGGAACCCGTTGGGGACATGGCATAATTTTAATTTAAACTAGCAAAGATGGGATTTCTACGTCATGTCGAAGTCATTTAGAAGAACCTTGGATTGGATTATTATATCGGTTATAGCATCAATTGACGGGGCTGGCATTGTATCTTAGTATGATGAAAACGAATTGGGATCATGGATAGCGTTTGCTTATGCTATATGTAACATAAAGGTAGCCACACACGATGCATAAATAATGACCTTCATTTTGCAATCCCTGACTTGACATTATTTTCTGGTCTTTTCAGTTAAAACCAATCATGTCACCCATCATCAGCGCCTGGTATTTTTCAATGGCTTCCCCGAGCTTGATTAGAACACCCGCAGCGAGCATCTTGACCTCATTCTCCTCTCCTCCGTCCTCCCCTCTAGTCCTTTCAAAGACTAATGCAACCCATTCTCGAGTCTCGACAATTTCTCGTCCCTGGTTCTCGCATACTCTTCGCATGTCACCCCCGTTGACTTCAAGCAGGGAGGCCATCGCAACCAACCATCCTTTCATGGCACTCACATCACCCAATACATGGACTCTGACTCCGAGCAAAAGATCCCAGAGTTCTGACGTCATTTGCGGGAGAGAGAGTGTTGAGGGACCTGCGGCATGGATGATGATCCCGATAGTTTGCAAATAAAGTGATAAAAGGGCAGGGTTGAGGACCAGAGGCTTGGAGGAGCGAAGGGCTACCTGGAAGTGAGCCGTGAGCGGTGAGAAGAATGCGGTAGCAAGCAGTGCAGCTGTGGTGTTGGGAATAGCGCGGGCTCGAGGCTTCGTTTTTGACGAAGACTTGTACCTAGCTGTGAAGCTTTGCAATTTCAAGATATCAGGCCCAGTCGTAGCATCTGCTGCTTCAGCTGCGAGAGGACCGAGAAAAGATGAAGTGAGAGATTGGGCAATGCTGTCGAGGGCGTTGGATGGAAGAGATTTCAGCCGGGACGATGGGAGAGCCTTCGTGTCATCAGCAGGTTCTAAAAAGAGCTGCTCCATCTTTTCCGGCAGTCGCTTGGACGGAAATGCAGCAGCTGATTGATATTGAGACACATCAAAACCAGCTAGTTCGCGAGCAGCGAGACCCAGGGTGATGAGAACAGATGTTCGTTGGGAGAGAGAGTAATCTCCTTCAAAGAATGTCCGCGCAAACCACGGCGCCATGGTTTTTGGTTGTGAAACAACGAGGGCAATCATGCCTTGTAGTCGCAGATCATTGAATTCCTCAATTTCGAATTTGTCCTGAAGTCCCACCAAGAGCCCAGCAAGTTCATCTGCATGAGAGCTTACCTCCGTACCATAGTTGGCCTTGCGCCGAATCAAAACAGGAGCGGTTTGAATGGCAAGCTTCTGCTTGTCATACGTCTCTGAATCACGAAGGAAAGCAATGAGGTCGCGGATGTATACCGGTGCCTTGGGCTTGTTTCGTTGAACAAGGGTGGCGTCTTCGTCAGAATCCTCGGGATCAGAGTCCTTGGCATATGGTACAAGATCATCGTCATCTTCATCTTCAGAGGAATCAACCTCCTGAATAATAGGTTTTGGCTTCACAGGCGTGATATCTGGTTTGGGCTTTTGTTTCGTCTTTTTACTCTTGGGTATAGATTTCGTGTTGGCAAGTTTTGGAGGGTGTAGTTGTAGAGGAGCATCAGATAGAATGCTGTCGATAGAACCTGGTTGATCAGCAACCTTGATGAGGTTTTTTAGGGCTTGTGCTTCCTCGGTATCCGTTTCCTCCATATGGAAATCCAGCTTAGTTTCTTTGTTATCTATGAGAGACGAGAGAGCTTCTCCGACAACGAGACCGAGAAAACGAGCTCTCATCTGTGTCGCAGCGATGCGATTTGAGATGGTGGTCATATATGAGCCAGTTTTGAGGAGCAGAGTTAACTTGATGTGTGACATCCTGTACACATAACCCGCTGCTAGAAGCAGGATCTCCGTATGAACTGCCAAAATTTTAGTTGTTTTGTTCTGTACTTTTAGATAGCACGTACCGTTTTGTTGTAGTATGGCGGCATGCTTGATGTAAAGCTCGTCTCCAAACTGAGCAAGACTCTTCCTAACGACAGTCGTGATGGCCTCTCTATCCTGGGCCAAAGCTGCTAAAACCGCTCTCCGGATTCCAATGCCGTCTCCAAGACCAGCCCCGGAAGATGAAGCACACCAATCAATCAAATAGTTTTTTCGAGATTCATCATCCCCAACTATAGAATCGAGGATAGCAGCAACTGCAGAAACGGCATCATTTTTCGTGGCGTCATCAAGAGCGATATGAGCCAGAAATTTCTCTGACAGATATCGCAGCAAGATGTTTAAAATTTTCTTCGCGTTCCTCGGCTGCGAAAATGCGATTTGTACAAATACCGGAGAGAAATTTCCTTTCGCAAGGAGCAACCCATCAATGACAACCTTGATCAAAATTTCTGGAAGTGATCAGTAACGGTCGTTGAACGATTGTTCATGTCTTACCTGATTGGTTTAGAGACAAAGACCTTTGGAAAAGATCAGAGCAAAAGTTGAGCTCATTCTCCCCAGGCAAGCTTTTGGCCCAGGCTACAATAGTGTGCCCGATCCACTCACAGTATAAAGTGTTACTGGCAATCCACTCCGCTTTAGAGCGTGCCGCATCACGATCTATAATTGCTAATGCCTCTGCAGAAATGGATATTATTTGTCCATTTGTTAGCAACGAGACGAGCTTTTGAGATTGGATCCTGTGCAGTGCCGCATTGGAAAGACTTTGGGTCGATGATGACCATATCTCGTGGACAGATTCGTGCCCATGCAATACAGAGGCCAGTAAGTCCAAGAGTATTTTTAAGTTTAGTGAAATATCACTACGCTTAACCTCTTTTCCTCCAGCGCGAGACTCTTGAATCAAAGCTCTGGTTCGTGCGATCAAGGCATTCAGCCCAGTAACGCTGCGCAAGCATCTTAAAAAAAGCTGGGCATCCTGTGACCACGATTCTGTTGCCTGAGAATCACTTTCGGAAGAACCTTCCAGTAGAAGCGTCCAATAATTAGGAGCGATTTCAGAAACCAGGAGGTTCACAACCGCAGCACTTTTGGGACTGGGGATATGCAGCCGAAAGCCATCAGCACCCGGCTTGTTGCTGGTGAGAAATTTAAGAACCCGAATGAGGGCGTCATAATCTGGCTGATTCTTTAGCGTTTCCAGGACATCCTCAGCCGAGGCAACGGTCTGAGCCTTCTGGGACGTTGCAAGCGGTGCTGCTGACTTGACCTCTGTGAGGAGTGGCTCTGGCGGGTTTCTTGGTTTGAGGTATGTCGTGCTGACCGGAGTGAGCAGTTCGTCCATTGTGTTTTGCATTCGGAAGCTTATAGTCGTTTTCGTTGCATGTTTAGACAAAGGGAATTCATGATTTTCTGTATTTGTACAAAGATGGGTCTCGAGGTGGTGTTGCAGTAGTACAGTGCTGTACAAAAAAGGTGGGCGCGGATCCTAACAGGCAGCTCCACCGAGCAGAACCCCACCTACACCTTCCATCACCGAGACACCGAGACAGCTGAGTTATGACGCTCCCGCTTCAGTGCACGGATCAGCACCAGAGACAGCTCCAACCAACCCAACATCCATCTCTTGTTTGTCCCCCCCACACCAAACCCGTCTTTTCCGGCCTCAAACCACTCCGAATATTGCAGAAATGAGTGTAGAAACACAAACCGCTGCTGACGCCGGCACCGGCAGCCAGGATGCTCGATGGTGAGCTCCCAACCTTTGGCTGGTGCCATGCTGAGCTGCCTCTAGGCTGACACTGCTCTTCTAGGAAGTATCTCAACCACATCCGCCGTAATGCCGGTCCCTTTACCGACCCCAGCTCGACTGAAGAGGAGCACCTTGCTCAATTTGATAAGTTCAAGATTCTGTAAGTGTTCCCACCCAGGCGCGTCTCTGCCTGTGCTAACACAATCAGTGTCATGTAGGTTTACCCCACGCCATCTCGATCCCTTCCAACATACTGACCGAACGATTCAGCGGCGCCGGAGGACTGGGATGCGAAATCCTCAAGAACCTTGCCATGTCCAACTTCAAGAATATCCACGTAATAGATATGGGTTAGGAGATTGTCCCGTCAAGAAATGTCGGACCATTTGCTCACAATCTCCCAGACACCATCGACATTTCCAACCTGAACCGCCAGTTCCTTTTCCGCAAGGACGATGTAGGCAAATACAAAGCTGAAGTTGCCGCCGAATTTGTACAGAAACGTGTCAAGGGCGTCTCCATCACAGCACACAACAACCGTATCCAGGACTTTGACGAGGAGTTCTACAAGCAATTTCAGCTAGTTGTCTGCGGACTAGACAGCATCGAGGCCCGTCGATGGATCAACGCCATGCTGGTCTCTATTGCTGAGGAAGCTGAGGATCCTGATGCAATTAAACCCCTCATTGACGGAGGCACCGAAGGGTTCAAGGGCCAGGCTCGTGTCATTTTCCCTTCCATTACTTCGTGCATTGAGTGTCAACTCGACATGCACGCCCCACGCGCCGCAGTGCCCCTCTGTACCATTGCTTCTATTCCTCGACAGCCCGAGCACTGCATCGAGTGGGCTCACGTCATTGCATGGGAGCAAGAGAAGCCATTCCCCAAGCTCGACAAGGATGACCCGGAGCACGTCACATGGCTGTACCAAAAGGCTTTGACTCGTGCACAAGAGTTCAATATCCCTGGCGTCACGTATTCACTCACCCAGGGCACCATTAAAAACATTATTCCCGCCATTGCTTCTACAAACGCCATCATTGCTGCTGCATGCTGCAATGAAGTATTTAAAATTGCAACAGCATCAGCCCCGTGCCTAGGCTTTGAGAACAACTACATGATGTACTCTGGAAATGACAGCATCTACACGTATACATTCAAGCATGAGAAGAAGGACGACTGCCCAGTCTGCGGTCGCCAAGCCCGACCCCTCGAAGTTGACCCCAAGTCCACTCTTCAAGACCTGCTCGACTCGTTCGCCGTGCGACCCGAGGCGCAGCTTAAGAAACCCTCGATTCGTGCAGAGGCTAAGACATTGTACATGCAATCTCCAGCCAGTCTTGAAGAACAAACTCGCCCCAATCTAGGCAAGACACTGATCGAGCTGGGTTTGGAAAACGGACAAGAGGTTGTTGTTACGGATCCCGCATTCCCTCTCGAGTTTAACTTCTTCCTCAAATTCAAGACAGATTCCTGAACGGGAAAAAAAAAAAAAACAAGAGGTGGCTATCACAAACAAAAACAGTTGGGATAAGGCGTTTATTGGTGTGGAATTTCATGTGTGTCCTTGTGGGACATATTTCAGGCGTTGGAGATTTGTGATGAGACCAGAAGAGATGAAATCATTCTTAGAGGAGTAAAGCCATGTTCACGTAGTTGAAGAAGCCTCAGTTGTTCCGATTATTAAACCGGCGGTCATGGTATCATCCCTTTTATCTACCCGCAAAAAAAAAAACAAAAAAAAACAAGTGTGACCTCAGAGAGAGTAAAGAAAGCCGACAAATTATAGTACAAAGCAAAATAACACCCCATTTTATGTATGTTTGTTTCCCTTGGAGGCTGTTTACCGTGCCATGTTGACGACCTGCTGCTCGAGCTTCTTGCACTTGAGCTTCAGGTGCTTAACAGACTCGAGGAAGAGCTCGTCGCTGTCCCACTGCCCGGTGCTCTCAATGGAGAAGATGAAGTGGTCCCTTCTACGACCCAGCTTCACCTTGCCCTGGAACTCCTCGTGTCGCAGACACTCACGGCTGACGGTGTCCCTCATGGGGTCCACGACAACGGCCTTGAGCTCGCCCTCGTGGCCGTCGTACCCGCTGTTCTTCTGGGCGGCCTCCTTCTTGGTGACCCTCTCAAGGCCGATGACGCCCTTGGGGAAGCACTTGACAAACTTCTCGGCGTCGGCGCCCAGGATGGGCTTCGTGATGGTGATGGTGGGGAGCAGTCGGTAGGAGGCGGTGGCGACGGGGGAGAACTTTGCGTGGTCGGCGCCGATGCCCTTGTGCATGTGCATGGCCAGGTTGATGGACTGGCGGGGCCGCAGCTTGGCGATGAGGATGTCGGGGTTGGTGGGCTGGATGGCGTCCTCGCCGCTGAAGTACTGGGCCTGCTTGCCGGTGGGCACGAAGACGATGTCCTTGGCGTAGACGTGGGCGTGGTTGTAGGCCTTGAGCGGGTCGTTCTCGGTGGGCGAGGCGTCCGGGTTGACGGTGCACTCGACGTTGAGCTCGAGGCGCACCGTGTTCCAGTCGAAGCAGCCGGCGTACGGGTCCTCGCCGGCCTCGGGCTTCTTGTGCCACTTGAGGAAGTTGTGCAGGCCCTCGCGGCCGCCCTTGAAGGGGATCAGGCCCAGGCGGTGGGCGAGCACCTCGTCCTGGATCACCGACGTGTTGTTTTCAATGTAGACGTACTCAATGGCGAGCGTGGGGATCTCGGCGAGCAGGATGCGGCGGAAGGCATTGGCGAGCGAGGCGTCGATGCCGACTAGCGAGAAGGAGGACAGGAACTGGTCGTTCTGGTGGAAGTTGACGGAGAAGGCTTCGCGGAAGCGCTCAATGGTGAATTCGTGGTCCTCGCCGGGGAAGTGGCCAGGGTAATCAGTAGAAGTCGTGTTTGTAACTGTCTCAAGGTGAATGTTGACAGTCTAAAATTTTTTTTTTTTGCGCCAGCGGTCAGCCATTTTGCGAAGAGCCAAAAAATGCGACGGTACAAACCTTTCGAGCCTCGAGCTCCTCTGCGTCTGGATTTCTCCACGCAGCCTGCTGTGTGGGATGCATGGTGTCGGCTTGTGTGTGTGCGCGGGTTGAGTGATGTGCTTAGGATGCAACTTTTTTGCTGCAACTTTTTGCCGACGGTGATGGAGGAGACAATATTTTTTTGGATGCCCCTCCACCGCGAAGCTCACCTGAGCCGAAGGCGCGCTAGTGGGGTTCGTGCGCTAGTCCCCAGGCTCACCGAGGGCCTTCACCTTGGTGCCCACTTTGGCGCAGCGAACTGGGCAAAGCCTTGAGAATCAGAGACATGACACAACGACCCTCTGTAGCTCTGGGCTCGAACCAAAAAAGCAAACTTTTCTGAAGCCTTCGGCACCCAGAACAAAAACCAAAGTCAGGGCGAAGGAGAAAAAAAACTTTCATTGGCATGGGAACATAGTGCAAGGAATGTTTTCGTCTTGCTCTTCGCTCGTGGTCTGATTGATGGTTTATCCGGCTCATGAGTTAATTGCTTTATGAATTACATTTGCTCCTCATGCCATGAACCAAGCCGGGGCGGTCGGAACCGGCTGCGGCTCCATGCGCAGGTACGTACGGACCGGAGCTCCACATTTGGCCGTCCCTCATCGCCTGAGTCGCCTCATGCCATGTCATGTCATGGGCGTTCTATCAGTCCACATGTGTTCTGCATATGTCAAAGAACCCTGGAGGGGGGAAGATTTTTCTTGTCTCAGGCGGGATCTCTGCTTGGCAGATTAGAATTCGACGATGCAATCGGCTGCTGTTCCTTTTTTTTTGGTTTTGGTTTTGGTTTTCGTTTCATCCCTCTTTCGCACAGTCCTCGCTTGCCTGCTGCGTCCAACCATAGTTCTTCCCCGGCGATCCTTTCAAGAAAGTAAGCCACCACACACACACCCAATCTCGTAGCACCCATCGCGTTCGAGGCCAACCCAAAATGCACGATCGACGACGCCCCGTCAATCTCGGGGTTGCGCATTGGAAATAAGTCGACGCTTGCTCCCGCCAAGCGCGCCCCCATGACCTCTACCTAACGTCACATACCTACACCCCTTCCCCGGTCGGACCGGCAGCGAAGCCGGTGCAACCCATCGTCCAGCCATGAATTTTTCCCCGCAGGTGACCTCTGGCGACCCATAGCGACGTCAGCGAGGCCCTGGCTACGCCTTCACGTTAGGGATTAGGTTCCCTGCTGCGCACCCCTGCCCTGCCCTCCCCCAAAACATGCCCATTCGCTCCCGGTGACGGGCCGGCCGCAACAGAGCCGAACTCCAAAGAGCTCCGGCTCGGTTACCTGGAAGCTTCAAGAAGGTAAGAAGGCGGGGTATTTAAGTCAATGGCACTCGCCCAATGTCTCGATCTCCTTTGCTTCTACAGCTCTCTATCAAGCAATCGTCTCCTCAATCCTTCTCCAAGAAGAAGATAACAAGCAATAAGAAAGAAAAAAGAAGAAAAGCTCCAAGCCAATTCTTCTTCTCATCAACCACTTACACTCACCACCACCACCACTACCACTACCACCAACACAAAATCATCATGCTCTGCTGGGTTGTGTAAGCTCACCCTCACCCTCCACCAATACATCTCACGCGACACATTGCTAACATGAATACTTCAGTTCCACTCCCCAAGAGGAACTCGACCGACGTCTGGGCGAGCAGCCTCAACCTCCTCGTATCCCCGCCAAGTCCAACGAGCAAGCTATCCCAAGACACCCAGCCAAGGCCAAGACCGAGGCCAAGGACGCCTTTGCGCCTGCTGCTTCGCCCTCCATGACTATGGCTTGAATAAAAGTCGTATTGGCGAGAAAGAAAAACAAAAGATATAATTTTTTTTTTCATAAAAAAAACATGGAACGCGTAATAATGTATCGGATGTAACAATATGACTATGGAGTCAAGGTGTTTTGTCGCAGGTTGTTAATGTAATCAGTTCAAGATTCGGGTCTCGGTGTCATATGTCGTTGGAAACGGTTGGGACAAACACAACAAATTAATATACCCTCTACACGGTTCACGCCTCCTTCTCGTACATTGATGAACTCCAATCCATTTCAGAATATCTTGATCCCGGCAATTGATACACTATCTAATATCTAGACTACAGTTTCTTCATGTCCTATTCATCCCCAAAATTCATTCTCGGCCCGCATCACGCTATCGTTTATTCAATATCCTCCATGTTCCATACATTTACGCCTCTCTTCTCAACACTCCCCTGCAGTTTTTGGAGCACAGCCTGTCGCCGAGCCCGCTTTTCCATCAAATCACCCTTCTCCTCCCTGCTGAACCCACTCATCTTTTTCCTGGGTGGAGTCGCCCTCACAGAAGCTCCCAGCGAGATACTTCCCGAAAGGCTGTGGCGCGGGTTCCGCACAGGGGTAGAGTCAGGGGAGAACATGACGCTCCTCCGGCCCCGAGGCGTCATCATCGGGGAATCTTCCCGGGTGCTCGATCCCAGGCTGACCTTTCGCAATTGGTTTTCCAGCACATCAATATCTCCGCTTCGCTTCTCAACCATAGTGGTCATCTTGCTGATGGTTCGGATAACGGCTTCCACAGTCGGCACATTGCCTTTGCCCTTCCCAGAAGCGCTGGCGGCTGAAGCAATTCGGGTTTTGAGCAGCGTCAGCGCCTCCTCTGCCTCCGCAAGGAGCTTGGAAAACCTGGCAACTTCTCGTCGCAATTCGTTCTGCTGTGTCGCCTGCTCGGCGCTGAGGGGCAATGATCGTGTTACCTCAGCCTGTTCTGGATCTGTCCTGACCATGATGATCTTCTTAAGGTCCTCTTGCTTTGCTCTGAGACGGTGGAGCTCTCGTGTGAGGTCTTGGCATGCGTCAAGCTTGTCTTCGAGATCACGAACTCGACCATCCTCAAGGTCGGGGTGCAACTGGGTGTCTAGGACATGGCCCAACTCGTCAATCTCGCACAAAACCCAGTCATCGGGGATTTCGAGATCTTCCTTATCGCGCCCTTCTTCCTTGTAGCACTCCGAGTGGCCCTTGATAAAAGACTTGACAGTTCGAGAGTTCAGTCCAAGAGTGTCAATCATCGAGTTAATATCACGATAAACTGCTTCGACTTGGCTAGGAATGCTCTCCTTGGCGGGCGGTGCGACGTTGGAGTGGGCAATGAACTCGTGAAGAACCAGAGTGCCTTCAACTTCAGAAGCGAGAATCTTCTGGACTTCGTCATCCTCCTCGTCAACCAAAAGCTGCGTCTCAGCGGCCTCTTGTCGAGCCTTCATCTTCCTATGCTGGGCTATGAAGGGGTCGTCGGTAGGAGCCGCAGGTTCCCGGCTGGTAATGGCGGTGCCATACTGAGAGTTTCTGGATCCCAGAATCTGTGATGCCATACCAGGAGCACTGACCGATCTCGTGCCTTCTTGTCGAATAAGCCGGCCTGGAATGGCGCCCCGAATTGGGCTTGGCGACCTGGGGCTGGCATGGGATGGTCGTGGGAACACAGGTGCATTGCGACTGAGTTCTCCGAATAGCTGGCGCGATCCATCTTGACCTTGACGGATACTGGCGGGAGTGGTTCCACCTGGTCCACCAAACGAGCTCTGCGGTGTAAATCCTGGCGTCGGTGCAAGGCCAGAAGTGCTAGGGCTCAGATCCTTGGCAACATCAACACCGCTGCCTTCAGACGCATCGTCTTCGCCGAGGTCGCTTTCGTCAGTAGGCTCCGGAATAGATGGAACAGCGGATGGTTCTTTCGATGGTAATTTGGGCACAACAAAATCGGGGGGTAGCGGCGCATCATCCGCCTTCTTGGTAGGCGATGCTCCGAATGCCACAGACTTTGAGGGCTTCGCAAAATCAGGTGGCAGAGGGGCGTCTTCTGCTCCCTTGGACTTCCCAGGCTTAGACACATTGACAAAATCCGGTGGCAACGGTGCCTCGGTAGCTTTGCTTGGTTTGGTGAAGTCGGGGGGCAGAGGGGCATCAGTCACAGGCTTAGAGACCTTGGGAGTGGGTAAGAAGTCAGGAGGCAAGGGTGCTGAATTGGGCTTGGAAAAGGCGGTTGGGGCACCAAATGGTTGACTCGGTGCAGTCGATGCCGCTGATGACGATGAAGATTCGCCAATCGGATACGAATTCTTACTCGTAGCATCAGGAGGGAGAGGCGCATCCTCTGCTTTGGATTTCACATCTTCAGCAGGCTTTGGCGGCTCTGGTTTCTGACCAAAGATATTGCTGCTGCTGGCGAAAGGGTTCGGCTTAGAAGGTTGACCAAATATGCTTCCAGAGGTCTTGGGGGTGTCCGACTGAGATCCAAACAATCCACCCGTCTTGGGAGTGTCTGATTGGGATCCAAACAAGCCGCCTGTCTTAGGAGTATCCGACTTTGCGCCAAACAGGCCGCCACCACCAGCTGCAGCGCCAAACTTTGACGGCTGGCCAAAGACTGACGTGCTGGCTGGTGTGGTAGAAAATCCGCCAAACTTGGAAGGGGCTGGGGTTGTCGTTGGGGTCGTTGACTCGGGGGTAGACTGCGCAGGGAACAGGGAAGATTTTGATTTGGCCCGGGGCGTTTCCTCTGTAGCTTCCATAGCGTCCATCTCATCGTCCTTGGCTGTAATAGTAGGCGTAGAGGCATCCTGCTTCTTCGAAGCTTCTGTCAGCGCAGAGCCAAAAGAGGCTCCAAACATGGAAGATCCAGATTGGGCAGCGGGCTTGGAGGTATCTTCCTTGGTGGATGGATCAGGTTTAAACGAGCTCTCCAGTTTGAAGGAAGTAGAACCAAAGACGCTGCCTGCAGGCTTGTCCTGGCCGCCTGGAAAGGCGGTATCGGTCTTGGAGCCAGATCCAAAGGGGCTGGAAGAGTTGTTGGCACTGCCAAAGATGCTTCCGCTGTTGTTGTTACTGACAGAAGCAAAGCCTCCTTGGCTAGAGAAACCAGCAAAGCCTCCAGATGAAGGGGCAGCCGATGCGGCAGCACCGAAGGCGCTCTGGCTGTTGTTAGCAAAGCTGGAAAATCCTGATTTTCCAAAGGCAGGAGTGGACGTCGCGGCCCCAGAGCTTCCCCAAGGGGACGTCTTTGCTCCTATTTGAGAGGATTGCCCAAAGCCAATAGCGCTCGGCTTCCCAAACGCAGGGGTTGAGGTGGCAGCTGCAGAACCAAAGGTGCTTGAGCCAAATGTGGCACCGCCTGTGTTAGATGCAGGGGTGGATGCAGTCGCGTTTCCCCAGGGGGAAGACTTTTGGCCAAGCTGGGATGAGGAACCGAAGGCAGGGGCAGCGTTGGAAGACGAGCCGAAAGCCGATGATCCAGCAGTGCCAAATGGGGATGCGGAAGATGGTGCAGGCGCTGATGATGTCGGTAGAGAAGCTGAGGCAGAGCCCTGGGCCACGGTCAGACCCGGGTATGTTGTTCCCTGCTTGATAGAGTCGTTATAAACCACCCACCAAGCACAAAGGATACCCTCGTGAGTGAGGGCCCAGAATGCAGGCAGAGGACCAGGAGACTCCTCAAGCTCCACATCTGAAGGAATAGGCTTGTAGACCTTATCCTTGGCCGACAAATCGAGCGCAACACCAATTGGAGTAGAATCGTCCATCGAGTCCGTCATGGGAAGCGTCGGCCGCTTAGTGTCATCCAAGAACTCCGTAGTGGTGAAAACGCCAGTGATGGATTCTTTGGGCTTGTCGGTGGCCAGCGGCGATTGGGCGCGGCTCAGCACACCCATTTCAGTCGACGCAGTCGAGGACACGATAAGTAGATCCTGAATCGCAGGAGGGAAATCTCGAAGACGCAAGATTGAATGGTGGGGAGCCTTCTCCGAGCCGAAAGGTTCAACGGGGTCGGCGATTTTCTGGAACGTGAAGGAATTCGAGCTTTGTTGTCGAGTAATAATATGGTAAATAGAAGTCGGCGGTGACTCGTTGTTCGAGGTATGGATAGACAGCCATAGATGGTTTTCCAACCACGTAAGGGACGATACTAGATCGCGTGTTAGTTGGGGCGCAAGGTCAAAGTCGGGTTCAACGTACCATGGAAATCGCCTACATTGGGCGGTTTAGAAATATGTGCTTTTTCGTCTCCTTCCGGTGTCATTTGAACAATTGATCCATCACCCAAACCAGCGCATAGCTGCTTGCCCTTGGAGCTCCAGCTAGCGCAGCTAACATGGTTCTTGAGGGCGTTGCTGATTTGTCTTTCCTTCAGGTTGGCCATGTGTAACGCACCCTTTTCCGTCACGATGGCGCAAAGCTCTGCCTTCTCGGGTGTTGGGTTAGGGATCAGCGCCCTCAGCGTCTCGCCGTTTGTTGAAAGCTCGAAGGCAGAGTTGGTTGAGTTCTGAAGAAGGCTCTGCACTTCGTAGACGGCCAGGCCTCCGCCAGATTCGGCGGACAGGATCAAGTAGTTTTCATCGGCCGTGAAGGTTATCTGGGAGACGCGCATCGGCATCGGAATCTTGAGCTGGGGCTCGAACGCGCGAATCTCGGAGTCGCCATCTTTAGGCGCCTCGAAGGCTTTGCGAACGGACTCGGTGGTGGCGAGAATGACTTGGTCAGGTCCAGCGGCCGCGACAAGACCCTTTCGGGATGCGATGCTAAGAAGAGACGCCGTGGGGGATGGAAGAGATGACCAGGCGGATGTAAGGCGAACTTTTGCGTCGCCGGCGATGGAAAGGAATCCCAGAGCCTACGCGATGACGGTTGTTGTCAACATGCTTGCCCAGGAAGGCATCCAAGAAAGAAAATCAACAAACTCACCTCTGTTTGGATAGTCTCCAAATCAGGGCCTGTATTCAGCCCTCCAGCTCCTGCCGCACTCCCAAGCATGGCGTTCCCCGAGTTGCCAAAGCTGCTGAAAGCCATGACTGTAGCGAACTAGCCGGCCTTGCAGAGAGGACCTCAAGGTCACAAATTCCTTCGCATGAGATGGGGCGGCTTTGTCGGCCGGGGGAGCTGCTCAGTCGCGCGGCTGGGCTGATGGACAATAATCTGGGGACCCGGCCTTTTCAGACTAGGGACAGAGGGCTATGATTGGCCAGTCCAGGCGCTGGGAGTAGAACCAAGAAAAAACACCTGAAAGCCTGCCACGCAATGAAAGCAGAACCCGTCAAATAACGTGAAGATGTATGTGCATGCAATTGAAGCCGACTTATCAGGGACTTAAAAAGTGTTTGTTCGGTTAGTATCCCAAAAAAACGCACTTGCCGCAAGACAGTCACCGTTACACGCAGGCTACCAGCCTGCAACTTTTGGAGCTTCACCGGCATCACGTGCAGGAGCTCGAGCCACCCCTGAGCGTCACTGAGTGCAGCCTGTAGTTGGGGCCGACAGCCCAATCACAGCGCGTGCTTGGCGGGAGCTCAACTGCGTGTCTGTCCGTGTCTGGAGGCAGCTTTTAGCCTCGTCATCAGCTCTGCCTTGCTAACCACACCTCGCAACTTGCACCGACGATACCCCTCAGTCCCTCCATCTTCCACGACACGAATTTCACGCCCGCCCACACGCTGAACTCGCCCGAATTGGAATTTTGAACAGGGGAAAAGAGGTCGTCCAAAATGCCTGGCTTCGACTTCTCCAACTACAACCGTAATGCGGCCCTCCACGCCCGCGGTGTGCCTCTTCCCAAGGCCACCAGCACCGGTACCACCATCGTGGGATGCATTTTCAACGGCGGTGTCGTGGTATGTGGTTCCATTTATTGCTAGATTTATAAGAATTCCTTTGTCAATCACAGTGCTTCCTGTGAGGAGCTTGCTGCTCCCGCCACTCATAGCCCAACAACACCCCCTCGCACCACGCCGCTAACAGCTCCATCACCAGATCGCAGCCGATACCAGAGCCACATCCGGTCCCATCGTTGCCGACAAGAACTGCGAGAAGCTCCACTACATTGCTCCCCAGATTTGGTGTGCCGGTGCCGGTACCGCCGCTGACACCGAGTTCACCACCGCCCTCATCTCCTCCCAGCTCGAGCTGCACTCCCTCTCCACTGGCCGCAAGCCCCGCGTCGTCACCTGCATGACCCTCCTCAAGCAGCACCTCTTCAGGTACCAGGGATACATCGGTGCTTACCTGGTCGTCGCCGGCTGCGATCCCACCGGAACTCACCTCTTCACTGTCCACGCCCACGGCAGTACCGATAAGCTGCCCTACGTCACCATGGGTAGTGGTAGCTTGGCTGCCATGAGTGTGTTCGAAACCCAGTGGAAGCCCGAGCTAACTGAGGAGGAGGCCGTCAAGCTGGCCAGCGATGCCATCTTGGCCGGTGTCTTCAACGATCTGGGCTCCGGTTCAAATGTGGATGTGGCTGTCATCACCAAGGAGAAGACGACGCTCAAGAGAAACTACATCAAGCCCAACGAGAAGAGCGAGAAGTTGCAGAGCTACCGGTTCCCCAAGGGCACAACAGCGGTGCTCAACGAGAAGATTATCAAGAAGGACGACATTGGCCGCTACATCACCGTGGAGAATGTGCCCGCGGACGATTCGAAAATGGATGTTGACACCTAGAGGGCTGGATCCGCTTAGGCTAGTAGATGGTAGCGCATGGCTTTGTAATAACATTCAAGACGACCGGAAAGACTAGAATCATGGCATTGAATGGATCTTCAATTGTGTATGATGATTGAATTTGGTGACAAGGCTCCACCAGTGCAAGCAAAGGTGCCTTTTACTCCCCAATTTTGGGTCTTGTGCTTCCGCCCATATACACAGCCCTTCCTCTCCTCAAATAGTGCCTCTATGTGCATAAAAAAATGTGACAAAGAAATGAACAAAAATGCTGGTGCGCCGCCGCAATCCGAGAGCACCATGCAGGCTCGAAATCGAAACCCAGAAAAGAAACAATCCCGCACTGGGATAAAGCAACGCTATTCCCCTCGCAATGAGCTTCCGTCCAATACAAGAGAAGCAGTAATTCCCATTACCCCATTACCCCTCCGCCCCTCCTTGACAGACCAGATAGTGCCGCCATTTAGTCCGCCAGGTGTAACAAGATGTGTAAAAGTAATTCCAGATGGCACACAATTTCTGTGCTACAATGCCAATTCCCTTGAATGCGATGCGATACAACCGCCCAAAACTCCGATTAGATGGGTATGTTTGAATTCATGATCATTAGTGTAGGTGTGGTGTTGATGGAGGTTGGCTCTCGGATTACTTCCGTCCAAACATGGTCCTGGTTCGGGACTTGCTTCGGGACTTCTTCTTGTCCTTTCTGGGCGAGCCCTCGTCGTCCTCATTGTACTTGGGCTTGTGGATCCTGCATTTGAAATTAGCCAAGATGATACGGCTGAAAGATTTGCCAATGTGACTTACCAGCTGTTTCCGACCATGCTCATACCCTTAGCTTCGGCCATGCGATAAAACTTGGCGCTCTGCTTGAGGTTCTTTTTGCATCCAATACCTTGGGCATAGCAGAATCCAGCTTCTGCCAGAGCATCCACATCACCCCAGCCTGCGCGCTCGTTAGAATATTTCATATCAACAATGGTCAAGGGTTAACTTACTACCAGCGATCTCGAAACATCGGAGGGCAAGTGACTTGTCTTGCTCGATACCCCAGCCGTTCATATGACTAACACCCAGCTCATAGATGCTGAGGGCAAACTGGGCTTTTCGGGTCCTCCTTTCAATGACGTCGACATGCTTGCCCCCCTTGACTTGGTCTTCGTCATCTGCGATTTCCACACTGGCATACTCTGCGGCTTTGCGAAGCCACTCAACTCCCTCTTTCTGGTTTGCACGCATGCCCCATCCGTGACGACAAGCGAGCGCATACAGGAGCATTGCGGTGGGGTTGTTGAGCCTGGCCGCGTGTCGCAGGTGGTACGTGGACTCCTTTAGCGACCCGTTTTCGTGGCACTCAATTCCTTTCGCCAAATGTTCTTCCGCAGACATTTCGGAGGCAGTCGGTGCTACTGAACGAGCGGTTGGCGGCGGGCGTGTGCTTGCCGCATCGCTTGCAGTGTTTGGTGGCTGTGTATTGTTGGTAGTGTTTGCCACAGGTGTCCTACCTCGACCCCTGGGGATGTCCTCAGAAAAGCGCTCGAGTTCCGCGTGGGAAGGCTGAAGAGCAAAGGGAGAACTTTCAGAATTGACCTTCCTGAGCTCGTTTGGTGGGAGAGGGCTGCTAGGTGTCAAACCACCGTCTGGGGCAGTCTTTGCTGACGGGCTGGATGGTTGAGTGGGCGGTGAAGGTGGGATATCGGTGTTAATGCGCTGGACATTGCTCGGGGGAGCCATTGGCTGTTCCCAGCGGAAGGCCGTTTGCGTCTGATCAATCGACTCCCCTCTTTGAATAGTCTTGCCTCGTGGCAAGGAGAATTTTGAGTAGATGTAGGATGGAGCGCCCTTTTCCTCAGAGTGGTGCTCCCCAAAGGCCTCGCTGTGCATGCTCACTGGAGTGTGGGCAGCGTCATCGGCTAGGATAAACGAAGGTTGGCTATCAGAAGACGCCTGTCTCGATGGCAGATCCATGGCGGGAGTTCCAGACCGGCTGAGCGGTCGTGAGAAGTTGAATGAAGGTCGAGGGAGTGCTGCAGAACAATCCGACCCAACGGAAGGAGATCTTCCAAAAGAACCAATCGCCGGTGATGCCACTGCGCCAGCAAACACGGTGCTTCCAGAGGACATTTTTCGAGGTGGTAGAGAGTGGAAAGAACCAGACATGTTTCCAGAGCCCTCCTCCTCGGTAGGCAAAAGCGGGGACGACATGATGCTAGATGCTCTTCGTGGAAACAAAGCACGAGGAGGAGCCAAACCCAATTCATCAAACGAATCTTGTCTGTGCTTGTCAGGAGAGCCGTTGGCTTTTGGTGATGGGAAGAATAGACCGTCATCCTTGCGGACAGGAGATGTGTCCACGAACCTATCCCGTTGAGACTGGGTGTCACTCTGCATAGGCGAAGGAGATCGTTCTGTTCGGCCGCCAAAAATGGTTTCAGGTTCAGGGGTCTTGGACAGCTTTCGCCCTCTGGAAGGATCGCGGGGAGGAATTGCAGGTACAAGTTCGACAGTCTGGCGAGGGACCGTGGGCACGGGCACATCCTCATCAGGCGTAGGCGGGATCTGACTCATTCGGGGATGCATCGATTTCGGTCGCTCAATTTCATCTGCAAATGCATCCTCAATCTCCGTCCTTAAACCCAGGCCGGGAGCGGCGCGCCCAGGAGAGTCACCACCCTCAGAACCAGAGTCCATGGACATTAAGCGAAAATATTCAGACCGGCCCTGGACAATCAATGGACTCTCTACAGTCAAGGGAGGAAGTCGGCTCAGCCTGTTGCCATCCCTGTCGCTATCTTGAAGTTGCCTGGCGAGCAGTCGACTCTGCATCGCAAATGCATCCAGAGGAGACAACTCTGGGGGAGCTTCACCTGCCACATGGACACGGGGTGAGCGCAATGGCTTGGAGACGTTGGAGAACTGCGAATCGGACCGCAGGTCCAGGAGTGCTGGACGTTGCGCCATGGTCAGTTTCTTAGAGTTGCTGCTCTACTCGTAGCGGGTTGTTTCCATTCAACCGGGAGAAAATAAAATTGCAATAATTCTCGGGGTAAAAGAAGCCGGACGAGTGCGCGGCTGGGCGTTTCTGAAGATGGCCGGTAAGAGTTCGCAAATCGGCGGGCTGTGCAGCTTCTCGGTCGTCGGGCCAAAACGTTGGAATGAGATGTCGTCGAGGGTGTCGATAAGACGTAAAATAAAGTCGCAAGCACTATATGCTAAAGCGAAAGGCAATTACGGGTGAGGCGAAGGGTGGTGGCGAGCGCATCAAGAAATAGAGTCCGGGTTAGGGTCGCGGATGACAGTGAGTGGGTGGCGGTGGTCGAGAGCGAACGGTGGGTGAACAGTCCAGGCCAGAAGTGATCGGCGGTCGAGCAGCAGCAAAGCGGTGCACCAGGTGTGATAGGCGCAGGATGAGCGGGCGACGAAGCGAAGTAGTAGCGAGCGACTTCTCGCACAGAGCGCAGAAGGATGTTGGGCTTCGTGGGGTGAGAGTGCGATTATGAGATGCTGCGGCGGGTGCGGGAGGTGGCGAACGACAAAGGAGAAAGTCGGTCGATAACGGCGATGCGACAACGGATCACAAAGAAGAAGAGAAAAGAAGACGAAGAGAAGAAAAACGAGTGTTTGCGTGAATGTATCAAGGTACGAATACCGTGAGCAAAAGGACAAGAAGAAACAGGACGGGGAGATGGAGGAGGAGGAGATGGAGGGATGCAGGGTCAAGGTTTAAGGTAAGGTAAGGCAAGGTACATGTACCTAATGTGGTGCAGTGGACAGGAGCGGCACCCTTGTGCAGTGCTGTACCTGCTCTGGAGACGACGGGTACGTGGACGGGGCCCTAGTCCTGCGTCCCTGTGTGGCCCTGTGTCCCTGTGGTCAAGTGGTGCAGCGGTCCAGTGCAAACCAAACCAGGGAATTAATTACCCTTCGGTTGGCGTACAAGAACAGCGATGGATGCGATGTAGAAAGAGTGGAGCGCGGACCCAAAAGGGGGAAAGGGGCTTGGCCGTGCCTGAGGGGACGGATTAAGATGGGGAGAGTGGCACGTTTGGCTCTGCCCAGTGAGTGGTAGCGAATACAGGGCACTTTTGGCCCACGAGCGGCGGTACCTGGGGGGGCTCGAAGCCGGAACCTGGGAGGTTTAGTGTGCCAGGTGCGCCACAGATGGGACGCGGATGGGTCAGAGATGGGTCACGGTCGGGTCGCAGATGACGGCTCTCAAATGTGCTTGGGCATTGTGCTGCCCAGTGTAACCTCTCAATTACTTAGCAGCCGTCCAGTAGCGTCGGGGCCGACTCCAGGGGGGGTGTTATTACCTCGTTACCACCTCCTGATGCCAGCCCAGGCCTTTGCTGCAGCCATGTCTCTCCCACACGTCTGCTCCACTGCATGTCTGTGCTGTGCTATGCTAATGTCAGAGACTGCTATGCGACAGCGACACAGAAACCAATGATCAAATCTGCCAAACACACATGGCTAGCTCCGAAGTGGGAGAGAGTGTGTTCACATATCCCTTGTTGGCAACATAGCAACACCAGCGCAACAGGAAAAATAACAACAATAGAAAGGGTGCAATGGCAACAACAATAATAATAACAGCATCAACAACAAGACATGGACACACTAGTCAGGCTATTTTCAACCAGCTATCCATCTGGAAAAAAACAAGCGTAGGGCCTCGATGACGACTCAGCGCAGCAGCGGCGCAGCACAGCGCATCAGCAAAATACGAGAGGAACAGCATGCGCTTGTCCCATTTCTCCTCCACCTGCTGCTCGTGACCACGGAGACAGTGTTATTTTCCGGCCCCCAGAATCCACCAACAGCGCCTCCCTAAACAGGTAAGCCAAGTGTTCTAACCTTCGAGAGGTAGGGCAGGCTGGCCGGCCGTTGGAAACCGGTCTAAGGTTGAAGTAAACGGACGGGACGCACGATCCATAATTAGCCCACGGTCCAAGGGCTCACCTACAGCGAGCGAAAAGCCTTCCACAGACCAGACACCAGGGTTTGACGCCGCGCGGGGGGGGGGGGGGGGGAGAAGGGGAGATGCAGCAGCACCGGTACAACAGTTAAGCCATATCGGTGGCGAAGGATGCACGGCGGGTAGCAAAGTCAAGGCGGCCGATGTCATTGATGCTACACTCAACGTCGTCGTGCAGACGTCTCTGCAGTGTGCCATCCCATCCCATCCCATCATCAAGAATCAAGATGGCTTGTTCCGTTTTGGACTAAGGCATCCAGCTGCTTTTAGCATTGGCCATGAACCAGATGGTGCCATATCAAAACATTGAAACATTTCGGGCACAGTATCCACAGGAAATTAAAAGGACAAAGCATGCCACTGAAGGCGCTGTTCTGCTTGGTTGCCTACAACTGGGGCATTACCTGGAGAAATACGCGGCAAAACCCACAGGTCTGCCGCCCCTCTGCAGTGGCTACGGCTGTAGGGCAGCATGTTAATAATTTCCCAGTTGGCCTAGCGTACATTGTGTCCTTCGACACCATATCTCAACTAAATGAGTCGCTCTGTGGTCTGTACGGGTGCACCCTGCACGACCCAAAGACGGGTCAACCCTCTGGACTTTGGACTCTGGATGCGACACAGATGACACGAAACAAGAAGCGGCGGCTTCGGGGAAAGGGCGTGAGCGACTAGCGAGAGCCAAGGCCCATGCATCGCCACCACTTGATAGATGCTGCAAGGTCGTTTATCTCTATCTACGGGGCGCTCTTTGAATGGCTTTCGTCCCGAGTCGTTATCACCGTGTGGCTTTATCTTGCGTTACTGGGTCAAGTTCTCTCTCCATTGATCTCCACCCGTCGCCCAAAAAGCCTCCCCTCCAGCTCCTCAAAACAGCCAAGGCTAACCTAGAACAATACGGTCCCCTAGCTCTGCAGAGCCCTTGTTTTGGCTCCACCCACGCTCCGAAATCCCAAGCCGTTTCTCGGCCGCAGGGGAGGGGGGATTGTGCAGCAAGCCACTTGGTCCGGGGTACAATGGCTATTCCAATGGCTGCTCAGGTTGGTTTTTTTTTTCCTGCCGTTTCCAGTATGAAGCTTCCGTGTTGGTTGAGATTGAGCCTCGGGTAAGCCCCATCCCCCCTACCGTCAAGATTAAATTGGCCGGTGCCAATGGGAGTGGTGGACGGCATTAACAGCTCTCTGGGAAACAAGACCAACAGCCAGCCTCAGCCGGCCAGGACCCTAACGCCCCAGGGTCATGTTGGTGCTAGGCCCGTCAAGATTCAATAGTCGCAAACGGGCGAGCCTCTCAGAATTCGCTGCGCCTGTTCATCGCCACTCTTAGAATCCTTAGGACTTGAACTTTGCCTGTTTTCCTCTCCGGCTAATGCCAGCTGTCTTTCAGCTCTGAGCAGCCAATGCGTTGAGAAAGCTTGGTTACGATGGTCCAAAAAAACACGGGCGAGTGGCGATCTCTTTACGACACAAGGCATACCAAAATAAATAAATAAGAAAAAGTCGCCCCTGGCCACCACGCGCCTCGCTGCTGCGTCAGTCTAACCCAGGTCGCCCCCAATTTTTTTTGGTCAGCTCCCGCTGTCCCCAATGTCCCTAATTGTTTTTTATAGCAACTTAGCAGGCACTAAGAACCTAAGAGGCCTTAGGACAAAGACCGAACCCGAACCCAAACTCAAAAGGCAATCTGCACGCGTGTTCACGATGATGTCGTTAGGTCTTACAAACTGCGAACAGTGACGACAGCGTACTGCTATTCTTGATCTCCCCGTGCCCCCGCCCCCCCAGTCGCCATGTGCAATGGTGTCGGTCGACGTAATGCGCACGCATGTATTACGGCAGAGGTTTGTGTATATGACGGAAACCCGGTCGCAATGCGAGACTCCCACCTTGACAGGTCCCAGGGTCTGCCAGGTTGGAGATGGCGACGCATTCCTGCCATCGCTCGGCTCGTTGCACGCAGACACGGAGCGAGGTGGGCTAGCGTGGGCCACCCCGGCTCAGGAGCAGTCGTCATCCATGGCTTGCCCCCGACGACATTCGTTTCTCGCTCTGGTTTTACGGGACAGAAAGTCATTAGCCCATGGCCAAATAACTGGAGACATGGCTTGCAAAAAAAGGTGGGTTCCGTTCCTCGTTTCTGGGGGGAGTGAAGACGAGACCCTGGATGCCCCTGCACCGCATTTGTCCAAGATGCAAGAACTCGAGACGGCTCGGCAACGACCTCGTTCGTATATTGTTCCCAATGTTCATCCTGTCTCCCTATCCACCAATCAGTTCGCCCACCCGCACCCAGACGTCAAAGCAGCACAGCTCTCCCGCCTGCAGCCTCGAGGGGGGGCCGAAAGCAGCAGCAGCCGCCGCCATCAAACGTGCAGCACGGATTTCATGTGTTTCAGGTTCCCTCACACATCAGACATCAGACTGCACGCACATACCGACATGCACATGTCATCTTTCTTGTCATTTCTGCCCGCCGAGCAGCATCCACCAATGAGACGCTGCCCGTCACGGCTCCCCCAGCTGGAATCCCCTGATGTTACGTTGCCACATGCCGCTAGCACGCCGGCCCGTCGTTTCTTTGCCTTTTGGCCTCTGTCGTCCCCTGAATGACAGGCTCTCGGTCCAACAACTCGATTGGTCACAAGCATAAATTTGCGCGCACAACACCATCGATATTGAATCTCGATATTCATCTCCCGGAAAGCGTGTGCCAGGATCCTGCCGGTTCCGCATTGGCCAACCACGAGCCACACCCCGGCTAGGCGAAAGAAGCCATCTCCACAAAGGCCCAGAGCGCCCTGCCTTGGAGCAATTCCTGCTGGGCATGTGCAATTGAACCCGGCAGAAACATCCATCCACGTCTCCTCCCTCGCACGCCGGGCCCGTGCAGCGCCATGTACGACGACGTCCTGCCGGGTGCCTGTCTCGGTTGGTGCGCTAGCTGGAAGATCTCAATTCCAACCCCGCTACCACATCTCGCCTTCCCCCGCTACATGACAGTGCACCATCTCGGCTGCCAATGTCCTTGTTCTGATTTCCCTTCTCTTTTTCCTAATGGCATATCCGTCATGGGCCCGGATCGCCCACTAGGCTCCCGATCCAGTCGCCAAAGGGGCAATGCATGACAATTTTTAAGCTTGATGGTAGGAGAGGAGCACGCGATCGTGAATGTCGTCGACTTGTTGAAAATCATTGCCCTAGTTATAAATAAATCGTAGAAGAAAGTAGATGCTCCAGTGCAACCACCATTCAGCCCTTGGATCAGTGTCGAGGCGCTTCCCCACTACGATCACTACGCAAGTTGGCCAAGTCAGAATAACGACAATGTCTCAAGCAAACATAATACTGAGTGAAACTTAATTGATCATCTTAAGGATAATATATTTACTTAAATATCATTTTATTTCGTTTAGCTACCAAAAAATACGCCCCTTTAGCAAGGGCCCGTCCAACAAAGTGTCAGACTGACAATCATTCAAGATTCGTATTGTATACACAGTTGCGTCCCACTCTACCTTTCCCACTACCCTCCAGGCAACATGCCGTACTGGCACATGTACAGTGACAGAAAACAGCAGTGTAACTTGCCAGTGGGTCCCGTCAAACAACACTTTACATTTGCATCAAAAACCAGGTGAGCTCAGGGATCTACACCGTTCGCACGCCCCCCAATGTCAGTGCACGCAGAGGACAGGATGCAGCCCCTAGTCAGATATATTACCACGGCTCAATCCAGACATCCTTGCCCAGGGAATCTGTGGCAGTGACTATGAGAGGGGGAGGGGAGGGGGGAAATCAGACCGAGGGAGAAACAGTGCTCTGACTCGGTAAAGACCCCCCGGGAGCTCTACTTGATACAGGGACCCTTTGCGGCACAATATCGCCTCGGCCCTGAATTAACCACTGACCCTATAGTGACACTCTAGAATTTTGGGTCCCTTGTAGCACGTTTATTCAATGTGCTTTTTTTTTCAGCGTTCGTCTTTTCTGCTTGGGCTTGCTTGTTGGACTTGTTTTTTTTATATATATATATTTTTTACAATGTTCGACGTGGTCGTTAAACAACGATAGACCCGTAGATTCCGGATTCTATTATTATCTGCCACGCGTTCTTCGTATAGACATAGACATGGCAAACCCACATGATTCGTCCGATGAGGGCATCAAGGGCCAGGGAAGCTCCTTATAGGGTAGCTGGCAGTTCCTCAGCTAAAGGGACATCACAGCTTAGATCAATTGACCGACACAATTGATTCTCTGTTTCTGATTTAGCAAGAAAAAGCCCAAGCCACGTGCCCGCGAGCGCCGCAGTTTGAATATTCCGCGTTTAACAAAAATCCCAGCTATTCCAGAACGCCTAACCTATGCAGTGGATTCTACAAATAGTTACACCTGCCGTCTACAGATTCCACTTCCTACACCCCCGGCAAACCATTGACATCACTTGGTTTTTATTTCCTTCATCATTCCATTACAGGTCCTTGGATCGCATCTTCTTGATGCGGGCGGCACCCTCGAACAATCCTCGGTCAACCGCGGCAGCCACAGTCAGGGTTCCACCGACAATGGCGCAAAGTCCGGCCAGGAAACCACTAAAGGTCTTGGCCCTCTCCTCACGGTTGATAACCTTCATGGGGGAGATATCCTAATGTCACATTAGTTACTGGTCTTCTACTGCAGTGCTTATAACCAGCGGGGGATGAACTTACATAAGAAAAGAAAACACCGGGAATACCACCACGAGAGTGCAGGCGCTCAGCGTGGCCCTCGGCGGCATCGTTGCCTCCAGAAAGGCTCCTCTTGTGGCTGGTGACGGAATACTGGTGTGTCTCAACGCTGCCGTCATCGGAGTAGCCAAATGCTCCCAAGCCAGTGTTGTCGTCCTGAAGCAGGCCGCCAAACTTGAGGCCGCGGCTGTCCCAGCCGAGAGGGAGGTACGAAGTAGGAACAATCTTGACAAAGTACATGAAGTTGAAGTTGGCGTCCTGCGTCTCCTGCTGGGTACCATCGAGAGGGTTCAAGTGGTGGTTGGTCCAGGGGCGAGCAGCCTTGGCACCGAGGTTCTTGGTAATGTCGTCGGGGAGCTGAGGACCGAAGCGAAGGGAGTGGATAATGTGGGTGAAGTCGTGCGACTGGCCCTCGGGAGTATCCCAGTAGTTCTTCAAGTCGTGGATGTGCATGTTGCCATTGCTGAAACTGCGGCCAGGGGCAAAGTGAAAGTTACCGACGACCTTGTTCACACGCAAGTTACCCTCAATGCGACAGCCTTCGGCGCGCTGAGCATCAAGCTTCTGGGCATAGTTCTCGCGCTCGCACTGCTCGACGTTTTCACCACGGCCAAAGGCCCAGGATGCCAGGGCGTATGCTTCTCGGACCTCGTCGCAAGTGTTACAACAGCCGGACTTCAAGGCATTGGGGGGTGCCTTGGCGCCGTAGCAATCACCACAGTAGTCGGGGGCAAGGTGGGAGGCGGCATCGTCGTGGAGGCTGAGGGACTTGACATCGATGACCTGGCCGCCCTCCTTATGCGAGCGAAGGCGGACCTTGTTGACTCCGTGCATGACGCCGTGCTGCTGCTCGCCGGAGACATCCATGACGTCGAGAGTCAGGAGCTCGCAGGGCATCTTGGGGAATGTGATGTTGAGGTGGATTTCCATTCGCTCTCCTGTAAGCGGGCCATGATTAGCTACATCGAACCTGGGCTTGCGTGTAAATGCACCGTACCTCGTCCCTTGTCGACAATGAGCTCGGGGTGAATGACAATTCGGCGGTAGTCGGCCCATTCTCCCCAGGCCAGGAAAATGACGACGAGCAATGAAACGATGGTGACAATGCCACCGCTGGTGGTACGGATACGGGCCTCGTCAACCGTCTTGGTGAAGGCATCGAGCCTTGTAAATCTCGATTTGGCGGCCATGGTGAAGAGAGGTGCAGCGCTGCAGCTGGCAAGCAGGAAGAAAAAAAAAGCGAAAAGGGAAGAACGAGGGAAGCTGGCGAGCTATGCCTCACACTCTTTTTTTTTCGTCGATGCGACACACACGCGCCGTGTCGTGTATGTCGCCGGATATAGAAAGACTAAGAAAACGATAATTGGCACGTCTCAAAAAGAGGGAAAGGAGCGGAGGGAGGAATTTCAATGGTGACGAGAAGAGGATAAGGTCACCATATGAGACATGGAACAAAAGCGGCGCTCCTCGCAAGGCGGAAGAGATGAGGTGGTGAAGCAACGCGCAATCGCACTCTTGGGAAAGGCCACCTTTACGCACTTCCACGTTTCAATTGTTACAGCGTGCGGCTGATGGGGACTGTCAGCCTTTGGTCTTGCAGCAGCGCCCGCGCCCACGCGACCAGGGGTCCTTGTCCCGACCCCATTCTCGGTGCTCCAGGCTCCGTACTATGTAAGCATCTTCTGGCCAATTGCGCTAGCGAGGCGACGACTCGAACCCCGTTTGCTGATGCCCCGGCGCCGGAAAATCTGCGCCTCCAGCGTCCGTATCTCGACCGTCAGAGTGGGCCACCGTCCCGCGTATCGCCTGTGGTTGGTGGAAGCTCCCTCCAGACTGGTCGTCAGCCTGCTCCATTGCAGCTCGTCCACACAAGGCTGAAGAAAACCGATCATCCCTCCAGGCCCTCAACGCGCGCGCGACCTGATTTTGCCGTCACGCCCGCCACGTTGAATCGCTCTGCGTCACTGGGGCAGCCTCTTTGCTCCCTCCGACTCTCGCCTCGAGCACACGCCGCTTCAGGTCCTTCTTCTTCGCCGGCTTTGGGCGCATCAACCTCGATTCCCAATTCTCTTTACCCGCCGCCATCATGTCTACGAGGCCGCCTTCCCGCGTCGTCTTTGTCGGCAACATCCCATACGGTTCGCACCTCTCTCTTCATCTGCCCCATTTCAAAGAGCTTTTTTGCCTGACGCGCCTCTCTCTCAGGTCTCTCCGAGGAGCAAATCACCGATATTTTCAGCAGCGCCGGCAAAGTCGAACGTTTCCGCCTTGTCTATGATTCGGAGACTGGCCGTCCTAAGGGCTTTGGCTTCGCCGATTACCCTGACACCGGTACGATCTTTTTTTCTGCCTGAGGAGCCGCGGTTCATCTAACATGCTATTGCAGACTCTGCTTCCTCGGCCGTGCGCAACCTGAACGACTATGAGATCATGGGACGCAAATTGAGGGTCGACTTTTCCAACGACCAAAAAAGCTCCGACGATGACAACCAGGTGGGATATTGGCATTTGCCTTTGTTTTAGACATTATCTAACCATGTACTTAGGGATCCGCTGCACACAATGCTCACGGCTCGAACGGCGCTGCCGCCAACTACAACTCACAGTCAGGCTCGCTCCCCCCTCTGCCGTCCGGAAAAGAGCTCCCACCAGGCGTCACTTGCACCGATGCCATCTCACGCACCCTCGAGACGCTTCCTCCCCCTCAGCTTCTTGATATCCTCGTTCAGATGAAAACCCTCGCCACATCAGAGCCCCAGCGTGCCACTGAGCTTCTCCAGCAGGCCCCTCAGCTCGCTTATGCCGTCTTCCAGGCCCTTCTTCTCATGGGTCTCGTCTCCCCCGAAGCCATTCAGTCTGTTGTTGAGCCAGGTGCTCCCCCGCCCGTTCAGGCACCTCCCGTCGGTTATCCGTCTGCTCCTATGCCTGGCTACCCAGGAGCGAGCAACACACCTCCCGTAGCCAGCATGCCATATCAGGCCCCGCCGCCGCCGCAAGCATACGGTGCCCCCGCGGCGGCCCCTGCTCCTGCGCTTGGAGGTCAGGATGCAGAAGCTCTCATGAGGGCAGTCATGGAGCTTCCCCAGGCTCAGATCGACATGCTACCTGAGGCAGAGAAACAGCAGATCCTGGCTCTCCGAGCCCAGTTCGCTGGCCAGCGACGATAATTGTGTTCGCGATGGGGTATATTTACTTGATGCAATGCCGTGGAAACAAGGGTCTATCCGTTTATTTTCTGCACTCTGCTCTCTTGGTGTGCATTGCGACTATTCTTTGGGCGTTATGGCGTGAGGTGGCTTCAATGTGGGACTAGGCCATGGGAAAGATCTCGTTCTGTGGGATCAGCTATATCGTTGCGTATTCTACGACAAAAAGACAACGCTCTCGTTTCGAGAAATAAAATGCTCAACATCTCCTGCGGGAAAGCGGTTGGATTTGTGGTGTACCGCTGCACGGGTATCATTTGGGTCAGGGGGGAAAGTGAAAATGAAATGGATCTCGGAATCAGATACCCATAACTCCAGATTTGATGATAATTCAACATTGACAAACTGTTGGAATATTGCCTGTGTCGTGAAGAGAAGAGAGCAAAAAATTATTGGGAGCAGACGCTCGCTTTAGGGTAATGAATGGTCTAGATGCTTCGATTGGTTTCCTCCCGTATATCTTCTTCCTGCCTTGCTATTCTCTGACTACGTGCATGGGTCAGCCAGACGGCAATATTATCAAAATAAAATGTCATAGAGATATGTTCTAGTCTAGTAGAATCCGTCATGGTTTGTCTCCATGCGACTTAGGCCTCGCCATTTACGCAAAAAAAAAAAAAAAAAAAAAAAAAACCGTTACTTCATGGATTTGATCACAAAACCCATTTGTTTTTAAACAATTCTCCAAAAAAAAAAAGAAAAAGAAAAAGAAGCCCTAAAAGAGGGAGAGATTTTAATACTTCGGAACCATGCATCACAAGATAACCCTATCAGTGTCTATGGCCAAGTAAACATAACTATAAGGGAAGTTCGGAGTGAAAGGCGGATTTTTTTGGACTACCAAACAACGCACTTACCCATACAATAAACATTGTTCACAACTGGGCCTGTGTGTATAAATATATCAGATAGTTGCTAATCAAAATATTTTGTCTATCATCGCCAAGTACTCGTTCTAGCGGATGGACATTGCTTTTCCACACCCATTCAGACAACCCACCAAGCCACACTCCCAAACAAGAAAATATGAGGACCAAAAAAGACAAGTAATGGCGAGCCTCCTCAAGGCCTCGCATGGTGTCAGTCTAATAGACATAAAAAAAACGCCAAACCAAGATGATTATACCCAAAACCCGCCATATTGTTTCCCTCCATGACTGTCAGCTAGTTATGTACTAGACGATCTTGTACACCCGCTTTGCAATCAGGTAGCATGCTAGGCCAAAGAAGATTAGACCTGCTGTAATCCAGACAAACCACGTCAGGTCGCCCTCGTATTCTTGACCAGGCACCCACACGTTCATACCCCACAGACCCGTGATGATGTTCATTGGCAAGACAATGGTCCCCAACACGGTGAGCTTACCAAGGACATCAGCTGTTTGTTCTTGGCGCTCATTCATGCGGATGTTGATCTGGGCGAGGTAGTTACCGTGAGATCGAGCCAGTAGCCTGTGACGGTTAGCAAAACAAAAACATAAAAATGTCAGCACATGGAATGGCACTCACTTCTCATAGTGGCTAAGATTGGACGTCATGGTGACAATGTGGTCTTGAATGTCACCAAGATACAGTCCAATCTCCGACCGCGGGGCAACCTCCCACCGCTCGTTGCAACGCTTCGCAAAGCCTTTGATGACGTCGGCCTTGTTACCCAGTAATCGATAAAGGGACATGACTCGCTTTCTGCAGTCACCCACCCGCCTGAGCATGTCGCTTCCGGGATCCGAGATGGAGGCAGAGTCGTCACCCTTCGGTGAGCCATCCTTTTCAGAAGTCGAGTGCATTCTGAGGATGGCATCATCGATCTCGTCCACCTCATCCTCGATGCTCTGGATCAGGGGCTGGAAGACATCGGTGATATCATCGATGATGGCGTATGAAATCCAATCCGATGATAAGATAAGATAGTCCTTCAGCTGCCGAATTCGACGACGAACATTGGCGGGGTGTGGCGTCATAGAGAAGTGGAAGCTAAGGACGCCCTCTCGGAACACGACGACGTACATGTCAACGGGCTCCAAGAAGTTATCGCTGCTGTTGTCTTGATCAAAGGACCGGTAATTGACAAAGTAGTAGTGTCGGAACAGCTCGACCTTCTCACGGGCCTCCTGGACCATGATATCCTCTGCAGTAAGCGGATGGATGCCAAAGGCTTTCGCAATCACCTTCATCTCTGGCTCTGTGGGGCAGAGAACATCAAGCCACCAGACGGGCCGCTCGCCATATCTGATAACCTTCTCCTTAAGTTCGGTAGTAGATGACTGGGTAGGCTTGAGGCTCTCATCGGTGGACTTGAGACCCGAGGGAGTGGCCCGGCCCGAATTGCTTCGCGACGTGGTGTGAGCAAGGGGATCACGCGGAGGCGAGAACAGCCCTTCAGTTCGAAACTCGACGCCATCTGGGGCTAACGAAACGGACGGGTTACGGGTAGAGCCTTTGGAGCCTCCGTCCATACTTGGCTTCGCGGGCATGCTCATGGGCTCATCATCCTCGCTCTCCTCATCTGACGTGAGAATGCGGGGATCTGGTATAAAGAGCTCACGGAAACCATTTCCAGCTTGGACGAGTTCAGAAATAGTCTGACTGTGGATCGTGCTCTGAAACTCCTCGTTAAAGTATGTGAATCTGTACGGCGACTCTTCATCCGTCTGAAACCAGCCCTTTCGAACGGGCCGCAGCCGGCCATTGATGAGCTGCGGCTCCGTAATCCTTTTGACGCGGCGTTCCTCACTTCGGCCTTCCTTTTCCATGTGGCTCCATTCCTCGAGAGTTGCCAGGTCGGGCCACTGGCCTCGACGCCGGCGCGTTCTCCAGCGACGGGGCTCCTGATTCCTAGACTGGATTTCATCGTCGCCCATCTCAGACATGCCTGGTCCAGGAAAGCAAACATCACGATCAGCTTGATGCGCACCCCTTCCGTTAAGATCGGGTCGGTTATCTCTGAGCCCGCCGCCGATGTCGGAAATATCCGCGACCGAGCGTCGTGGAGAGTTGTCGCGCATGCTGAGCTCGTCGCGGATCATGACATCACCGAGGCTCAGCTCGATGCGGTCGCTGGCACCGAATGTGGGAGATCCGGGCATAGAGGGAGGATGATTCACATCGTATCGATCTTTTCCGCTGTTGGCAGTGTCTAGCCGGGTGTGGGAAGACTTGAGGGATGCCCTTCGACTTCGGGGCCGGCTCGACCTCGCGTCGCTCGCACCGTACGTAGACAGACCCGAGTACGATCCCCTGGTCCTCGTACCCGAGAGCAGAGGTGCTGATTCATCCCATCTGGTGCCTTCATCTAGCTCGTCAGCGTTGGACACCTCTTGCATCGCTCGTAACCGGCCGCCGGCTGGGGTTGTGTAGCTGGGTCCGTAGGGCGAGCCCTGACCCTGGGCGGTCGATGAGCGGCGAATGCGCAAGGGTTGATGGTCTCTATGAGGTTGTGAGTGCGATGGAATCGCGTTAATGGCAGCGATGGTAGCTCACCTGTGATCCAGCAGGACCTCGCTGTCAATGCTGGTGCCACTGATATTAGACGTGGGCATCTTGTAGAATGTCTCCCTTGACTGCTGCTGATCGCCGTCATGCCCGTCGTCGTCGAGGATGGCAAAGCTTTTTCTGCGTGCGCGCTTCTTCTTGCCACCGCGATGACCCTTCCGCTTCTTGTGCTTTGCCTGGTCAGTTGTCGCGTTGGAATTGGATGCAGAAGCAGCAACAGCAGGCGACGAGGGCCTGGGAGCGCCGGCCAACGGATTGAACCGGTTGCTGGACATGTTGAGCTGCAGCCCTGACGCCGATTGTGGATTTGTGGGCGGCGTCAGTAACTGGGTCAGGTGGTGATGATAGGTTGACCTTAGTTATCGTCTAGGGGGAGCGGGAATCAATTGCTAGTGAGAAAGCAGGTCGGGGGCCGTGAGCAGGTGATGATGTCAGGTCCTCTCGCGAGGCGGCTGGCGGCCTGGGTGCCAGCCAGCCAGGCCCACTCGGCAGGCAGACTGCCGCTAAAACTACAGCGGCTTACAGGGCGGTATAGCCCCCGCAGCGGGGTCGGTGACAGGGTCGGCTTGAGTCCAGGACCGCCGAGGACATGTGGGATCGTCGATCTACTGCACCTTATCTGCAGCTCCGGCGCTGCCTCTCATGGATGAGCAATACAAGTGGGCTATGAGGAGATTGGAGGCTGCATGCCAGCCTTCCCACGAACCAAGAGGTTTTTTTATCCCTTGAAGATTCCGTGCTAAAGAGTTTTGTCGTGCCGTGTCTCACTGCACCTGCGAGCTTTGAGGCTGTGGTGGCAAGGTTGTGAAGCCAGGGGCCCGGCCACTCACAAAGGAACACAAGCTCGGTTTCGAAGTCGTCCCCTCTTCCAATAACTTTCTCACACGTCAAACAAGGTGGTTTTGGCACTGCCAAGTGTTTACTTTGGCCGCGTGGAACCAGGGTCTTCCCAATCGGGACTGTGGGCACACGACACGGTCTTGACGACATAGACTACTCGTCCCAACTCCAAGTGTACCCGCCCCCCGAGCCCCCCTTAACATGCCTCCGATGCAGGCAATGACTCCACCAGCCAACCGCCGAAGCTCTCATGGACTGGCACCTTCGTGATTGTCTTATGGCCCATTGGCAGCGCTGTGTCGACAAGCAATCCAGCCAATAGGGCGTGGTGGCAGAGTGGTCTAATGCGTATGACTAGAAATCATATCTCTTCGGAGGCGTCTGTTCGAATCAGGCCCACGTCGGTGTTTGCTTTTTGCCATCCTGACATGAAGGAAAACTTCTTGCTGGTTTCTAACGCGTCTGAGATTTACTTTTTGCGCCCTGGATTTACGAGTAGTATGACCATTGACGCGGGATTTCTCAGACTTGTGCTGGATGATCAGGCGGGTTTATTTTTAGTTCTTTTTCTAGGGGCGTTACAGTGCTTGGGGTTCAAGCCACGGCAATGCACAGTGACTACTTGGTCCGTCCGTAGATCGTAGGACATGTGAAAATTGACCTCGTGACACGAAGGTTGCCATCCTTCCAATATTATACGAGATATATCTTGTCATAAAGTTTTAAAATATAGCGGTTTATGACATTGGCCATTTCTCCCTTATTGAACCCGGTGGGTAGTGGTGGTGATCGATTCTCCATTCGCCGAACTGGGCTCGAGTATGCCCTGTCATATTTCTCCACTTCCAATCAAATGGAGAACGACAACTTCCAAGCTGATGATAAACAACAATCGTGACGATCCAGTGTGAGTCTACAGAGCGTTTTCGATTCAAAATGTCCATTGATCTTTTCTTTCGATGCATTTTTCGCTTGATCGTTGTAGAGTAGTCAGTAAGGCAGAAAATACACGAGCCAGGGACGTCTTGACACTCGGTAAATAGTTCATCTGTAGTCCTCTTAAGGGCTGAGAGTCGGCTCGAATCAACATGACGGCAAATTGAGTTTCCATGTTCGCGGTCCATTACTGATTGGAAAGCGCGGTCATTCATAGCGGAGCTGTCGATGATATGAACCGCGCAGAGAAAGAGCTCGTTCTCAATGATTCTAGCAGACCAGGTGCGGATCCATCCAGTACCTGCTAGTTCAGGTATAGGGACATCGTCTAAGCTCTGGAGGGGCAACCCACATGGCGCGCCGTGGAGATGCCGATTCATGACGAGACGCACTTGATGGTAGCCCAAATAGTATCTCCCACGCCTCATCGTGAAATACACGCTAGCATAGCATGGGTATAAATATGAAAATCCGTGGCTGAAAAGTGTATGTTTGGGGGTCAAGGGACTCCAGGAAGGCAAGAAGTTGTGTAGGGCGTGGCATATCGGGCAGAAATAGGATCGGCTCCCAATAGAAGGGTCTTGTTCGAGAAGAAGGAGAAAAGAGTGCCGTTCTGGTGGTGCTAGAGTCGGTATAGATGTAAAAGTAACCCGTGAAGAGTCTTGCAGGTTAATGCAAGAATGAGAATGGACTCTGGAGTCTGGTGGAGATGTTCTATCACGAGTAGAATGATGTCGATGGGGAGGTTCAGGAGGAGCGATGATGAAGCGGAAGGAAGCAGCTTGCGAGAGGAATGATATGATGAACTTGACTGACCCATGATGAACAAATTCACAGTACAATGGCGAGTGGAAGAGTATGTCGAAGACCATGATTGAGATGCTAACAAAGTTCGTTGTGACAAACAACCTGTCGAAACTCTACACGTGACTGGGCAGTGAGCTCGATAAAGGAGCCTTCGGACATGCAGAAATGAATTTGAAGGAAGGTGAGATGATGGATGTTGGTCACCTGTCGTGCTCAGCTTGGAGGAAGGCGATCGTACGGGCACCATATATTCCAAGGCTAGATACTTAATTGATGTGGCGGCCCGAGAGATCCATGGATCTGGGATATTTACTGGCATCTGTTAGGTTACGCACTGTCAATTTCGTGGCATCTGGGTGGGTACCAGTTGAAATGCGAGCTATGCATGCCCTGTTTCTGGTTGACGACTGGAAATCCGATGCTTGGTGCTGACATGGTGTGGGATTATTCTTGAGCCCAGGAGGAGGCATTTGGCAGTGTTATTGCACAAGTCTTTGTTGATTGGATGCAGGGCAGGAAAGGAGCAGGGCCTAATGGATAATGCCAATATTGGTAAATCGTTATTTAGCTCTGCTAAAATGAAGCTGAGATTTTTACTACCAGCAAAATAACTTTCAGCGAGAAACATTCCATTATCCACCTGCTATTTGATAATACCAAAAACATGATCGCACAGCATGAGCGACGAGTATCACGTCCCACAGCTGTGCTGATTCCAAGACATGCACTTGTTCCAGTCTATACGTCAACAATCTGAGTGTAAAACCAGTAACGCCATTCCGTTTTGTCGGTTGCTGGGAACTCCATGTGTACCTGTCTACATGTGATCCCCAGCACCCCCATGACCATTTTAAACATTCTCTAGATGCCTGGGTATATACTTTTACTTCTATCGCAACACCTTTTGTGAAATCTCAAAAGAGCGCCTTTACGCGACCTCCGTCTCTTGAGGCGCCCCGCCAAAATCCCACAGCTTGACCAAGAGACTGTCCGGTTCTTCAGGACTCTCGCTCGGCATAAACACCTTCTTTGGGATATGGAACTCAACCACTGGGGCTTTCCTGACGTTTTTGGAAATCTCCGCATCGAGAAGCTATCTGATGTTAGTGTGATGGTGGTAAAATTGCACAATTTTACGTACTGAAGCATATGAATGGTCGAGGAAATCCTCGATGTTGTAGGACTGCTTGGTGAACTGCTCTGAAATAATCTTCGAAATGGTAGCCACATTAGGATGGTAATGACTCTGCAGCTGCACAAGTTCCCAGAGACAGCTCTCAATGGCATCAGTGTGCATGGGATCCTTCTCCTCCGGCAAAAATGGATCCTCAGCTCCGTGCTCGTTGATGTGCTTTTCGAACTCGGCATCCCGGGTCTCGCGGTGAACCATGAAAGTGCAGGAGGGGTGACGCTTCAACAGGTTGTAGATCCATGGGGTAATAAAGACGATAGCGCTGGGGGGCGCATTTAGAGCTAGTCGAGAAAGGCGCTTGATGAAACTTGCGACCAATGCGGCGGGAAGATGGGTTGAGGCCAGGAAAGTGTCGAGGAGACGGAAGAATCGTGATCGATACTTGGAGTGCAGAATGTCGCGGTCAAGCAGCGAGTAGAGCTTAGGATAGAAAGACGGATAATCGAGGTTGCGCTCCTGGATCAAATAAAAGACACCTGACAGAGCGAGCAGGGACATGGAACCGCCAGCATCGTATGAGTTGGACAGGAAATCGGAGAGAAGCTCGGGCTTGGTAAACCATGGCGCAATCACTGTTGAGATGACATCAAGAATCTGCTTTCGGTGCTCCTTGCTATCGATCAGTGATATAAGTGCCAACCAGGCCTCTTGGCCTTGCTTCTTGTGCTGGTTAACATTGCGGAGAGGATGAGCCTTCTTCTTGGGCTTTGGCACATAAAAGTCCTCGAGCTCTTCAGCAGACTCAGGCACGCCGTCAAGAGCGGACAGCAGAGAAAAGATGCGCTCAAACAATCCGCGCGGGGTCTTGTTTGTCGAGAGATTCTCAACGATGTACCTGTATGAGAGTTAGATGGCGAATCCTGGCAAGATGCGTGAAGATGATACTTACTTGACGGTGTTGAACGTGTAGTATCGAATGTCATCATACTGCTCTGCATACTCTTCAACAAAGGCAGTCACCACGTCCTCATTTTCAGCCTTGAAGATGGTCGACAAAATATCCCGGAAAAAGGCCCTTGGGAAATTGTAATCTTCCTTGTCGCTGAACGCCTCTCCTTCGGCCTTGAAAACTCTCATGCACAGCGTCAAGGCAGTGGTGCCCAGGTCCTCGTCCTGGAGAATCGCAAAGAGCTTGTTTTTGAATTCGCCATACTGGTCCCTCAACCAGCGGACAACCACTTCGTCTTTTTCAGAAAGAGCCTTCTTTGGGAAGAGGGCGCCCTGCGCGAGCAATCGCACGAAAACACGGCAGAGGGCGACAGCGGCCAACATGCCGTCGGGCTTGCCACTGCTGAACCCATCGACGGTGCTTAGAAGGACGGTGATGTCGTTGTAGTTCTTCTTGGATTCCAGGATGCCTTGCTCCAGCAGCAGGATCTTGGCGTTGGGATCCTCAGACTCATCGCTGCTGGTGGATGACCTGCGGCGCTTGGTGGGCTTCTCAGTGGTTGAAGGACGCTTCCGCTTGGAGCGGTCGCCAGAAGCCGCAGCAGGCATGATGTGAACTTGACGGGTAGCTGCGAGCGACCCAAAGACTGAGATTGAACGAGGCAGAGCAGCCCAAACTCCAGCGCCAGAAATGTTTGGCTATACCGTCGTCAAGTGTAAGTCGGCTCAAGCAAGGTTGGAAAAAAACCATGAAATTCTTTGTATGGATTGGCGGATGAAATTTTGGACCAATCACAGGGCGGCGGGCGCTAAGGGACAAGGAACCAAAGGGGAACGGGGCCTGGACGGTAAAATGCCGGCGGGCCAGCTTTCCTCCCCTCCGATGCTGCGGCGCACTTAGCTGTGCTGTTCTGCAGCAGCGGCGCCACGTGACTTTGATTGTTGCCGAGCTAGCGCGATAAAACCTCAACCTGTATTCCCAGCTTCCGAGCAACGACAAGCCTACGATACCCCATCACAAACCATCTCACAATGGCGTCCCGCTTGGCCCGAAGCGCCGTCGGTACGTCGCACGCCCCCTCGATACCCGTCCTCTTGCCAATTGGCGCGACCCTGACCCTCTAACTCCCCTCCTAGGCGCTCCCCTCCTCCGACCTGCCCTCGCCCGCCGAGCCGCCCCTGCCATCTCCGCCGCCGCCGTTCGACACTCGAGCAATGTGCCCGCCGAGGACCCCAAGAAGAAGGCCCAGAGCCTGGTTGATGCTATCCCCGGTAACAACCTGTTCAGCAAGAGCGCCATCCTCAGCAGCGTTGCCGGTATCAGCATCTACGGTCTCAGCAACGAGTACTACGTCCTGAACGAGGAGACCATCATCGCCGTCTGCCTGCTCTCCGTCTGGGGTGGTTTGATCAAGTACGGTGGTCCTGCTTACAAGGAGTGGGCCGAGGCCCAGAACACCAAGATCAAGAACATCCTCAACAGCGCTCGTGCCGACCACACCGAGGCCGTCAAGGGCCGCATCGAGGACGTCAAGCAGATGGGCAGCGTCGTCGAGGTCACCAAGAACCTGTTCGAGGTCTCCAAGGTAAACAGGGCACGCAATTGGATGCATGTGGGATGATGCTGACGGAAATGTTTTTCCGTAGGAAACCGCCCAGCTTGAGGCCAAGGCTTTCGAGCTCGAGCAGCAGACCGCCATTGCCGCTGAGGCCAAGAGCGTTCTCGACTCCTGGGTCCGATACGAGAGCCAGGTTAAGCAGCGCCAGCAGAAGGAGCTTGCTCAGTCCATCATCGCCAAGGTCCAGAAGGAGCTCGAGAACCCCAAGGTCCTCCAGCAGATCCTCCAGCAGAGCGTGGCTGATGTCGAGAGTACGTTGCGCAAGCTTTGAATTCGTTTTCGCAGCGCCAATGGCTAACCAATTCGTTTTTACAGAGATTGTTGCCGCCAAGGCTAAATAAATTACCTCCCACCGCTAGAGTCTCGATACAACCAGATTCCACGGTTTCCCTTTGTACCCACCCTGTGTCATAACAACACCTGTGCATTAGCCGAATCAATCAAGACCCTAGTTTTCACGCATTGCAGGATTTCTGCATTGCGCAACAGTTCTTTTGCCGCTGCGAGGCCATTTGAATTTGAGGTCCACCGTGATGTTGTGTTTTTGGGTGCTCGGAACAATTTAATGCCTATCGGGAAAGACCGGGATCTCCGATATCGCCGGTGTCTCCAGAACGACATGAAAAGTTGTCACAGAGCGCACCATAATAAAAAGCTGACATTCATTGATTGCCATTGACTCAAATATGTTCCTTTTCTCTGCGGCTTGTTCAACATGTGCCGGAGTTACAATGCGCCTGTTGCGTGCGACGAAATCATGTTTTCAAACATCAAGCTGAATACGTATCGCACTTATGATCGATTAACGAATTGAAAACGATGGTACGACCATCAATATGTAACTGAACGTAATAGCCATGCAGTCAAGACAGCAAAGAGCCCCCAACGCCAAACCGAAATGCCGTCGCTCCGTGGCTAGAACCATCCAAGGTCCAAGACCACCGCCACGACGGTATCAAAAGGACAAAGTACATACAAAGAAAATAAAGTAAACCGTTGATATGCTCAACAGCTGCAATAAGTATTAAAAAATCGGCCTCTTTTGTCCCCACTTCTTCGCTTCCGGTGTAGGATCCGGGGTCTCGGCGTTCACCTCGGGACCAAGCGAGACTCTCCCGCTGCGCCGTCTCCTGGCACCTTCACCAGCAACGGGGCCGATCCACTCCCAGGCGCGGCCGACCTCGCCACTACGGCCCTCACGCTGGCTCGTGCGAACGTTGCTGTTCTGTTCAACCACGGCCCGGACTCTCTGCCAGATCCGCTCTCGCTCCGACAAAGAGTGAACGGACCGCAGCACATCGTCTCGCAGGTTTGGCAAGAACAACCATGGATCATCGATTTCCTCCTCACCCAACTCCTTTTGGTTGGCCAATCGTCCAAGAACAAGGTCAACCAAAGCCGGGATCTGGGCCGAGGTAGCCACATGCTTGCGGTATCGCGCGCGCATGTAAAAGACTGCGACAATGGATGTGACTAGAAGTCCAATTGTGAGTCGATATCTCGCCAAGCTGAGTCGGAGGGAACGCTTGAGCGCGCAGGCGAGCGGAAGGCGAGCGAGAGACGTTGACGATAGCTCTCGGCTTGGAACGGCTGGGGAATCGGACGGTCTGTGGGGTCGATGTATCTGGTTAGTCGATTTGGTCAGAAACGGTTGAAGCAATGATAGATCGGTGTCTTGTGTAGCGATATTCAAAGTTGGTAAAGGTTGAACTTACTGCGTCGTCTGAGCTACAGCGACCTCGACTTCCTCTCTAGCAGTGACCTCGCCAAGGGCAGCAGCCCAAAGCTCATCAAACTCCTCACTGTTGAGCCTCTTGGATCGCTTTCTGCTGACGCTCTGCTTGAGCTCATCTTCAGGAATTGCCGGGGAAGCCTCCTGACCATCCTCAGTGACGAGTTCACCGCACTCATACTTGGCACGGCGATCCCTGAGTTCTTCGATGGCCTTGTCAGCGACGGCCTGGACTCGGCGTGCTTTCTCACCATCAGGTTCACAGGTGGGGGGAAGAGGAACCAGCCCGCCAAGGGACAGAGGGTGAGGCTTGAGGACGAAATCCGGCTCGCATCGCACACTGAAGTCCTCGTAGCAGTAGGCATGAGCGGGGCAGGGTTCACACTGGGGCTCTATGAATGGCTCAAGGGCGGGCTCGAGAAACTCGGGAATTGGAACCTCGGGTGGAATAAGTTTCTTGGCTTGTCGTCCAAGTCCACAGTAGCCCACAGCTATCTTCTCCCCTCTGTACCAAGCGGCATATGCACCGATAATGGCCAGGAAGAGGACTAAGAAAGGAGCCTTGAAGCTACTCTTGCGGGCAGGCTTGCGGGCAGGCTTGTAAGGCTCAACAAATGCTTCGCCTCTTCGCGCAGCATCCTCCAGCTCCAGCTGCTCATTCGGAGTAAACTCCTCACCGGGTTCCAGCTCCAGTTCCAATTTCATTCCTGGTGTTTCATGATGATACTCTGGTGTGTAAACCCTTGACTCGGGTGTCCTGGCACGCAGTTCAGGTGTTCGAGTCCTCAGCTCAGGTGTTTTAGCCCGCAGCTCAGGTGTTCGAGCTCGCAATTCAGGCGTTCGGGCACGATACTTGGGCGTGTCGAAATCTTCATTGTAGTCATCGGCTCGGAGTCTGGAGGTAGACCTGGCACTCTTGATGCTATTTGTTCGTCGGCGGTTGGTCGGTGTCTTCGTCTGCGGAGGGGTATTGCCGCTCTGGAAAGGGTTGTCGTCGGTGAAGACACTCTCCTCATCAGTGTGAGCGGGGAAATGCTCCTCTTGCGGCTCTGCCTTGACTTGAGGGGTGATAGCTCTGTGGCTTCGGCTGCGACGCATCGACTTGGGAGCCTCGTAATGCTCCATGCTATACTCGTCGGCTTGAGATAGAGCCCTACTCACGGAGCGCGAAGCACGCTTTGAGGTGGTGCTTCTGGCCACGGGGGTCGCCATCTCATCCTCATCAGCATGCGACAAGGCGCGGCTCACGGAGCGGGAGCCTCGCTTGGAGGGGCTCCTGGGTGCTGGTGTTTTCGTTTCATCATCCTCAACCTTGATGCGGCCAGATGACTTGCGTGGGGATCTGGATCGTCTGGATGATGCTGATGGCGGGGGAAGCTCGTCCCAGTTGGGGAGATCTTCGGCGCTACCGGCATTGACGATTCCCATGCTGGATCGCTTAGCCCTGGCCCTCTCGGCTCGCAGCCTGGAAGCTTGCGACAGGACATGCTCGTTGACGAGCTCGACCAACTGGTTCTTCTTTGCTGTCGCGGGGTACTCGACGTTGTGAGTAACGAGGATGGATCGCAGACGTGGCATCGTCACGTTGCGGGGGTCAAAGCCCTCTTGGAGGTAGTCCTCAGCGTCCGCCATGGTTGTTGAACCCAAGGCAAGACAATGTTTGGATGTCTTTATTTGGACGAGCGTGAAGGTGGGATGAGGGTTGTTGTCTAACGCCTCGCAAGTGGGTGTAAGCTCGCTTGAATTAACAAGGAAACTTCGCAACGCCAAACCAGTTCACAACCTGGCTGGAACAAAGGTCGCGATAGCTCTGAATAGCGCCAGGCACGTACCGACGCACGCACAAAAAAAGATGAATGTGCAACAGAGAAAATGTGGTGGGGTGATGGCTTCTTGGAATGCGACCGCCTTGGAACTGTGGACAGGTGTTGATGAAAGACCCTTGACGCAATGGATTTTAGTGCCGTTGTCTGTGGCAACGGCGAAATTTAGTTGCGCCCCTCCCTGTCACTTGACCAGGCTTTCTGCATGTGCACCGCCACTGAGTGGCAAGCCACATAACTTTGGTGCGCCACACATACTTCATTCGGGCATGCATAAGATAGTGGGGAGTCATCGAACCACTGGAGGGACGACAATTGACGGGAGCTTTGGACATCGTCCCACATCGTGCGCCCGCCCTTTGGTGTTGGTGACCTCAATTCTTCCAGACGACATTCGCTAGCACCCCGAGACTCAGTCCAGGCTCGCGCTTCACAATGCTGGCAAGACGGTCTCTTCTAGGAAAGCCCGGCTTTGTCTGTCGGAGCTGTGCCCGCCAATATCAAACTCAATTGCGCCGGGCATATTCCACCACGACGCAGGACAACATTTATGATGTCGTTTGTGTTGGAGGAGGCCCAGCTGGATTGAGCTTGCTGACTGCCCTCCGTAAGATTGTTCTTTGCGCACATTCTTCCGGGCACATCTAACACACCCTCACAGGAGCCAACCCCGTCACTTCCAGTCTGCGAGTCGCCCTCGTCGAAGCCCAGGACCTCTCCAAAGTCTCGTCGTTTGCGCTGCCACCCACCCAATTCTCCAACCGCTGCAGCTCCCTCACCCCGGCATCGGCTCAATTCCTCGACGCAATTGGGGCATGGAAACATATGAAGCGGGAGCGTATCCAGGACTATCATGAGATGCAGGTGTGGGACGGCGTGACAGATGCGCGCATCGAGTTCGACTGGCAGCCCGGCCAGGCTGGTGCGGGCAAGACGATCGCCTACATGATTGAGAACCTGAACCTCACCTCTGGCCTTCTCAAGAGGCTCAAGGAGCTTGGCGGCGTGGACGTTTTCGACAAGAGCAAGGTGGAGAACATCGACTTGGGCAAAGAGACTGAGGAGCTGGATCTTAGCCAGTGGCCAATCGTTCAGCTGACTGGAGGCAAGACTCTAGCGGCACGACTGCTGGTGGGCGCAGACGGAGCCAACAGCCCTGTGCGAACTTTTGCCGACATTGAAACCCGCGGCTTCGATTATGAACGACATGGAGTCGTGGCTACGCTCCAGCTTGAGGGGTCTGGATGGGGAGGCGATTACAACAAAATTGCCTACCAGCGCTTCTTGCCCACCGGCCCTGTCGCCATGCTGCCTTTGCCCGGAAACCATGCCTCATTGGTCTGGTCCACCACGCCTGAGAGGGCAGCTCTCCTGAAGAGCCTCTCGCCCAAGGACTTTATTGCAATGGTCAATGCCGCATTCCGCCTGAGCCCAGTTGATCTCGGCTATATGCACACCGTTCCCAATGGCCAGGAAGAGGAGCTCTCATGGAGAACTCAGCACACCCCCATCAAAGCCGAGGCAGTTCCTCAACAGGTCGTTGGTGTTCAAGAGGGCACCGTGGCATCATTCCCTCTCAAACTCCGTCACGCCGATACCTACATTAGCGAGCGAGTTGCTCTCGTCGGCGATGCTGCCCACACCATCCACCCCCTTGCTGGCCAAGGTCTGAACCAGGGCCAAGGCGACGTCCAGAGCCTTGCCAAGACCATTGAATATGCCGTTTCCCACGGCCAGGACCTGGGTACCACTCTGGCACTAGAACCTTACTTTGGCGAGAGGTATGCCGCCAACCATATCATCCTTGGAGTCTGTGACAAGCTCCACAGGCTCTACGGCGTTGAGAGCGGACCTCTGGTCCCTCTGCGGTCGATTGGACTCCGAGCAGTCAATGCCTTGGGCCCCCTGAAGAACTTCTTGATGGAGCAGGCTTCCGGGAACGGCGCCAGGCTATTGTAGAATCACCATACACTTCTACTCTATGTAACAAAATCATGTAATTAAAATCACTGAAGTATCGGATGGCCCAAAAGAAAAAAAAAAGGAGAGAGCATTGGGAGAATTTTTTTCATTGCTACTTCACAGCACACGCACGCACCTCACCTCTGCATAGCCTCTCGCTTGAGCACACGACATTTGCGGGAGTATTTACCGTGGTCCCCCTAGTCAGCTATGATTACAAACAAAGGAAACCTAATCTAAACTTGTTTCTTTTCCACAACTCTTTATCGATCGACCTCACCTGGACAATGTGTTAGCTTTGCTTTTATAGGTCTAAAAAAAAGGGATCAACTTACCGAACACCAGATCCATAGTACCAATAACTGCGACAGCATCAGCCAGCAAGTGACCCTTGGAAATGTGGTCGAAACCACCCAGGTGGGCGAAACCAGGGGCACGGATGTGGCATCTGTACGGTCGCTCGCTGCCGTCGGAGACGACGTAGACACCCATCTCGCCCTTGGGGGCCTCAATGGCGGAGTAGGTCTCGCCGGGAGGAACGGCGTAACCCTTGGTGTAGAGAAGGAAGTGGTGGATAAGGGCCTCCATGTTCTCCTTCATGGCGGCACGGGGAGGAGGGGAGATCTTGTAGTCCTCGACGCGGACGGGGCCGGCGGGCATCTTGTTCAGGCACTGGTGGATGATGCGGAGAGACTGTCGGAACTCCTCCATTCGGCAGAGGTATCGGTCGTAGCAGTCACCGTTGGTACCGACGGGAACATCAAAGTCAACCTGGTCGTAGGCGTCGTAAGGCTGGCTCTTGCGGATATCCCACGGCACACCGGAACCTCGGAGCATGACACCGGTGAAGGACAGGTTGAGAGCCTCGGAAGCAGGGACAACACCAACACCCCTCAATCGCTCGATCCAGATACGGTTGTCAGTCAACATCTCTTCGGTCTCGTCGATACGGTCGCCGAACTGAGTAGCCCACATGTAGATGTCGTCGAGGAGACCAACGGGGATATCCTGGTGGACACCACCGGGACGGACGTAGGCAGTGTGGAGACGAGCACCAGATACACGCTCGTAGAATTCCTATTTAGAGGGCATCACGGTCAGCTTGAAACTTGTAATTAAAAAGAACGAGCAGATTTTTCAACTGAAGAGACGTACCATGAGCTTCTCTCGCTCCTCGAAACCCCACAGGAAAGGAGTCAAAGCACCAACATCCATGGCGTGGGACAGGACGGACATCAGGTGGTTGAGGATACGGGTGATTTCACCAAACATTGTTCGGATGAACTTGGCACGCTCGGGAATCTCAACGTTGAGGAGCTTCTCGACGGCGAGGGCGAAGCACTGCTCGTTGGTCATCATGGAGACGTAGTCGAGTCGATCAAAGTAGGGCAGAGCCTGGATGTAGGTCTTGTACTCGATCAACTTCTCGGTTCCTCGGTGAAGCAGACCGACGTGGGGGTCGGCTCGGACGATTTCCTCGCCGCTCAGCTCGAGAATCAGACGCAACACACCGTGGGCAGCGGGATGCTGGGGACCGAAGTTGACGGTGTAGTGTCGGATCTTGCGGTCCTCGACCGAGTTCTCGCGCGACTTTCTGGCGCCGCCCTTGGTCTCCTCGGAGAGGCCGTAGATGTCGGTCGAGGTGGAAAAGTCGTCGCTGACGGGGACGAGACGGGTGCCCACGGGCTCGGGAGTGGCATATCGTCGAAAGCTCGTGGTCGAGAACGGACGAGCGGCGAAGGTCGCGGGTCGCAGACACAGGCGCCTGGCACCCTGGCTGGCGAGCCTGTGGAGGGCGGCCATTGTGGAGGAGCGGAGAGGGGGCCGAGGCCGGGAAGCGAGACGAGATGAAGAGAGTCTCCCAGGAGGGCCTCTGGCTCGAGGTCAATGGCTGGTTGATGGAGGGGAAATCGAATTCGCCGTCGTGGTTGTGCCCGTCATCTCCCGCGGTCCGATGTGAATCCTGGAGCTTTGCTCTCGCCTGGTGGGTTCGGACTATTGTTGTTGCGGGGTCCCAGCCAATCATCCTGCGGCCATTTGATTTTGGCCACACTCACTCAAAAAGAGCCTATACAAGTCCGTGGTTCAAGAAACATGCCAAGGGCCGAACAATTATGCATAGATAAGCTGTTTTTGGTGCCAATTGGGGTCTCCAAACAAATTCAGACCTCATTAAGCAAGAATTGATCCGGTAACAAGCCAGTTTCCCAAAACCTTTTGACACTTCTTGCATCGGTTCATGTACCGGCATTGCCCCGGTGCTTGGGCCACACTTGGCTGAACTCCCCTCTCTAGCCCAATGTGTATACGGCAAATGTACAATCCAACCCTTGAAAGATTGTAACTAAGGCACTTCCCTACTGCACAAGTTAATCTTGTTATAATAACCAACCACAATTTCTAAAGTAAAAATAATTATAAAAAATCCTAAGAGATCATCTTTAGAATGAATTTATTTAGATATTATTTTATTTATTCTTTAGCTTAAAATACTAAGACCTATGGTCTTTTTAGCAAGGCCCTCTTGCACAGCAAGTGTCGGACTGACAATCATTCAAGGGTTGCATTGTAGTCAAAGGTACGGCTTCAACGGGACAATGCTTAAAAAGCCAATTGCCACGTTTTCCAAACAGAGCAGTAACTACACAATTCACTGGAAATTACAGGCTCGCACCAATTAGCACAGATATATTACTGCTCTGCTCCCACTCTGCTGCAAGGCACAATGCTGTCTGGCCTTCTAGAGTCATTGTTGTTATCAAGATGGAAATTGAATCAGATGAGTACTATCGTGCGTTGTAATACCGAAGGCGTGCTTCAACCAATATAGGAAAAATCTTATACCCGGCCGCCGGGGTCTTGCCGCCATCCAAGACCCCTGGCCAAAAATGGACCGAATAACACGGTTGAAGGATTTCACTGAGTCAACGATCTAACTCCCGGCGTGAGTCAGGCGTGAATTCGCAGCATATTATCTCCCTGCTTCCCAACTACAAATCCAAATCCGTTATTGATTCCACTGAGCACAACTGAGTTCGTCTGCTCACCCCATTCACCTTCTCGCCTCAACATACAACTCTCATAATAATTGCCTCAACATGACTACCAACGAAATTCTTGAGTCTGTCTACCCGGTTAGTGAGGAACTAGGAACTGTTCTCCTAGAAACCGAAAGACTCATCCTTCGGCGCTACCTCCATTCTGACGCGCCAGCAATGGGCCCGGCTGCAAACTACCCAGCCATCGCCGCCAACATGCGCAACGGCTTCCCGCACCCATACGAACTCGCTGATGCAGAGAGATATCTGGAAATAGCCTGCAAACCGGACGGAACCGGCTACCCTCTTCACAACGGCATCTTTCTGAAGCCCAACACCGCGGCCAACCCTTCGGGCACAGCCCGCTTCATCGGCGGCATGGGCGTCATGCCCAAGAATGATGTCAACTACAGGACGTGGGAGCTTGGATACTGGCTGACAGTTCCCGAGTGGGGCAAGGGGTACGGGACCGAGGCGGCTCGCGCCTTTGTGCAGTGGTTGTTTGAGACATGGCCCCGTCTGAACCGGCTGGAAGCTTTGACGTATTCGACAAACACGGCCAGTCAAAAAATACTGAAGAAGGTTGGTTTCATTGAGGAGGGGAGGAAGAGGGGTTCCGTTGAGAAAAATAGCATTGTGTTAGACGAAGTCGTTTTGGGTATGTTGAGAAGTGACTACGAGCAGGTGGCGAAAGCAGGATGAGGTCGCGGGGTTGAGTCTCAAACTAATGCTATAACTTGGCGTCGTATGGCTAGAGTCATTCATAGCGCCTCCATCGACATAATACAAAAGGCTATATACTATTGACACAAAAGATGAAACAAAACAGACCACTATAAGTGGATTCTAAAATGTGGTCATGTTGAGGCAACTTGAAGCATCCCACTTGAATAACCATGACAATGCAAAATTTAAGGCTACAAGTAAACAAAGATGGTTACAAGGCAGGGTGAAAGAAATACCAAATTAACATAGTCACAGCATTTTTTTTATCTATTCTCAACATCTTACATCTCCCATCAAATATGGAAGGGCCGTGATATCGTACAAGAGGAAGGCCACCGCGCGGTTTCTAAACCCTCCTACAAGAACCCAAAGAGCCCTTTCCAGAGTATGCTGCAACTCGTTTCTTCCATCCTTGACTGTCATCCTGAATCTCCGACCCTTCTGTCTCTCGATCCGCCTGGTAGCAGGAGCATTAGGGGAAGTGCTATACTTCGGCCGATCATGGCCATTAAAACGGTATCGCCGCGACTACGAGTGCGTCGGCAATGTACATATATGTGACTAATACAAGAAAACAAAACAAAGCAAAAAAAAATGAATGCAAAATGCCACCCAGAGTCCCTATGGGACAAGACCAACGCCTGCGAGAAAAGCAAAGAAAATTCAAGGAAAACTTTTTTGTGAACCTCGCCATGCCTCCCAAACTATGCAGCAAGAACAAAATCTACCAAACGCTTGATCGCGAAGAAACGGCTCTCAAGCGCTCACGGAAATTATCAAAAGTATGTATGACATAGGAAATTATGTGTCGGTGTGACATTTGAGCGAGTGGAAACGAAGTGGCATCCAAGAGGAAGCAAAGCCAACACACCTGCTTAAGCCCATTGGGTAATATTGACGCCAGGGTTAACGAACGCCCTGCATGCAAGGTCACTGAAGCGCCGAACGACATTGGTCATGCCTCCGCTGTATTGGGCCTCGGAAAGAATGAACTTTGTTGCGACGGCAAGTCGGCTTTTCGGATCAGTCTCATCGAAATGTTGTGGCAGCGTGGCACCATAGCCAGGCTCAAAGTTGGGTGCCAGCTGACGCACGACCGCGATTGAGTAAAGAACATCTCGATTCTCGCGCCCATCCAGCAGATGTCTCATTCGGCTCAAAGAGTCCTCCCTCGCCTGGGTTGCTGCGGTCGAGCCGGGGGCATCTTGCGTTCGGAGAAACTCGGCAAGAGTATACCAAAAGTCGAATTGACGGGTGCGATGAGGGTTAGGATCCTGTATAGGAGGCGAGAGCGGGTTTGTCGAAAGGTAATCTCCGCACAGGAGACATTCAATAACCCGCACTCGGTTCCTTGCCTCTTGAGCATCCCCGTCACGGGGCAACGCTGCACCGCTGGTGACAGGTGTGTCTGGGGTCTGGAAGGTAAGGCGAGCCAGCTCCCACACAACCTTCGTCTCGAGAAGGCCAGAAGAGGCCATCTGGGTTTCGTCGTTGGTCTTGGTCAACTCGAGGACCTTGAGAAAGTTGGCCATCAAGTCAAACAGCCTATCGTCTTTCGGAAAGCTCATCTTCCCATCCTCCACAAAATAATACCAGCTCGTTTCAAAAAAGGAACTCAGTCCAGGTGCGTACATCTCGTGGTAGACCTTGGTAATCTCATTCAACATCTCCTCCGTGTGTGCGATCTGCCGGGCAGGGGGAGCAGGGCCCATCAGGTCGATGATTTCGTCAATCTTCTTCATTTTGTTGGCTGTAGAAGACATGCGGGTGAGCAGATGTTCTGACAGCAGCGAATGACGAAACGATGGGGAAATCAAGCGAAGGGGGCGCCACCTCTGAGATGATGAAGAGAACTGTCGACAAGAGGCTTGTGGTCAAGCAGTCTGGACGTGTCGCTGGCTGACGTGGGCGTGGGCACAGACGAATGGAAAGTCTGCAGGGCGGGGTCAATGGCAGCAGCCGTGTACTCGTAAGGAGATTCCGGCTTGACGGGGTGATGGTCGTAGCTGATGGGAGACACTGAAGGGTTGGGGCTTGAGGTGGAGACGTGCGCTGGCGCATATGAGCTTGGTAGCATCGACGGCTGACTACCGTACGAGTTGGTCGCGCGGGCGGTGAGGGCCGGGTTCGCGGCGACCGAAGACGGCACAGTCGATGGTACGGAGCTCGGAATGGATGGGGTCGATGGCTGACTCGACGACGCCGGCTGGATGCTGGAGCCGGATTGGTTGCCTGCCTGCTGTCTGAAGATTGGATCGTATCCCAAACACTCCCGCTTTGACTTTTTGCAATTGTTGCAAGTCGGGTGTGTCTCGTCGCACTGGCAGAATAAAAATGTTAGAAGCTTGTTGCAGAAAACAAATAAAGACACCTCCACAGCAAAGGGAGGGGGGAAATCGAAAGTGGGAGTGAGGGGCGGGAAGGGGAAAAAAAAAAAAAAAAAAAAAAAGGTCAAAATCTGAGGCGGCAGCATGCACAGCTAACACGTTTGTCGCACAGCATGTGAAACGGCCAAGAACGAGTTTTAGGCGGCCCGCAAAAGACTTGATAGGGCTGTCTCTTTGATGGTGCTTTACGTGGGAGAAGAGTGGGAGCCGGCGCTACATGGATGTGCGACTCGTTGGCTTCATGAACACGCAAGCAGACGAGCCAGAGAAGCACGAAACGACCTGCAGGCGAATTGACCCTTTTTCTGAACCCCAGATTTCGCTCGGCCACTGCTGCCTCGCCGTCCACCAGCAAAGCCTTCCAAGTTTCACGCCCCCTCACAGGAAATGGCAATCCGCAAGGGATTGAGAGTGCAAAAAAGTCGCTTACCTTGATTCTGCGCTTTCGACAAGTCAAGCAACCCGTCTTGGTCCTACGCTTAATTTCCTGCGAAGCAAAACGGCGTTAGCACAAGCTTCCCCAGCTAGACACACGAAGCCTAAACGCTTCACCACGCCGTTGACATACCTTCTTGGGCCCTCTGTGCCCTAGGAGACGAGGGTCATGCGGAAGAGCATATCGAGCCATGGGATCTGCGGGGATGCCGTATCCTGGAGCCATTGGCATGGCTTGGTGTCCGTAATAGGGCACTCCCGCTGGGATGGGAGCCATGGGCATGCTCATGGACAGAGCTGGGTGAGCTACTGGAGGTGGCCCAGGCTGTTGTGGAATCGAGTCTATTGTTCGCATGCTGGGTAAAGACATGATATTGCTCGCTACAGGAACAGGGCTCGGTCGATAGCTCTCAGCCTGGGTCGTCACAGCGGGATATGGAGCATAGTGGGCGGTAGAGACACCAACAGTCGGAGGATACGGGTTCGACGGACCCGGATAGCTCACAGGAAGGCCATGGGGAGCACCCGGGTGATGGTTCGACATATTGCTATCAGATGCCTGTTTTGATTCGGGCTCCGAGGCCCTGGGGTCGCTGTTCTGCTGAAGAGCTGCGTTGTGGGTGTGGAGGGGAGCGGCAGTTGCTGTTGCGGTGGTGGTGGTGTTGGTGGTGGAAGCAGGCGGAGCCGCAGAACTTGGAGCAACTGTGGATATGGGAGGAAGATGGGGAGGAGGAGGAGCACCTCCAGTAGCAGCGATAGCAGAAGACCTTGATGTGGCGATTGAAGGAGCAGCAGCGTGAGGGTCGAAGTCGGCGGTGGCGGATGTTGAGTCGGTCGAAGGCGTGACGGAGGGCAGAGATGGTTCAACAGGCGCGGCAGAAACAGCTGGATGTGGAGGAAGAGAAGCTATAGCAGCTGCAGCAACTGAAGAAGTAGTAGAGTCAGGAGCTGGAGGTATGCCGGCAGAGTTGCCGTGACTCTGGGTGTGGTCGTCTTCAGCCATTCTGTTTTTAATTAGAAATTTTTATGGAGACACGAGGTGAAGGTCAGGAAGAACGAGAGGCGACCAGGGGACGCGACCCTGGGCCACGACCACGGAGCAGGACCTTGTGCTGGACAAGGAAGGAGGGGAGTCGCCAGGGCGTCTGGCAGGGGGTGGAAGAGGGAAAACGGGGAGGTGACGGGCTCTCGAGCCAGGGCCGATGAGCAGGGCCCTGGGGGGGGAGGGGGGGAGGGAAGAAGAAGGCTACAGAGAGTGTGGACGATGCGATGTGTTTGGCGGCGCAAGGATGGGATGACGGGTAAGTTGTGGCGTGGGCGAAAGGCGGGCCGCCGCGTTTGTGTGAGTGGGCGTGAGAAAAGAGAGCGGGAAGGGGAAAGAAGGCAAGAATAAGCAGCAAGCTACAGGAAGCCAACGAAGGAGAGGAACGACAGCAGAGGCCAGAGGCAGAAGCAGAAGCATCCGGCGGCGGCCAGCTCGCCAACTAACGCTGTGGCAGGGTGCTGGAGATGGGGGACGGGGTGCGCTCGACGTCGGCGTTGTTGGACATCGAGGCCAAGCTTGCCCCCCTGCACTGGCTGCGCGGATGGTGGTGGTTCTGGTGGTGCTGGTTGTGGTGGGGACTGCCGAAGCGACGTCGATCGAAGCGAGCGGGAGGATGACAGGACAGCCCGGGGGGATGCTTCTTTTTCCCCTTTCTCGATGGTGCCGTCAATGCAGAAAGTCAAAGCAACGACGATGATACGGAAGACGGAGGAGGTAACCTCAATCTTGCTGCCAAACCAGTCGCAGCTACAAGACAGCGCCCGAGTCAATAACGAACGTGCTCTCTCCCAACGAGGATGAGCGGGAAGAAGAAAAGAAAGAGGAGGACAAAAAAAAATTAGACAGTGAATTGGCCAACGTTCAGGGATTCGGGGGGCGTGTGAATAATTAGTTCCGGGCCCTCTTCCCAGGCGGCCCTTTCCCAAAAATTGGAATCAACTTTTTTTGGGGGCGCTGTAGTGAGCGACCCAGAAAAAAAAGCTGCCCGTGCGGAGGAAGAGCCTCCCAGGGCCGGGCTGTCAAAAGGTCTAGAAGCTAACCAACTGTAGCTTACTTGGCGCTAGCCTCCCAGACAAGAGCCATCCTACCTGGCCTGCGTGGCTGGGGCTTTTTTTTTTTTTCCTCTCCTCTCCTTGGCCTCCAGCGGGCCAGGCAGTGACCAAGTGAGCCAGACCGGCGGGTATCCTTGACAGCCTAGCGCCTGCACAGTGAGGTGTAGCGCGCTGTGGCAAGCCTCATAGCGGCGTCGGTGAGTGCCTGGGGTGAGCCACTGGGGACCTGTCGCGGGCCTGTCGGGGACTGCGGCGGCAGGTTCCTGGATCGTCGTCGGGGCAGAGTCCCGGGACCCGGTTTGATTCCTGTCTCTAATGCAGACCGACGGGACGGGAAAACACTCCAGAGTGGTAATGCGAATGGATCAAGTACGGATACCGGGACGGCATGATACGGGTCACACGCACAAAATAACTTGGGCAAGACGACACGACGTGCACTCTGGCCTTTTTTTCCCTCTCTCCCTCTCTCTCTCTTTGGCCCTCTCTCTCCCTCATGCTGGGCTGTATTTCGGTTTCAGGCAGAAGAAGAACGGCCAAAGTGGCATCTCTCCCCTTCCCCCCATCGGACAATTGGGCAGTCCTGTATGTGCGATAGACGACGCATGTACGATGGCCGATGCGCACGTCCATCGCGGTGCTACTCTGCAGGATGGTGGCATGCGACATGGTGTTACTCGAACGGCCCAAAGGACAGCAGAAGCCAAAGTAACACGACAAGGTTGTGATGACATCTCTACACATCCATGGGATCGTCCGCGTGCATCTGGGCGACAAGAGCCACACTCCGCCCACACCCCCTTCACCGAACCGCGGGAGCTTGTTGCTCAATGATCACCGAAAGTGTCACCACCAATATCCCAAGTATGCGCCGCCTGCCATCTAGACGGCCCGGCTTAAAGATCTGACTGCGCGAGTCGAGACTGGCTCGCTAATGGCCTGATGGGTGGCAGCACTGGGATGACATCCCCAATCCCATGCTGGAGCAGGGGACTTAGCTACGGCGGGTTGCGAGACAGTTGGGACGGTTCCCATGTGGGTGGGTGGTATCCATGGTTCTTTGTCGAACAAGGGGAAGGGGAGGGGACCACCCCTATTTTTTCCCTCTCCTGGCTGCTGGTAGCAATTTTTCCCTCTACAGTATGGATACCACTTGGTCGAGCACCTATCAGGCCGCTGTGCAGCAGGTATGGTACTTTTTATTCTGGAGACGATATCGCGACCCCGTAGCGAATGGAGAGGGGAGAAGCGGGCTTCTCGATTCTTCTCTCGCTTCCCTCGGCGCCCCTTGTCTCTCACCGCGATTGATTGCCCGCGGGTATTGAATATCCGCCGCCGCCTTCTTTTCCATGTTCGAGAGGGGCGGTTTTCTGCGAAGTGCCGTAGCCGACTCGTTACTACTACATACGACCGAGAGGGTGGGGAGAGGTGCATAAACCAGATCAAAAATAGCTTCTCGCCTACCCTGGGATGCTTCTAGATTGCAGACGTCAAAAAAGAAGAGACATGGCCAGCACCGACCGAACTGTACATGACATGTGTGTGTCGCGGGCGAGTAATGCAGCTTCACATGCCTTCGTTTCCCCTTCACGGCGCCCCCCGCAACGCCACAGCACCAGGCTTCCCGCACCCGGGACCCCTTAGGTCCCAATGCGTCTGGTGCACTAATGTAGGTACCGTCGCTGTGCCTTTAGTGCCCGTGTGCACTAATTGGTGAGCCACATGGGAATGGGACGGTCCATCCATTCGGATGCGAACCCTCGAAACGGAAATCAAAACCTCCGCCATTCACAAATGACGGCCCCTCCAAATCCCGCTGCTCACCTTGACGTTCAAACGCCAACGGCCGGCCTTGCGAGTCGGGCCCCCGGGGAAACATGGCCCTCCCCCAGCTATTTCGACGGCGCGTCGTCATCTCACCACGCTCTGGGACAAAGCAAGCAGAAAAACCAAACAAAAAGAGAAAAGAGACCCCACTCAGCCCAGCTCCCGCCGCGCCGGCCAAATTTCCTCGCCTCACTCAACATCCACTCACACCCCAAAATCTCTCTCGCTCATCTCATCTCCCGCGGCCCCCATCCCTTCCCCCCTTCTCTTCTCGCACCCTGGCCCCTGTGTAACCTCACCAATCCATTCATCCACCGCCAGACCTACCTTGGTACACCCAATATCAATGCATCGCACATTAGGGCCAGCAGCCGCCTGCTGGCTCGTCCCTCAGCCCCCCCGTTCCCTGCTGCTGCTGTCCTGTCCTCCTTTTGCTGTTGGCCCTGGCATGGGGGACCCCTCCTCAGCAGGCCTCGCGGTTAGCTTCCGGCCGAGGCATGCTACCTCCCCAGGCAGCTGGATCTTCCCGGCCTTGTCCTTCCAGCTATTTCCAATCTTAATGTTGATGTACAGATTATAGCAGCAAGGGAAGCAGGAGACGAGAGGAGACGAGGAGGAGCCTCCCAGCTGCGGCCCGCCGTTGCTCCTGCTCCACCAATGTGATGCCCTCCCCAAAACGATCCCTGCTGGCACTTGCAACGGGTAGCAAGCGAGCGAGCCATGCACAAGCCCAACTCGCTCATCTCACCATCTCGCCTCTTTTTTCGCCTCCGATTAGCTCCCGAACACCTGGGGAGCTTCCACAAACCCCCAATTTTCCTTCTAGACCTTTCTCATAATCCCCATCAACCAAAACGTCCGACGTGCCATTCTCGCTCAGACCCAAGGCCCACGGCCCACGACCAGAGGGCGGGTAATTGGTCCCGCGACAGCCTATAGTCCTGAGCCCATTGATAAAAAATTTTAATCAATCAATCAATCTATTGTGTTCGACCACAGCCTTGCTCATTGTCGCCGCCCTTGCCCCTTTCGGCCGAACAACTAATTAAGCCTGCTCTATATGACCACATTTCCACCCACCCCCTCCCCAGCTATCATGGCTGCTTCGCCCACCATACATATCCAGCAAATCAGGGGGTATTAAAAAAAAATTCAATCACACATTTCCCGCCCCGGACTTTGGCTCCGCAGCCCCCAGTCTACATGTATTATCGTAAAGTGCTATACGCAATCGAGCCGCCGGCGGGCTTCCCCCCACCATTGTGATTATCTGCATTCGCCCATGTGTTTCTCCCCCCCCTCCTCAGCACGTTTTCAGCAGTGACTTGACCTTAGGCCAGTTCACACCTGACGTTTTGTGCTCCGCGCCGTCGGCCCCCAAAAGCAGCCATGGGCTCAGGTTGCATATACGAGTCTCAACCTCGTATGTCCAGGCCATGCACCACCGTTCGTTCTGCTTGCATTTGCTCTCGCAGGCTTCAGAGTCCTTCACCTGCCCCCACGTCCGCGTGTGCTCGTCCAGCTTCCCAACGTGGTCCGCCGATAGCTCGCTCTGCGAGCTGGCTAGGTCAGACATGGGCGAGCCCCCAAACAGCTGCCACACATCGCGCCATAGGACGGGCTCATCCACCGTAGCCAGCGTTTTCCCCACCTGGAGCATCTCGCCCGGTTTGCGCAGCCCGTGAAAGGATATGAGCGGCGAGCAGAACCGATCGGCCCAGATGCGCGTGATGGACGGTGGCTCTCCGTTAAAGTGGTGGTTGTAACTCTCCTCAATGTAGATGCCGAGCTTCTGCAGCGTTGTTGCGACCAGGCGATCGCCCCACGTCTCCGTCATGGACTCGGCATACGCCTCTTCCACAATCCATGGGTGCTCAAACAAACGCCGCATCGCAACCCCGGAGATCAGGATTGCAGATCCGCCATGCGCAAACCTGCCCTTGTAGTCTCCCACGGCATTGCCGATGTATTGGGGCTTCTTGGGATCCAGGTGGCTCAGGAGGAGTTCCAGCGATGGCCGTATTAAGAAGGTATCGTCATCCAGGATGATATACCACTTCTTGTAGGGCATCTTTTGATAGAGCATCTCCATGCCCATGATGAACTAGTTTTTTTCGTTAATAAAGCTTATTTCTGGGGACCGAGTGCGGCGTACCTTGAGCGCATCCAGCTCCCATCCGAACTCCTTGCCGATCTTGAGCGCCTTCTGCTCGTTGCCAGCCTTGAGCTGCTTTTGAAGGCTTCTGTGTTTCAAAAGTCTTGGGTACTCATCCACCTTGCGTCGGATCTTGGTCTCGGTCACTCTCTGGATGGCATCGTGAACTGTGACGCCAATGACCTTGGCGTCCGTCTCGTTGACGCTGGTCCAGTCACCCACGACGAGAAAATTCTCGCTCTCCTCGCTCAGGTACCCGCCGGCCGCCGCAAACGCCGCCAGCTGGTCGGGCACGCGGTGACGCGTGCCGTACCCCGTCTTGATGAGATAACCTACATCGGAATGGAGGCTGATTGGATGCGAAGGGGCGGTCCGCAGCCAGGCATCGCGGTTCGTCGCTACCCCACGTATGTGATTAAAGAAGCGAGATACGTTGAAGTTGATGGCCAGGCGGATGGGAGAGTCGTGGGGCAGGATGCTGTAGAAGACGGAAAAGAACAGAGCTAGAAGAATGACTTGTGAGACGAATCGGCGCCGAGTACGGCGTGTAACGTAGACCATGGTGGTGGTGACGGGCCGCAGGCGATTGGAGAACAACGTCGCAACGTATGCGCTGCTGACCACGGACAGACTTGAGCGGGCTCTATCGAGTAGCAGACTTGAAACAGTGCCGACCAATGAATTGGAATTGCATAGTACTCAATACTCGTTCCCGCACCGCAGACGCCAGGATCAGGACGGCGTCGTTTGCGTATATTCCGTGCTAAAAACGGCTGACGACTCCTTGGCCTTGTCTGAGGGGCCCCCCTGAGGCGAATTTCTGCGCCGGCGGGAATGTACCTGGTTTCGATCGTCGGCTCAGTCCGTGCTATGCTCGAACCATTAAGCGGCACTGCCCACGGCCTTGAGGACCAAACAAACGAATGAAGAAAGTCGGAATCGAATCAAGAGAATTTGCTGTCGTCAAAGTCACCGCGCCACCAAGTGCAATGTTTCACCCTGGATCTTGCTAGTCGTAATTCAACTCGCTGACTCAGCGGGGCCGCAGACCTTATTGGTTAGCCTTACGAATGCGCCATGCACAGCCATCGTCGCCTCAAGAAAGCTTGTTCCCGGGTAGGCGTGGTTCGGATGATGGTGCGCACCAAGCTCACATTGAGGCTCTCTTGGGTTTTTGCTAGACGCTCGAGGACCCTGAATTGTGCATAGGTAATTTTGACGTTGGGTGTATGCCATTCTGAGCCCACACTGTCCATAGTTTGCCAGAATACAAGGATACGCCTATGCATGGAGAGGACGATAATAAGCTTCATTCGGCCAACTGCTGTGCAAAAGAAAAAATTGCACATCCACCACCAACGAACACGTCAACCCTGGACTCAGGCTTGATTGCGAACTCGAAACATGGTACCATCTCAGGCCCGGGGAACGATATGCCGGATTTTAGCGTAAACAAGGGAGCACTCGAGCCTAACGGCAGTTAGCAGACGCCCAACCCTTGGCGGAATGGGCTTCCAACGGTTTCAGGCTCCTTTTTCCACAGCCTTGTCCATGTTCCCACGACGATTAGGATCAGCCTCAGGGTTCGGGGATGCACGTTGAGAATCCCGATGCCCACCACCCTGACTTCTAACACGCCCGAAGCTGTCAAAATCTGCTTCGAAACGTGACTCCTTCCATGGTTCAAATTTCGATAGACTCCCGGGCCAAGGGTATCCAGCCAAATTGCCAGCATCAGACCCATGATCAATCTAATTGCCTCTTTCGCCGCCATCGTGGCTAATTTCGGTACCCCACTGAAACCCAAGGAGGGTTCGTCGGCGCGTGCGAGCCGTTAGTGTACTTAGTTTGACGGTGGACCTGTGGCGGAGTTTGAGATATTCTCGTATCGAGAGATGAAAACGTTGACATGTGAGATTAGGTTTCGGTTTGATTGAGCCTCCAGCGTTAGAGACATGTTTCCGATATTTGACGTGTGTCATAGTTGTCTCATCGGACATGTTCGATGGAGCTTCTCCCGTCCACCTATGATGAGAATGTATACCGGAGAATCTCTCGGACATGTTTTTTTTTTTTTTTTTTTGGAGATGGGAAAGGTACAATATGCACTGCGGTTGTATTCGATGTCGATGTTGGCATCCAGACTCAAGTTCATGTCAAATATCCTATACTGCAGCAATTATCGCTTCGAGGCTCAAGGAGCATATCTAGGTCTCGAAGACCGGGAGTACGGTCTCTAGGAGGGCTGAGAAACTTGAGTCGAGTTTGCACCGTTCGGTTGCTCCGGGTACTCGTGGCTGCCATTTGCGAATGCGACCAAGGAACATTGATAATATAAAATTGCCTCATTGAATAAAGAGCCTCGCTTCGAGGGCGGCGTTGATTGCGCTTTACGGCTACCGGACTTAATTGCGCTTCCCCGGAGCTGAATTGTCAGCCGTCATCGATTGTGGGTTTGTGAGAGACTTTTCTCTTTCCCCAGACGTCATTCTTTGACTTTACTATTCCTGCGCCGTTTCATCGGATGCATTGTCGCTGACCAGAATGATCTAATTCAGGCCCGCGCGGCGTATGTGGTCAAAAGCTCTGGCTCTGTGCGCTCGTGACTTTGATGGCTTGGCGGTTTTTTACGGTGTCGCCGTGGATCGTCATTTGGGGTTCAAGCGATCAGGGTGGCCATGGATCCGGTTGTGCGTGAACGTGAATGATACTATCATGATTGAAAATTGCCATGGTTTGTAGTGGTTCTGACAGTTGAAAGGTGAAGTTGGTTTTGCGAAAAACTCGTTGAGGTCCGGATTGACTTGTTACCAAGGTTTTAAACTCCGTTGTGCGGTTGCCGAACCTTCCGAAGACGCGGCACTGTCAACACCCTCTTTGCAGGAAGCTCGTATAGAAGATACGACATCAATACACGGAAGGTAAAAACGCCCTGATAAACTTCTCGGTATGTAGCATCGGGCTTTCTCCAAGAATTAGAGTCTGCGATCGCTACTCAAATGCCCAAATTTGCAGCACTGTGATGAGAGAAAGGTGCTGGTTGACATGTTTTACAATTGTGCACGTAGCGTTGAAACATGTTGCATGGCGTGATGAAACACGCCGTTATTGTGCATGTGAGCCTCTGCAACGAGCAAAGCAGTTAAATTGGTAGTCAACCATACATTGCAGTAAGCTGACAGCACAACATTTTGCCGAACCGGGCATATCGAACTCAAAGGTGTCCCAATCTGGAAAACGCTTCTATCTCTGATAAGGCTGGATCTGTGCATTTTTAAACTTCGAATCCCTCTACAGTGTTTCTTTTTTATTGGTATTACAAGGGAAGAAAAGAAGGATGTGAATCAGTGAGGGTGGATTGGGAATACTGCTTCAATCTCCATGACACAGGAGGGAGATGAAACTGAAGGAGTTTATATTCGGAAAAGTGTTGGCGTATTGGGACTTTTCTAGAGATCAAATAGATTCCCAACGAGTATGGGACTCGTATTCCAGCCCATTTACCGTGTGGTTCTTGTTCTTTGTTACCAACGAGAAGAGTTTGCCAGCATCTCGATTTTGACATCGATATGAGATTCAAAACTCAACACATTGGGAGACACAGCATGGGAAGCAAACCTGAAATTCGACCCGGTGGCCAAGTAGATAACTATCTACAATATTTCATCCCGTAATGTTGTAGTCATGGAAGGAAACGTCCTGTCATCAGCGAAGCTTCTCAAAGGCATCCGCAAAGAATAGACGACTTGTTCAACTCCACTCCTACTACCCTGTCAGCCTATGACCACGTCTCGGGTTCCTCAGTTTTCATACTTTGGCATCCTGTAAAACCTTCTTGGATATTATTACAGCTTTTTTCAGTACCCAGTTGCGCAGCTGTCTGATTCTGAAGACTAATTGATGTAATTGGGGTAGGATTCGTCCCAGGAACGCCTCTTCATCTAGTCATTGTAATAAACGCCTGCACCGGCTAACAATTTGTTATCATCCAAATAATGACCAAGGAAACGAGGACATCCGTACCAATGCGATTGCTACGAAAATCCGATGCACTACCGTTTTTGAAACGAGGCGACACCATCACCCTGCGCACCCTATACCCTGTAGCACTCGAGCAGAATTAAACCGTTAAGCCTGAAGCTGAGTGATTCTCCTGGGGAAGAAAAGACTGCATGAGACGGTAAATTTATGTGTTCAAAAATAGGGAGTCAAAAACATACTGAGTGTCTGGAACTGTGATTTGATCATCCGTTGTTCAATCGCAAAATAACAGCACCCCAAAATCACGTCAAAATCAAACACGTTTCCGAAACCAGTCACGTAGACAAACGTTCAAGTGAGGATTTTTCGTATTGTATTTATTCTTCATCTCTAATACCGGCAGCCCCCCAGATCTTACACCCAGGTCGGGTTTTTGTGCCAATGTAAAGCAGTATGTATGTATTTATGCCTGAGAACCCAATTCTAAACCCCGGGACACCAATGAGTTTTCAAACGCCATCCCATGCAAATCAATGAAGGGGAATAAAAAGGCCAAAAAAAAAGAAGAAGAGAAATGAGGTACAGCCTCGTGGAAACAAAAGTAGCTTCACCGAGCACAACCTGCTTTACAACGTTACGCACGCTTCGCTGGGACAAAAATCGTCATGGTCAGAACCCGACTAGGAGTCCTTTTCGAGCTCGTAAAACAACAGGTACACTTCTCGCTGCATACCCAAGACCTCGCCCGTCTTGCATTCGCGGACTTTTTCGTCGTTCACTCGCCACCACTTTTCTGTCATTCCCTTGCGCTTCCGCGACCGTTTGGATATGCTCCCCGTTGTGGGAGGTCGGATAGAGCTGTTCTCTAGCGCGTGTTTGGGCGACGTCAGCTTGGAGAGGGCGGATTTCGTTGACGCTGCGACTGAGCGGAGACTGCTGGTATCGTAATCCTTCTCCTTGGTCGAGGTGCTGGATGACCGATTCCTGTCCGACGGTACACTTCTCGGCGGCACCTGCATGGACTCAAATGATGGGGTAGAAGAATTGTTCCCTGAAGATGCGGACAGAAGATCAGGGGTTGACATCGCCGGGCTGTCAGTGACCTTTGCAGAGATCACAGGCGTGGATATGGGGGTTGGGGTTTTGCTGTACACGTCCGAGGCCTGGAAGGTGTTGGAGTTGGAGTACGGCGCCGGGAGGTTTTGCCTTCGGAAGGCCTCATAATGGCCGCTGTTGTGCCCGCCACGGTGGGTGACCAGGCCAAGCAGCTTGTACTTCTTCTGGTCCATCAAACCGCCGAGTGGTAGAGTCTCGGGGAAGGAAACCTTGGCCGAGTTCTTCTGCGTCATCTGCCCAACATCGTAAATGGATCGAGAGAGGTGGATGGCCAGGATCTTGGGGAATATAGACATGCGAGTCGTCTTTGCGATTCGCCTCTTGGGCGCATAGCGAATGTCGCCCAGGTCGACATCTTCAGGGGGGTTTTCGGGGTCGGTGTCAATGGCATATTGGAGTCTGCGCAAGCTTTCTCGGGCCTGCTCCTTGAAAGCTTCGGATGTGGATTTTGAAATCTCGTGCTCTAGATTCGACTTTGCCTGCAGGAGTCTGCACATTTCACACTTGAAATCGTCAATGAACTCTGTCTTGAATATTCCATCAAAGCAGGCATTGAGAGTTGTCGAGGAAACCTGAGGGACGGCGAGGGTGATGCTACAGAATGTCTCCTCCCTGGGCTTGGTCCTATATCGGCAAGCCTGGCATTCGAGGTGGGATTCATATTTTCCCTCCATGGGAAAGCCTTCTTCGATCTCAATTGGTAGCGGGCCGAGGTCGCCATTTGTCTGGATCTGGGGAATTTTGGCATCGGTAGAGGGCTCAATGGCTGAGGTGTCGGCGCCTTCCTCACCTTCCTGGTCTAGTGGGGAGGCTGATGAGACGGAGTCCTGGCCATTGGTCTGCTCGCCGTTGGATCTGGCAAGATTCTCCTGGCTTGCTAGCCTGCCTCGCCTCCGCGCATGGAGGCGGGCTCGCTGACCGGCGTGGTACTCGTCCTTCAGTCTCTCGGCGACAATTTGCAGGAACTCTTGCGCATCCTGCTGCTGGCGACTGATGCGCTGCTTAAAGGCGGCCTCTAGAACTTTTACGAACTGAAAGGGCGATATGGCTTTCTTGTATATAGGGCGCTCGTTGAGTGCATCGAGCATCTCCTTCAGGCCTTGTGTCACCAGCCCCTCCTGCAAGCCCTGGAGTTTCCACTGGGCAACTTGTTTGCCTTCAGGCTGCACGAGACTTGCGTATACGGTGGGGTCTTCGATGCGGCGGCGGTGAGTTTCGCGGATCAGGTAGACACGAAGCTCTCCGAGGCCGGCAAGGGCCTGGAGGACCGAGTTGATGAAGCAGTCATTGGCCTGGTTGCGGAGGCCGACAATGGAGCGTTTGCGCGAGCTGGTGGTCTCGTGATCGATGGAGAAATTGGGCGCAAAGACATAGATGAGAGCGGCGGCGGCGAGCGAGGCTCCGGCGGCGTACGACACGACCGTGGCCGACTTGTCGGGCATGGTCGAGCAGGGTCGAACCGGTGGCTCGGAAGAATCGGGATTCGGGGAGCGAGGCGAAGGAGGGCGGAGTCTGACAGGTCAGACGACGGGCGCGGGTACGGCTACGGCTACGGGTAGGACAGAGCTGTGGCGCGCCGTCATGTCTTGGTTGAGTTTCGAGTTAGTTGACTAGTTGCGTGTGAGCAGCAGCATCCGTCGTCGGGAGGCAGATGTGGCTAGCTGGAGGCTCCGAGCAACGCTGTCGACGGCAACGACGACATGACAGAGGGCCGCGTCAGACTTCGAGAGTGGAGGAAGGTGAGGGGGAAGTGTGTCAGGGCGAGGGCGAGGGAGAGGGAGAGAGGGAGAGGGAATATAGTAACGGCGATCCGCGCAGAGAGGAGGTTAGGTTGGCAGCGCAGCAATTGGAAGTGAGCACAGGGACCGGAGCCGACGGGGGTGTGTGTGCGTGCGGACCGCGTGTGGGCACACACACAGGCGAGAGAAGGACACCGACAGGCCAAAACCCAAAGGGCGAGGCGGGACGAGGGATTGATGGGATGGGTGAGCGAGCGAGCGACCGGGGGAAATTTGGCTATGGGGAAACGGCCTGCAACCATGGAGAAGCGCAAATGCGAAGCTGTCGTTGGTCCGATGGCGGGCTTCTGGAAAAAGCGGACCCGAGGCTCGAGGCTATAGCGGGGGTGGTTTCGGTGCTGGTCCCTGCTATAGCCTACCGTAGCCTACCGCAGCCTGCCGTAGCGTGTCGTGGGAGGGCCACCCCGGGACTTTTGGCGGCGGGCCTTTGGGGCCTTCGGGGGGTTGTTCGGGGGGGGCTCTTGAGGGGCCCCATCGCCTGGAGACGGTAGGCCCGCCAGCGAGTCGGCCCATTGAGGCAGGTCGCTGTGTGGTTTTTTATTTATTTAGCGCATGTGCATGCCAGGTTGGCCGAGCCCGGTGCGTGCGCTGAACCGGTGGTGGTCGTGAGATGAGATGATGAGGTTGACTGGTGCGGCTGCGATTGGCGCCACTAGCTGCAACGTTGTTGAGCGCCCGTTGGCCGTCTCAATTCCAGCGACTCCGACTCGCCAGATCCATGCTCGCTGGCCATCCCCCGGACGGGAAGAATGGCATACATACGACGGCGGTGCACATCTGGCATATACATCTGACAGGTAGCTTGCTGTGCTGCACTCATGCATAAATACCTTGGTACTGAGCTGGTTTCCAAGTGATACCGCCGCTCCATTCCCCCGACATTCCCGAGCGTTTGGTGGATCGTCAAGCCCCCTTACGTATGATGCTACCCAGGCTTGCAACTAAAACGTGGGGGAACGGATGAGGGGTGCATGTTAATGACCCGAGGGTGATCGGACCGCCTCGTTGCGCCGTTTCCTTGTTCGGCTCTCGGTATGTCATGGTGTCCGTGTCTCTTCAACTCTTTTCTTTTCTTTTCTTTTGCTCTCAATTCGCTGCAGCTAGCAGTAAAAACCGCCGCCACCCTTGTCATTCGCGGAGCCCGTTTGCCGCTCTTCTTAATGTCGCGCAGACGTCACGCGCCATTCGCATTCCTCAACATGGTACCTGTCGCTCGTCATGTTAGATGACCCCGCCTTCATGGCTGCATTAAGAATAATAGTATCAATCTCAATTTACTTTTTTTTCTTCTTCATTCATTTCTTTTTCCGTCTCTAGCAATCTTCAGCATCAAGTGCGCACATGTTTTGTGTGCTTGTGATTGTCATGTGAACCTCCAGTTATTCAAGTAGGCCGGCCAGTAGTAATCATACATTGAGGCATTCAGTCATTCTCTTCGATTATCGTGTTCTGTCCATCCCAGAGACGCCCGCTCAATGCACGTTCCTTCACATACTGCGTCACCCGTTTCTGCGGTGCCTCGCTTCCGACCTGGTTTGGCACGGCGTGCTGCTCGACAGTCATTCTTCCTTGGGGGTCAATCCGCTTCCACCGCTCGGTTTTGACGCCTCGCCACAGCCACGCAGCGTCCATGAGCACAATTTTGATGTCCCGGTCCAGCCTGGGATCCTCGCGTGGTAGCTTGTGAAAGTATTCATCCTTGATGTTGGTCTCCTCCACGTTGAGCGACCGCGCCAGGATGACGTGGTGCAGCTCTGGAAGCGTTGCGATATCCCACCACAGCCAGTGGCTGTCTACTGGGGCTCCAAACAGCGCCAGGCGCTTCAGATGCGGCCACAGCCTCCAGACATCCGTAGGCCCATCCGAGACACTCAACGCTGGGTAATCTCCGATGGAAACAAACTCTTCCAGCTTGTGCAGGCTCTCGAACCCTTCGCGCAGCGTCCTCCGGACGTTGAGATGATCGTCTAGGGGATCCAGGCTTTGGAAGGGCATGAGCACCACCAGCTTTCGCAGGGACTCGGACACCTCGCAGAACAGTTCCCGCACCCAAATAGCTGTGGGCTGGTCGTCTAATTTGTCACCAAATGGCTCCAGGTAGAGCGACGTGATGTTTCGCAGGGACAGAGCGGGCGGGAGGGATGGCACAAAGCGAGGGACGCAGAGAAGCAGGTTTGCGAGGCGGCGATCGGTATCGATGTAGACGCATCTCTGCCGGAGCAGCTTGGTGGCCAGCCCGTAGGTGTCGCGGCACACGCGAGCGAGGGCGAGCAGAGTCTTCGTCGAGATGTGCGACGGCGGGACGAGGGCGTCGGGGTTCGAAGGGAGGACGCTCTCGATAACATGGTAGATCAGCTCCGTGGGGAGAGAACGGCGCTCTGCCGGTGCATCCTTTGCTGGTTGGGGAGTCATGTCGAGGACACGATTGTGTGCTACATGGCTGGCCTGGCAAAGGCTGTTAAAATGATGCTTCACCAATCGCGCTATTGCGACGGCGCCGACTGTTTTGATAACGAGGAGCGCCTGCTGCGTGTGAGGCGTCGCTTGTCCCGGCGCTATGCCTCAGTACTCAAAGCGCCATTGGCGTCTGAGACCGGCAAGTCTGCTGACGTCAGCCAGCCGCAACCGGGCTTGGCAAATCAGATCGCACCGATTTGTGTACCAGGGTGACTTACACCATAACGCTTAAGTCAACTTCAGCCATGTCATAATGAGACAGGTGCGGCCGTCTTCAAAGGAGCAGATTTGATCGACCCAATCGCGAACACAAAAGAATGCCACTGTAATTTCTAACGAGAGTCTGGATTTCCAGAAATACATCTATGCTACAATAAATCACAATGAACTACACCGCGATCCAATTTCTCTCATCCATAATTTTATATCTGTACAGTCTACATTTACTGTAACTCCTTCTCCAAACAACCCACGACCGACATCTATACCAACTTGTGAGCACGTATAGAACCAGAGGTTATCGCTGATGCACCTCGCTCCAATGACCCAACGCCACCCATGGTACCAATGACACCAAGAATAAAACATTCTGTCGAAAAAAATTTACCGCGTCCCCGTCACGACTGTGGTACGCCTGATCGCCCAATCCCTTGAAACTACTTCTTCACCCCGCTCACGTAGTTGTAATCAACACTCCACAGTGAATCCCAGACAACCGATCTTTTTGACTCGCTCTGTGCCGAATCCGCCCGCTGCAAATGTCTCCGAGGCTGCCAAACGTCCATCAGCAACCTAGGGTCCAAGTAAGGAGTCGACTCTTCGTACCTCGTCAAAGTTGCCCCTGCCTTTTGCTGATGACTGGCCCGGTGATTTCCCAAGTGTTTCGGGCGATGCCTGCTTCTGTCGTTCTTGTCCGTCTGTTTGTGTTTTGGGGGCAAGACCGGCATTGGCAGCTGCAAGAAGGGCTTGCGTGGGGCTGGTACCCGATGGGCTGTCCGTTGGAACAGCCCGGAGCGAGTTTGTTTCGCTAGCAAGCGCGCTGTTTTTTGCTAGCGCCGCTCCGCCACCAAGCTGGAACGGCAGAGAAGCCTTCTTGGACCCAGAGCTGCTGCGGCGGCTTTCGAGGCTCTTTGAGAGGGTCTTGTTGATTCCCTCGATGCTGGTGACACTGTCCCTATTTTTTCCCTTTCCCGCAGCGGTGTGAGTATGAATGTTTGCAGTCGCTTCGACAGTGTTGGCTGCAACTGTAGACTTGCCCATTCCTGGGGTGGCAGGAGCGCCGGGCTTGTCCTCAAATGCGTCGATTAGATACCACCGAAGACCATCAGAGAGCTGGAATGGGTTGTCATTCTCCTCGTCATTAATCGAGTCCGTTTCGTTGCTTGGCTGCAGGCTCTTCGACAAGTCAACAACACGCTCCTGGATGCGTGAAATTCTCGCTACCAGCCATTCCCTATGGCGTAAGCGATGGGCATCTTGCTCACGAAGGAAGTAGTGAGGGAACCCGACATTGAAAGCTGCCCAAGCGCCGGCTTGCTGATTGCGAGTAGGCAAAAAGAGCGCCAAGTCACCCTCCTTAAAGTGCTTGAAGGCAATCTTTTCGTGCGAATCTTTTTGCAGAGCATGCGCCTTTTCTTTGTACCCTCGGGCCTCTTGTTTCCACTTCCGAGCCATGTGTTCCATTTCCTTGATTCTGCGGTAGATGGTTTCCGAGAAGAGATCCGAGTCGAAATTGCCCAACGTCTTCATGAATTGTTCGTACTTTTCAGTTTCGGCTTGAATGTCAGAGTTGTTGAGCCAGTAGAGCAGATCAAGATCCGCACTATCAGCCAAAGCGCGGCTTAATGTACCCGATTTTCGGATAGACGAGCCAGGGTCCGACGAGTCTGGATTTTGTGACGTCCTTTCAGCACGTGGGATTTTGTTGATGGTCATTTGGCCGTCTTTTCGGGCGACTGCGTATCCAACTCGTTCCAGGAGGCGACACATGCGGTCGTTCTGAGAGTATAGCCGCTGCGAGAGGTCCTTTGTTTTCTCGTCTCGGCTTGCGTACTGACTAGCCAAGCTACCCAGCTTGCTCTGGAGGGCGTCGACCTTTTCTTGGAACAAACGAAGTTCCTCCTCCAGGCTGCCTACCTGAGCTTGTCGAGAGGCAACTTCTTCACTGAGCGTCATGACTTTGGTTTCCTCCGCCTTGAGCCGGTTTTGCAAGGCCTCTGAACCGGTCTCGCCGTCAGCAATCTTTGCCCGGAGCTCCGTGAGTTGTTCTCGTCCGTCCGCTAACTCTCCCTCCAGCGCAGTAACCTTGGCCTTTTCCTCGGAAAGGTTCTCGCGGAGATGCATAGCCGATATCTCCTCTTCTGAAAGTTTCGACTTGGTCTCGTCGATTTCCGTGCGAAGTTCCTTGAGAGAGTTGTTGGCCTGGTCCAAATCTGTCTTGAGCAATGCTGCATCGCTTTCCATGTTTTGAACCTTGGTGATCAAATCAGCAGTACGCAAATGCAGTGATTCTGCCAAATCAGACGAGTCCTCCGGAATTGACAGTTCTGGCGACAGTTGAAGATGAAGCTTTCTCATTGTCTCGAGTTGGTTCTCATTGGTATCCTCAGCTGCCTTTAGCTTCTTTGTTGCGGAACGAACTTCCTCTTCAGCAGCTTGGACTTGTTTTTCGAGAACCTCTTGTTGTTCGCGTTGCATCCGGGTCTCCTTTCGAAGGAATTCAACTTGGCCTTGGGCCTTGAGGGTATCATCTTGACGATTTCTGTTGATTTCTTCAAGTTCAGCCTCAAGAGCTTGTACCCTCTCGACGTACGTGGCCTTTTCATGTTGTCTCGACTCGTCAAAGTTCTCTAAATCGTCCTCGGTATCCTCTAGGCGAGCTCTGAGAGTCTTGATCTCATCTTCGAGGGCCTTTCTCTCAGTGATAAACTCATTCTCGAGTGTCTTCATGTTTCCAAGTAGGTCATTCTTCGTCGAATTGACCTCTTCCATTTGACCTTTGATTTCCTCGTGGCGAGTCGCTTGAGTGGCAAGTTCTTGCTGGAGCTGGGTGCTACGTTGTTTCTCCTGCCGCAGCTCATTCTCGAGCTGAGTGATGCGTCGTAATAGAGGGTCACCATTCCCTGAAGATCTTCGTCTGTCATCAAGCCGACTCGACTTGACAGATGAAACAGAGCTTTGTCTTTCCCTCGGTTGAGGACTATGTGGCTGAAATAAGTTCCCGGGGCGCGCAGCTTGGCTTTGCCTATGAAGCAGGTCTTCCAGCCGACGAACCCTACTTTCAGCCGTTCTTAGCTTATTCTCAAGTTTGCCCTTGTCTTCTTGTAGTGATCGGAGCAGGTCATCGTCTCCTCGAATCATCAACCCACTCCTGCCAAGGGCGGCCTCGTGAACGCTTCCATTCTTAAAGGCCTTGAGCCGCTTGGACTGTTGCTTTGTCGGGTTGGTGAGTTCTCGAGCAAGCTTGAGGATGTCATCAAAGATCTCTTGCTCAATGCCTTGGTCCTGGATCGTCTGAATAAATTCATCCAAGTCACTTTTGGTGATTGCTGGCCATGGGTTATCCTCTCCGAGCAGATTAACCTCCAAACCTATCACATTGGTATCAAGCTCTGGCCCATAAGTGCTTCCAATCATCTTTTGCCACTTCCTACGACGTTTTGATTCCTCATCCTGAAACAGGGCCATCTCATTGGCCAACGTGGAAGAGTCTGTTCTTACTTTTTCGACCCATTCCCGACGTCGAATGGCCTCTGTTACAAATGATGCATACATGTAGGGAAGCTGGTGGATGAGGCGGAGGTAATCAAATGTCGTCATGTCGTCCTCGGCTTGGTTGAGGATATTAATTTGGCTCTTGACGCTGCTGTGTAGTGATGTTATCTCGGCGATGGCGCGCATGAATTTGGCCGATTCCGCTGCGATAGAGTTGCGCGCCTCCGTTGCGTAGCGCCGCATTTCGTCCATCTCCTTAGCACGCTTCTTCAAAGCGGGTACTCGATGCTCCGTGTGAACCGATGCCATCTTAGAAGCCTGAGCCAGATCACGCTGGGTGCCGTTGAGGCCTAAAACAGTGCGGTAATCAGAGTCCATCTGCTTTACTACGGCCTCGATATCCTCAAGAAGCTGATTCGAGTCATTGCTGTGACCCAGCGCCGAACGGCTCATCAATCTTTCGAAATCTGCAATCAAACCTTCCAGGCCTTGGTACATGCGTGAGGCGGTATTTTCCAGATCATTCGCCTTTTCACTGAATCTTCGATGCGAAGTCGGTGCGAGCTTCCCTGCTTTCTTGGCCGTGTCCAACTCGATAAGGTCCTCGAGGGTGGGCCGAGACTTGGTGGGTTCTCGGCGGGTCATAAACTTCACCATGGAAGCGGAAATGGGGGTATTCGAGGCCAAGGCAAGGTAGTGTTCCCAGTTGTTGACCAATTTATCGTGCTCTGACAGGGACGGTATAACCCACTTCCTCAGCTCGTTGTACTTGGGCTCGATTTGCTTGATGCTGATTTCGAGGTTGGTGACGGCCGCGTCCAGGCATTTGGCGATGACGTCGATCTCGTTGTACCGGGCAAGGGTATCTGCATTCATGTGGGTGCAGTCCTCGAGAAGCCGCAAGGCCCAGTTGCGGCGGTCTTTGTACAAATCCTGCCATGATGAAATGGCCTGCACGTCATCTATCGTGTTCGGCGCATTCGTGACGGCGTACTGGTTGGGCAGCAGGACTTCGGAGATAAGGTTCGAGGCGCTCTTGGAGGATGCGGGCTGGCTGACGCGAATGTCGTAGATGAAGATTTCTTTCTGTGAGAGGTCAGCCATGTCGCGGATCAGGTGGCGCTATCGCGATAACAAACCTCAACGTGGAGACTGGCGAACTTGACGCTTCGCCCTTGAGGGGTCAAGGCGACAATGTGTTGGGGCGGAATCGAGGTTTGGCGGGAAACCCAGGCCTTGAGATCATCGAGACTGTGCGGACGGTTAGCGACTCGCATCTTGCGGCCCCGAGTATCGGTGACGCACATGGAGAACTGGGCGGCATCGACCTCGAGTTGCTGGCCCGTATGGGCTATCAACACCTGGGTAGCCATCCCGAGACATCTCCCATGGACGAGTAGGCGGCGCTGTGCGACCGGCTCGAACGAGATGGGGAGTGGGCGATTAAAGAGGATGTAATGGCGGCCTGGTCAGCAGGCGACGGCGTTGATGATGTTAGAAGATGGGCTAAATAAGGGCCCTATTCGCGTGACGAAAGAGTACCCGATGTCTAGGCCGGCGGTGATGGCCATGCGAGCGGGTGTTAGCGTGACCGGTGCCTTGTGACTGGTCGTCGTCATTCATTGGTAGGCAGCGCCACATGCGCGCCATAATTGCACCGCCACACCTTGCTACGTTTTCATCAAGGTTGGCGCGCTCATTAGCCTTGCAGGACGCGGCAACGCGTTGAGGCTATCTGGAAGCAAAAATAGTTTATTCCACGAGCCAGGCAAGAAGTACCAGTAAAATCCACCACAATGGCAGAGCCAGTTGACCAGCAGATGGAGGACGCTCCCGAGTCAGAGACTCATGTTCCCTTCTCCGAGGACGAAGAAAAGATCCTCGCGCTGTATGACCAGCTGCAAGAGCTACGCCTAGAAATAGCCATTATCAACGGGCAGCGGTCACATAAACGAGGTTCGATTGTTCCCAAGAAATCATATTCACACGCTGACGTTCCCCCATAGAAAAGTCCTCAAACTTTTCGGATGAGGCAACGCGGAAGGCGCAGGCAGATTTATTGGATTCCCGAGCCAAGTATGTGCTTCGAAACGAGATCATTGAGACTGTCATGACGGCAAATCCGATTTTGAGGGCTGTCCACAACAGTACAGACTCGTCATCAGTCGACAGGTACGTTTTGCTTTGGAGCAACTTCACTGGAGACTGGCTTTTAACATTTCACGCAAAGCGATCTTCTTCCCTACGTACAGCGGCGAGACGAAGCTACCATATCAGTTGCAAAGCAAGCTGCACAGTCTGACAAGCAGTTGAATGAGTTAACTTCAGTGCAAAGCGAAACTCTGCGCGTCTCTCGTCGGAACGTGGAGTTGACGGCGGAACTTCTCAAACTGGCGGAAGAGGCGAAGCAGAGGAAAACAGGACGCAACGACAACGCGGGTGTTCAGCAAGAGCAGAAAACTCTGGAGGCCAAGGTCAAAGAGAGCAGGCAGAGGTGGAGGGTGATGAAAGGCGTCGCTAGCGGAGTAATCGTCGGGAGCGGGGTGGATTGGGCGGCAGATGATGAGCTGCGAGAGACTGTGCTTGATCCCGAGACTGAGGATTGACAAAATAACGATGTTCTCGCCCATGTCTAACTTGGCTGCAAGTGGCTTTGTGATAAAAAAAAAAGGTGAGAAGTGATCAGATCAAATCTGCTTCTTTTCATCTGCCGATGAGACGCGCAGATCTGATCAGCCCACCACCGGTGCTTTCAGTGACATATGGTGAACGAGTACGACCGAGAAATCGATGCTTGTTGCGAGTAGTTTACGAGGGGTGACGCTTATTCGTGACATTACCAGCTTCCCCTAGCGGCTTGGAGCTGCTTGGAGCTGCTTGTCATGCAAATAAATGCATGTGTCAGGTCGAGTGGCGAGCCTTCTTTTTTGCTTATCCCACGGGATTCCCTCGAGGATGAGATTTACGATGATCCGATAGGGCTTAGGGGGATGCTGGAGCTATGACCATGTCGTCGCCGCAGATGCACGTGAGAGGTACGGCTTGGCAATGGGGATCCTTGGGGCGGGCCAGGAACCAGCAGCAGGAGCGCGGGGAGAGAGAGGGAGAAGCAGTGAGAGGGGGGGAGAAGGGGACGGCCAGGCAGAGGTGGGCGACCACAGACTCTTCGAAGATTGCGCCCACCAAAATTTGCGCCCAGATCAGACGGCCAGATCGGCATGCCGCAATGGGGTTTAGCAACTAGACTGGCCTGGGACGACCGAGTACGCGGCAATGGTAGCCTGTCTGGTACAATCAGGATGGAGCGGAGGGAATTGGTTGGGCAGCCATGGTCTCTTTTTTTTTTTTGCGTGTGCCGAACCTTGCGTGCTTTTCCTGGTGAGCCAAGGGGGGCCAGCCCGCAAGCAAAGCAACGCATGGGCGAAAAAAAGTAGGTGGCCGGAAGGAAAATCAAATCAAGAAGAGGGAGTGGAGCGGGACCATGAGTGTTTTGCGTGGGCGGGGGACGCAGAGCTACCCTTCTTTGCCCGTGCTCAGCCAGGTACAGCACAGTATCAGCAGCGAGAGGTGCTACATGACCACCCATCATTTGGTGTGTCGCGTACCCGCTGTAAGTCTCTGCTGGTACCTCTCTGCTGGGCCACTTACGGCCATGCCTTGGGCCTTGTTTTGGTCCGCACGACCAAATGGCGCGCACAACCCAGACACGCCGCGCCCAGCCGGACCAATTTTGCTTGCCTGCACCTTGGAGGCCCAGGAGTCTGAGGAGGCCACCCGACCTTGGCTCATGGCCCATGGCGCAAAGGCGCACCATTTTCTTTTTCCTGCTGCGACTAGGTACCCGCTGCGCCCGCACCTGGTGTATGGCACACAAGGTATCGTATTCCCCCATCCCCCCCGCCGCCGTGGTGTCTCCCACTCACTGCTCCCATTCACACCACCTACTGCCTCGCCTCCTCTTACATAGTGTACACGTCCCTCCTCGGCCGGTTGCCACGGTAAAAGGGGGATAGCTGGTGACCACATCGCATGGAGAAACACGTCTCCATGGATGGCTGATGAAACCCAGACTGCTGCCGTCCCATTCCCCCTGTTTTCCTCCTAATATGAAAGGGGCTTTGCAAGATCCTTCACGCGCAGCGTGATACATGTGTGAACCATGATACATACATAGAGCAGACAAGACCAGTGCGGCCACATGCGGCAGCTAGGATTGTACTGCACATTTCACACTAGCCCGCAGCAAGAGCTAGATTGGCAACATACATACGGGGTCTCCAAGGCGGCATGGTAGTAGAGAGGTGGTATGGAGAATGCAGCTCGTCGATGCCACCCAAGCGAGGCTGGGCAACGAGTGTATGGGGTGCAAGCGCCGGGCAACAAGAAAACAAAGAGCTGCTGAGAGCACAGAGCATATGACCGGGGTAAAGGCAGGGAAGGGCAGAGAACATAGAGAAGGCTCTACCATCAAACGAACGGGGCCAGGGATTCAAGGTGATCCGTGATCCGGAAGCAATGGCGGCAGTGGACAGCACACGACCTGTCTTCGCCTTGTCCTCCTCCTCTTCCAGGCAAAGTCGGCGGGGAGCAGGAGTTGGGGGTGACGGGTTGTATGGGAGAGAGGCATGCTGGAAGGGTACTCCGGGCCTTGTACCGGTACATGAAAAATTCGTATGACGGTACATCGTCGTCATGCATAATTAAAGTACCCCGCTGGCCTGTCGCCTCAGCTCCAGTTATCAGGCTCCAGGGCACTTTGGACAAGGCGCCAAGGGACCCCCCCAAATGGCAGAGGTCTAGAACAGGAGCCGTCCAGTCGCAAGTGAGGAGCCGCAGCGATGATCACGCCGCCAGCTACGTGTGGTGCCTGCTTTAATTGACATGTCCGCCTACCACAAGACGCGGCACTGGACTAGGAGAGACACAGGACAGAGACAAAGAGAGACAGGGACAGAGAGCAAAAGGCGAGGGAGGGATCAGAGAGCTAGTTGGGCAAGGAATGGGGGATAGGTTACTCTCCGAAGTATCCATAGCGTCATGTTGCCCCTACTTTCTTTTCTTTGTACGAGTGACTCGGGTGTCTCGCGGTAGTGCTAGAGTGGTAGTAGACTGAATGGTAGCTTCGGAGGCGGAGGGGTGTGAGAGATGGTATGCAAGTGTGGAAAGGTAGGTAGGTAAAACACAGCCCGAGATTGTCTTGCCCTTGGACGCAACTCAGGACGGGGCCTGCAAGACAAGGACAACTCGGAGAGTGGGTAAAAAAAGTGACTGAGGCGTTTCGTGGCAAGCCTCGTTGGAAATAAAAACAAGAAGCAACAGACGATCAGCTTGAGGCGGCGACCGTTGGTTGCCCGGTTGCTTGGCTGGTTCGCCGCAAGCAGCGCGACAAGAGGCCGCAGAGGTGAGAAACCAAGCCGGGTACTTTCCCAATCAGCACGCACGCTCCGAGGCTGGGGTACTACCACGGTGCATACGTGGTGGTGAGGTGAGGTTGGATCCGCTGTGCCAGCGCTAAACTTTGAATCACCAGCAATAGGATCATCAACCCGAGGGACCTGGGACCACCGACTCAGCCAGCCAGCTTCCGATGGCAGTATCACCCTACTTGCCATGCACCACTTTCCGACAACCGCTGCAGGGAGGATAGGAGAGACTGGGGTGGCGGACGTGCGCATGGGCGTTTCGAGTTGCAGCAGAGAGACGGGCGCGAGGCAAGACTAATGAGCGTGAGCACGGCTCAACATGGAGCAGTGGAAGGACAAGGGCAAGGAAACACGCGCTCATATTCGTGTATTGAGTGGCGGGACAAGACTAGGAGGTAGCCATGTATTCAGCTAAGGTACTCAGGTACAAGCGCAGGCGGAAGAATGGGGACGGGGTTTGACTCCGGCGACTGAGGCTCCTAGTCTGTAGGTGTGGCACAATGAAGGAGAGCGCAAGATACGCCCAGCCCAACGAGGGAGCGCTGCCGTGAGCCCCGGAGGCTGATTGATGATTGATGGGAGGATATTAGCGGGCACAGGGAGGTGGATGGATGGAGTGAGTAAAGTGGGTGGAGATGGCCGTGGTTGCTTTGTTTGCTTGTGCCGTTTTTGCCCTGCTGGAGTAGTGTGTACTGGTTGGCTGGTCTCACTTCACTTAGAGGCCTGGCTCGGTGGAAGCGAGGAGCATGAAGGGCAGGGCAATCCGCGCAGAGACGCAAGGCAAAATGACCAGGAGGCCACCGGGGCCACCGGGGTTACTGGGTGCACAGTATCACATTTGGGCCCCGGGCAGAGAGGCGTCGGGAAGCCTGCGAGGGCGACCTTGATATGATTTGATGCGCGTGGGTGCAAGTGTGAGCGCGGGTGCGTCAGTGTGTGTGTGAGTGAGTGCTATGGCTATGTGTGCAAATGCAAGCAAGGCAAAGGGTCCTCCCAAGCGCCGCCCCCTCCCCCAGACCAGCCATCCAGCCCCAGCCAGCGAGAGGCAAGGAGAAGTGAGGAGTGCAGAGCCACATTTGAGAGGAGAAGGGGGGCACGGGGAGTCTGCGCAAAAGTCTGGGTCGTCTCAAAGGGGGGGGGCATGCGGGTTTTGGGGGAGAGAAAATGGCCCGGCAATCACTCCAAGTACACTGTGCGAATTTTTCTGCAAGCATCGCAGTACAAGGCCCTTGTACTCTACTTCGGCGCGGCGGGCTGCGTGCGGCATGTACCTGTACAGTACCACACAATAATAGCAGCAGTAGCCACAAAGGGCCACCGGCCGCGCGCTGCGACTCGCCCGCTGAGTGGCTACAGCCTGCGCTGCTGGGGAGCCTGGAGCTGGGTTCTGACGGTCTGACCTTTCCTCGACAATTCTTCCTGGAGAGATCTGACAGGGCCGCGACTGTGCTGCGCGGTGCGAGGGCGCGCGCGAGGTACCCCGTGCCCTCTCTGCCCAGCCAAGGTACATGGCTCCCCTCTGGCCACCGTACTGTACCATTGCCTAGTACATCCACGCTCTGGGTACGGAGTACGACTAGCACCACGGCCACGGCTCGCGCGCACCCATTTTTCGCGAGGGAAGGGGGGTCTCGCCTAATAAGCAAGCACCAGTTGCCAGTGCCCAGCATAACAGTGTGGTAGCTGGGTTGGCCGCGTTCCTCCACACTCAATCACTCCCCAGCGGTAAAAAGGCTGCCTTGACCCTCCCCCCATACATCTTTCTCTCCCTTCTCCTCTCATACAAATCTCCCACCAAATTCTCCCATACAATCTGCCTTCACTCACATACACACGACACGCCTTCGTGGTGAGTACCGTCCCTCTGCGCTGCGCACCACCGCAACACACAATCACTCGCCTCCCTCTCCTTCACACCCTCTGCCACTGCTCATTTGGTCGCGTCTTCTCTCCGATTTCGTTTTTGCCATTGCTGCAAATTCGCATCTTGTGCAGAGTTGTTCGTCCCCAACTGAACTTTGGCTTCTTCACATCTCATCTTGACCCCGTTCACCTTTGGCTCCGCGCGCACGCGTCCACTCTCGACCAGCAAGCTAACTAGCCATCGCGATGCAGACCACCACATCAACACCACATTTTCCCACTTCAAAAATCTACCCAAAAGGTATGCGCGTCCCTTCTCTTGAGCTTTTTTTGCACTCCAACCCACGATTTCCGCACGCTGGCGGTCGCAATTGCATTTGCGCCTCACCTTCACCTCTTCGCCCTAGCTCCATTTACGCGAGCTACCCCTCCAACCCCATCAAACGCGTCCTGTGGCGCGCGGCATCTCGTTAACGAGTTCCGTCGTCTCGACTTGACGCCTTCCACCCGCACATGCACAAAACAAACATGTACCTCGAGCTAACTTTTCCTTCTCAAGCTATTCAAAATGCCTAAGGCTGCTGCTTCCAAGCGTGGTGCCAAGGAGGTCACCAAGAAGCGTGGCAAGAAGGGTGAGTTCCTATCCCATCGGCGTATGCTGCACGAAGGCGCATTGGCGACCGGCATTGGCGAAGACCAGTGCTCATACCAAGGAGCCGAGTGCAAACGACCATGCCCATCACCTCCATTCTTCCAATCACAAATAGCTAACCGCCGATAGACCCCAACGCCCCCAAGCGTGGTCTTTCTGCCTACATGTTCTTCGCCAACGAGCAGCGTGAGAACGTCCGTGAGGAGAACCCTGGTATCTCCTTCGGTCAGGTCGGCAAGCTCCTTGGTGAGCGCTGGAAGGCCCTCAACGACAAGCAGCGTGCCCCCTACGAGGCCAAGGCTGCCGCTGATAAGAAGCGATATGAGGATGAGAAGCAGGCCTACAACGTAAGTTGTCTTGATTGTGAACAACTTGAATTTGACACTGACACAATCATACAGGCCGAGCAGGATGACGAGTCCTCTTGAGTCTATTCAAGGGCTTGAATTTGAAACCTTCTCTTTCCTTGTAATCTGGTCTGGGCGGTGTTGTATTATGGCACGGTATGGGACGCGTGCTTTTGCTTTTCAGTAGCCGGAACCAACGGGATATGGTCTTGCGACGTTATTATGATCTATAAGGCGGCCGGTCGAGCACGCTCCGTTTCGCACGCTTGTTCTCGTGAGCCTAAGATCATGAAGTATACAGGACGTCACGAGGCGATGAAACGGGACACTTGTACAAGTACTGGACTCTAACCTTGAACTCAATATAACAAAAAAATCATTAATTATCCAACTAGTGTGCAATCCACGTGATGGCACATACGTAATAAGTCTAGACATGTAAGGTGTTGATCCAAGTTTGTCACCGAGACGTTGAGCGGGCAGCAGCCAATCAGAAATCCTGTACATCCATAGTCGCCGAGGCTCACCGACGGTCAAGACAAAGACTTAGTGGATTGGTGCCATGCCAAACCTTGCGGCCCACCTCAGATAAGATAGTGATCTGAGACCAGGACTTGCCTGATCCGCGGGGTCCTTGGGGGCCTGATGAGGGCCTGAGGATGTAAGCCGCCCACCTCCCAGCCTCAGTTGTTTGTTGGGTGGGAGAGCAGCTCGCGACTCGGCCGAGGCTTGTCATTGTAGCATTGGCGCAGCCCGTTGCATTTTCCTCCTTCACCATTGCTGATTGTCATCCGCTGATGCACATTCGACTTGCCGACATTGGCCACGCTGGCATCTGCCATCGTTGCACACACGCGCACACGCACACGCAGCCGCAGGCGTAGCTTTGTGCAGGTCAGCAGCATCCCACCAGCAGGGCGAAGAGGCGAGGGAGAAGCGGGTGCTGCTCGGCGTCCTCTTATACGAACCCGCCGACCACCACTAGGCGCCTCGGGTGCCGTCACCCTACGGGGACCGGCCAGGCCTCGGGCGAGCGTGGCCTCATTTGGCGCCCCGCCACGTCCCGGGACCGGCGACAATACGGTGGACAAATGAGACGGGCTAAAACGGGCCCAAAACACCTGGCCGCTGCTGCTAAGCTCGCGGGAGAAGAATGACGAAGGCGGGACGAAAGAGAATCAAGCTGCACCCCAGCACAGACGTGGTTCCTTGGGCTTCTCCTCCTCCTCATTCTCACAGCCAGTATCCTTGTGACAGGCATTGCTCCACATCCCGCAGATGCACATTGAGCGCGCAACACGTCGTACGGTTGCCCTGAATGGATGACCGCCTTGGAGATGGTCGTCTTCGCCGCTGCAGGTGCCCACCCACCCCGATCTAGCCCAGTCGACGTCTCCCCGGAGCTGCTCGTGCATTGGATTGGCGTCATGTCGAACCGACGCTTGCTTTCGTGGCAGCACCTGAGCAATTCGCTCGACGCTGAGGTCAATTGCACCTGGCATTCATGACACCCACAAACAAGGACACATTGGTTGCTGAGGTACCGACTGTGTCGTCGAGCACAGTGGCTCTTCAAAACCCAATGCTTTTCGGGATTTGCGGGATCTGATCATCAGGTGGTCAACGACCCGTATGTGGCCTTAGCTTAGTTGAGGACAGCACCACTCCCCTGGTCGCTGCCAGCGTTTGCACACAGCCTTAGCTAATGAGCTCATCGCGGGAGCGCGATAAGAACCGTGCGTCGACCACGTCAGGTGAAGCCATGGGTATGGGTACATTGGTGGGATTGGGAGCCTCTAAGTGGTGTTGACCATCTTCGCCTGGTTCGGATCACACGTTGTCGACGGCCACCACTGGGCCTCGCCCCCCTCGTTAGTTGATTGATTAACCAGGTTGCCTTTCTGAACCCCCTTCCTTAATTTAGGATCAGCATACATAGTCCCCCTCAACCCCGCCAGCCTCATCATCTTTCGGCTTCTCTTTCATCATCGCCAGGCCTTACCCCGCGATCCAAACACTACTGCCAGACTACATCACACTACTCGCCAAGCGACACCGATCCCGCGCAACCACCAACCAACCGCCGCCTCGACGTGGGGAACTTGAAACCCAGTCTCAACTAAACACCTGCGGCGCCTGGCGCCCATCAATCCTCCCTCATCCTTGGTGTCATACGATGACCTCCTAGGTCAGCTTTCATCTTGGACTTTGCTCCTTCACACACACACATCATGGAGATGGTACCTGGCGGTCAGCTCGAAGGGCACTTGCTTCAAGGTTGCTATTTGGAAGCAAGCAGGGCTGAGGTGGTGGCGTTCCACCTTGAAGGACTCCGCTATGCGCTCTCCCCTCCCCCTCACCCGCATCTCACGATGACCATTGAGGAGATTCGGGTCCTCGCTCAGCTCCTCCGTGAGCTCGCCGACCATTCCACCGTCCACTTCACGCGTGTTCCCGTTGTCATTGACTATCTCGAAATCGCCCTTCCCTGTCTATCTCGCTCGTTGCGAGACATCACAAGCCACTACGAGGACAGGTCTCTGACAAAGGAAAACCGATGGAGGAAGATGTATCACGCGTTGACGGATGAGGCTGGAGGACTGCCTCTTCCGCAGCGATTCGTTCTTTACAACCACTTTCTTACTATGCTACGGGAAGTCCTGACTAGGTAAGAATCCTTCCATCGTGGCTGCCGAGCTGCGTTACTGACGACGACCAGGTCACCCAACTTCGACTTTAATGCTTTGGAGAGCACTCGGCTCCAAATAATGCAACTCCGAGAATCAAGAAGAATACGTACGCATGCAACACACACGTCAAAGAACAAAATCTAACAACGATATAGCACCACCGCCCATCAGAGTTGGGCCTGTAATTCGACCTGACGCCCACCTGGATGACATCGGACTCGGATCGGTGAGCATGCTTGATAAGATAAACCGGGCTTCGTCTAACCGTGGCGCTACAGAACATTCACTGGTCCGAGCAGATATTCTCATTACCACTGCCATCGCGCACCGCACTCAAGCATCAACGCTCGTAAGCCTCTCGACCGCTCCAAATGTTGCTTCCATCCTAACAAAGTCGCACAGATCAAGGTCCTTCGGCCCAGATATGCCTTGGGAGCAGATCAGGATGCCGAGTGATTCCAAGATCTTGTTCATGAGGTGCGTGTCGTCCCACCAGATATCGGTCGACCAAGTCTGTCATTTAAAGCTGACTTTAGCAGGTCATTCAACGAGCGCCAGCTATCTCTCATTGTCTATCTGAGCAGAGATCGATGCCCGTACTTTCTCATGAGAACATATCATCTGGGAGTTCCTTGGTTCTCTGTCCGAGGTGCTCACGAGCTCTGCATCGACCGGGATGGTAGCTGTCTCCAGTTCTGGCGGTGGAGCGCCAGCGAAGGGCGTCCAAAGCTATGGGCTAACCTCTGCTTTCTAACTTGGGAGGGTATGAACTCACAACATCGGCCAATCCCCACTTTTACCATGTCCCCCCCACGCTAACATGTTCCAGAAATGGTTCTTGTGTACTGTACCTTCCTGTCGCTCAAGGCTCGAAATGCCTTGACGCTTCAGGTTGGTGCCGAAGAGCAGCTCCTGCGCGGGGAGCGAAAGCTGTTCCAGGCGTAAGTGTCCCTGCAGAAACAAACGCGGCAGAGTTCTCACAATAGCAGGCGCATCATTGATGATGGCTTTAGACACTCGCTCATTGTGTACGAAGACTTGATGACCAAGGGTATCCGCCTCCACGCCGCCGTGTGGGATGGGGAGCTCCGGCAGTGTCCCGTTTGGACCGCCTTCGGTTCGTGCCGCCATTTCCCCTCAGCTCCAGTACGGAGCTCCATTGGGCTAACATCCGACAGTCACCCACCAGTCTGCTTCATCCACGTGGATGAAGAAGGTCTCGAGATACAAGGTCCGCCTATTGGACATTCAGCTCTACGTCTTCTGCCAGAACTACCGCCAGCAGAACCAGAGACGTGGATCAGCGGGCGCTTTCGAAATCTGCTTCGTCAGCGACGAAGGTGAGTGGCACACAAGCCCAACCATCCCCACCAAACCATGGCAGCCCAACTCACATGCAACGAACAGCATCGAAGCGCTTCAGGGAGCTCTTCTCCCCGCCGCCTCCCGAGACTTCGACCGAGGCAACAACAGAACAAGGCTAAGATGCTGTAGTGTCCCCCTCGTCTCTGTGCAGGTGTATTCGTTCTTTACTTAACCTTCTTTCCTCTGTATTCATGTCTGAAGCGTTTCCCCCTCCCCTTGGGTCTTTGATTTACCTCTGCTTTTCCTTTTTTAGCGACGGTCCGGGACTCTTTACTATTTGCCCGTTTGACGATGTGATGAATTACGAAGCTACGATTTTCCTTTGTCGATCAAGCTTAAGCAGGAGACAGATTGTATCATATCCGGCACACCAACACTCTTAACCAGGTGGAGGACATGTCTCATTTATCTGATATTCAGAATTATTTCCCTGAGTCATGACAGCATTTTGGCTATCATTTGCTATATCCCCTTCTTCACCCCATGATTCGTTTTAAGTAACGAGAACGCTCAATCTTCTCAATTTTTTATACTGCTCAATAACAAAACTCAGAATATCAGCATTATATTTTATTTATTTCATCCCTTTACACTTCGTTTATTTTTTTTCCCAACACCCCACGAGCTGGTCAATATACTTAGGTCTTGACGTCGGGCTCGTCACGGCCGACGTGCTCCTTGAATTTGAGGAGCTCAGTAGCAAACTTGACTTCCTCCTTCAGGAAGTCCTGGGCATCCAAGTCGTAAGTAGCGGGGTCGCTCGAGTGCTGCTCGATGTACAGGCGGATGGTGGCGCCAGACGAGCCAGTGCCCGAGAGACGAACCACGATACGGCTACCAGAGGAGAATGCGGCGTACAGACCCTGGTTGGAGGAAACGGAGCCATCCAGGTCAGTGTAAGAGAAGTCGCCGGCCTTAGTGACTTTGCGTCCTGTGTCACAGTCAGTGTCTGCGCTGCTCATCTCAAATCAGTTGACAACTTACCCTCGATGGTGCTACCGACAAAGTTGGGGTCCGCAACCAGCTTCTTCAGCTCCCCGACGACCTTGTTGGCGCCGTCAGAGTCGACGTTCTCGTAGTCGTAGCGGGTGAAGAAAGTGCGACCATACTGGGTCCAGAAATCCTTCTGGATTTGCTTGATGGAGGGGGTCACGCCAGGGTTCTGGACACCGATGCCGGCGATGATGTTGAGCCAAGCAACAATGGCCCAGAGACCATCCTTCTCACGAATGTGGTCACTGCCAGTGCCGAAACTCTCCTCGCCGCAGATAGACAGCTTCTTGGCGTCAAACAGGGCGCAGAAGAACTTCCAGCCAGTGGGGACCTCGTAGCAGTTCAGGTTCTGGGCCTTGGCGACAAGGTCAACAGCACCGCTAGTGGGCATGGAACGGGCCAAACCGTTGACACCGTTCTTCTTAAAGTAGGGGATGAGCTGGGCGTGGTGGGCAATGATAGCCAGAGAGTCACCGGGGGAAACAAAGGCGTTTGCGCCGTAAATCATGTTACGGTCGCCGTCGCCGTCAGAAGCAGCGCCGAAGGGGATGTTGGCCTTGTCAACGGCCTCAACGAGAGAGTGGGCGTAGGTCAGGTTGGGGTCGGGGTGGCCACCGTTGAAGTCGGGGCTGGGCACGCAGTTCTGAATGGCGCCAGTGAGGCCGAGCTCCGTCTCGAAGATGGCCTTTCCGTAGGGACCAGTGACACCGTGAAGACCGTCAAAGAGGACCTTGAAGTCGGGGTGGGAAGCAAAGAACTTCTTGATGAGCTCAAAGTCAAAGATGTCCTTGAGCATGGCAACGTAGTCGGTGGTGCCATCGACAATCTCCACCTCGAGGTCGCCGTAAGTCTTGGTTCCGACGGTAGAGATGTCAACATCGGGGATGTCGGCAATCTTGTAAGAGGTCAAGGTCTTGGAGGTCTCGTAGATCTTGTTTGTGACGGACTCGGGGGCCGGGCCACCATTGGCAAGGTTGTACTTGATACCAAAATCGTTCTTGGGGCCTATTTCATTCTGGTCACTATGGCAAGGGTGAATTTGGGGCAAGAAAACATACCACCGGCGTTGTGACTGGCAGTCAAGAGGATACCACCAGTCGCCTTTCGCAGGCGAATGACATGGCTGGCAGCAGGGGTAGAGAGAATGCCGTCCTTGCCGATAAGGAGCTTCTTGACACCGTAGGCAGCGCCAATCTTGGCAATGAGCTGGATAACCTCGGGGTTCCAGTAACGGCCGTCACCACCAATGACGAGGAAGGAACCTTTTTTGGAGATCAGATGTCAGATGTCGGATCGAATCGGTTTAGGGGAGGGGTTGGCATGGGATTTCCCCTCTTACCCTCAGCTCCCTCAGGGATGGAGAGGAGAATGCTTGTGACGAAAGACTCGCTGTAGTGAGGTTGCTGGAAGACAACGACCTTCTTGCGGAGACCAGAACTACGGGGGAACGAGTTAGCAACAGATTGCGCCTTGTGATGAGAACATTTCCCGGATGCGCATATCTGCTTTCACAAGTTGGGGAGCTTCGGGACGGGTGAGGTGGGGGGTAAAGCGGCGGAGGGCTGGGAGGTGTGGATGGCGATGGTGGGGGTTCTCATGATGGGTGCAGAGACGTACGTTCCGGGCTTCTGGTCCTGGAAAGGCTTGAACTCGACGGTTTGGACGCCCATTGTGAGAGTGGTGAGAGGAATTGGCTGGGGATGAAGAGGAGGAAGGAAAGGGGGGGGAAGAGGAAGAAGCAAAGGAAGCGGAAGAGGGAGGGAGAAAAGGCGTTGAGGCCAGGGAGGTCAACCTGCGGTGGGAAGATGGACGAGTCGAGACGAGGTAGAGTGGAGAGGTGCAGGTGCTAGGGTGGAGAGGGCGCATCCACCAGAGGGGACGGGCAGCGGCCGTGGTTGGCTGGTTGGCGGCGTGTGTTCAGACGGAGAGTGTGGATGGCGAGCCAGCAATGCAACAGAAGATGGCGGCGAGGCAAGGATTAGTGCCATGGGAATTGGCAGGGAAAGGGAGGAAAACGCCACAAGCAAGCAGATGGAGCGGGGCGTCCAGATGGTGGGAGCTGGGAAGGGAGGAGGGGGGGGGAGAGGGGAAGCTTGGGGAAGCTATTCTCATTTGCTTGGTGGGGTTGAGCTCTGATGATATCACTCGAGCTAATGGAGGGGTCGAAACAGCTGATGGCATGTTCGCACTGTGCAACTGTATATACGTAAACTGAAATAGGACAGTGCGCTCACCGTGCATACTACGGAGTTCGTTTGCCAGTGGTACTTTCAGGAGTTTAGCCTTTAATCCAGCTCCGACCGCTGATCTGCTCATCATGGCTCTCCATGGCTCTCGAACCGTGTCTTGGCATGACTTGTTCAAGCTGGGACAAAATAGACTAGCAAATTCAATCCTGTCTGAGAATGTCATAGACTGTCACTCTAGTTTACATTCAGACAACAGACTACAGGTTGCCTCCATCAGTGCATATCAGGGGCATGATCAAAGCAACGCCTCATTCAGCATGACACAGCACCCTTCTCTCACTCATGGCGTTTACAATATACTATCCATGATTCTTTTTTTCTCATTTCCTTTTTCCGGTTCTATAGAAATACAAAAAGTAATTCGCAGACAGAAAGACAAAGCTTTTACTTTTGTTTCGACTTGTTCTTATTCTTGCCCGCCGGCGCTGCATCAAACGTCGGACGGAAAATCACCTCCCGGTAGTACTTTGCCTCCTCGATGCTCTCGAGGATGTCATCCCTGGCCTTGTGCAGGCCCTTCTTGTTGGGCACCTTGTTGACGATGCGCTTGGCGCACCAGCGGCGTGCGGCCTCTTTGATGCTGCTCACGTCGAGGATGCGGTGGTGCAGGTGCTTCATGACGCGGTAGTACGGCTGACGGCGCAGAAAAGCGCGGTCGCAGTGCACGCTGTTGCCGGCCAGCAGCGCGCGCTTCCGCTCGGGCACGAAGCGCGTGATGTACTCGTACAGCGCATCGGCAGCTTGCTCGGGCGTCGTCGTCGAGGCCAGCACCGCTGCCGTGAGGCCCGACTCGGCGTGCGTCTTGGTGCACCAGTCGTCCATCTGGTCAAGCCGCTCCTGCGGCCAGTGGACAATGGCGTGGAAGCCTTCTTCGTCGAGGATCTCGAGGTTCCCCGTCGTGATTATGCAGTATATCTCCAGGATCTCGTCGTTGTCCTGGTCAAGGCCCGTCATCTGTGGCCGTCATGAGTTTGAGCCCCTTCTCCCCCGCAGTCATGGAGGGGCAATCGTTTCGTACCTCGCAATCAATCCATACCAGGGGGTCGTCCGAGGCGCTCTTGGGCTGCTCGGGCTGCTCAGGCTGGTCTTCTGGGTTTGTAGACATGGCTTCCTTGCTATACGGGTCCTGGCTCGTCTCACACGCGGCTCGGGCACATATGTTGTGTAGATGGATAAACGTATGCAACGTGAAAGACTGGACACCGCCATGGTGGGTCCCATCGACAGCGTCTCAAGCCACCAATGAGTGGACCCTGGAACTGGTGAAGAAAGTCCCCGCTCTTTTGGCTCCAGGCCGGTACGGACAAGCGAAAAAATAAGTCACAAGGCTTCTCATCCAAGATTAAATGCAAGGATGAAATATGAGAGAATTTAAAGGAACAAGGTTGAAAATGAATAACATGGTACCAACGACATTATTATAGTTAGCTTCGAGCTACTTGGATGATTCTGTTTGCTTTCCATTTCAGTTATCCTCGTGCCAGGTCCTCTGACAACCATTTGCCGCCATTCTTAGCGCCTTCTCGCCTAAACAGAGCCCCTGGCCGCCAACATCGTGGCGCCCAGCACCACTAACTCACTGAAACGTTGCGCATTCTAAATCGCCGTTCCCCCATTGGTAGAGGTGAAGCCCAGAACGAGAATGGCCTTCTCATGACGAATTCAAGCATTCACTTTGTCCACCAACCGGATCTTTTCATCTGCGCGCCAAGGCCGTATCCTGCCTGCGTTGGCTTCCACTGGCATGTTTCAGCTGGGGCTCAAGGCACACAGGCGAGAATACGGCCCTGGCACAGGCTGGTTGTTGAATTTGTTCGCCAACGCTGTCTTTGCTCGTCTGCAGCAGCCAAGGAAGTCATCGAGCGGCCTGTTTGGGGTCCGCTTTCATGCGTCAACTTGCTTAAACCACACGAAGCCGCCCTCCGCACTTGTTCCGCCTCGTCCAAGCGCTCGTTGTCAGACGACTGGCTATCTTTAGCAACCCTGCCACCGCCTCGCTCCGACTCAATAACCCCTGGAGCCGTTCCTGGCGTCCGTCTTCCTCCTGACTCGCCTCGTTCAACATCTCGATCGACAAGAGATTTTGCCTTTTTGCTTGATTCCAATTGTTAGCCAGCACGCTCTATCCGCCATGGGTTCAATAGACAAGCTGGTATCCGAGCTCTCCCCCGGGAAGCCCCAGGCTCCGTTCGATGCCAAATCGTTCAAGCTCATCCCCCCGCCGAGACCCGAAATGTCGGAGCGTCCGCCGCGCTTCATCATCATCGGAGCAGGGTCTCGAGGCAATCACTACGCCAACGCCATTGACACCGTCTCCAACGGAATCATCACTGCCGTTGCCGAGCCCCGCAAGTTCAAGCGAGAGACCCTGGGCAAGAAGCACATCTGGCGAGACGGGGCGCCCTCCGAGGGCCAATGTTTCAACGATTGGCGAGAGTTTTTGGACTATGAGACGAACCGGCGAAAACGAATCGCTGCCGGCGAGGTGGGTGTTCCGGAGGGTGTCGACGGCGCCTTCATCTGCGTCCTAGACGAGATGCATCGTGAGGTAGTTGTGGGCCTCGCGCCACTTGGATTGCACATCATGTGCGAGAAGCCACTTGCGTGCTCACTGGAGGAATGCATCGACATGTACAAGGCACTCCAAGAGCCAGAGTCGCCCATAATATTTTCTATTGGCCATGTGCTCCGATACAGCCCTCACAATATTATGCTGCGAAAACTGCTGTTGGAGGAACGCATCATTGGCGACATTACCAGTGTGGTGCACACCGAGCCAATAGGTTGGTGGCACTATACACATTCTTATGTCAGGGGCAACTGGCGTAATGAAAAGACGACAGCCCCGTCTCTCCTCACAAAGAGCTGCCACGACATTGACCTTTTGCTCTGGCTGCTCTGCTCTCCTGAAAAGGCTGGTCAAGGAGAACCACACCTCCCAGAGACCGTATCGTCGTTCGGCAAGCTTCAGTTCTTTAAAAAGAGCCGTAAGCCCGCCGCGGCTGGTTTGGCGACAAACTGCATGAAGTGTCCCCTTGGAGACGAGGGGTGCAAGTACTCGGCCAAGAACATTTACCTTAACCCAGAGCTGCAAGGGCTCCAGAGCGTCGTAGAATGGCCACACAACGTCGTTGTCCACGATATCGAGGACTATCCCACACAAGCAGCCCGAGATGAGGCCATGACAAAGACGCTTGAGGAGGACTACACGGAATCAACCCCTGAATCTGAAGTATTGGCCCGGAACTGGTTCGGTCGCTGCGTCTTCGAGTCGGACAACAACGTCTGCGATGAGCAATTCGTAACCATTACATGGCCCGAGAGTCACAAGCCAGCCAAGATGGCCACCTTCCACATGGTTGCGCAGACCAAGAAGATTTGTCAGCGCTTCTCCAACATCTACGGCGAGCACGGCGAGATCTATGCCGACTCTCGCGAGATTGTTGTGGAGGATTTCAACACGGGCGAGACTCACAGGTTCTATCCTAAGGTGGAGGATCTGGGCCACGGCGGCGGCGACCTGGGCCTCACGCAGCAGTTTGTGCTGGCGTGCGACCGCGTCAAGAACCACGGGTGGGATACGTCGCGCGCCCAGCTCGAGTACATTGGGTGCACGCTCGAGGAGGTGATTCGCAGCCACGCCATGGTGTTTGCCGCGGAGGATGCCAGGCTGGGCCGCAAGGTGCTGAACTGGGAGGAGTGGTGGAACGAGAATGTCGAGACGAAGCTGAAGGCATGAATGATGATGATGACATGACTAATACCTACTAGATTTGTTTGGCTGACAGGACGGCGAGGAATGTCGTTGCTTTTTATCACGGATAAATACAGGGAAGAATTCTATCTGATTCCCATGCATCACCACCGTGATGTTGGTTAAAAGAATGTGACATGTCGTACAGTGTAGAGTCGGAACATGGTGTTTTAAAACAAGACATGCATCATCTCTGCGTGTAAATTACAATTGCATGTTGCAATACAAAGATTGAGAGAGAAGTGTCTGGGTTCCCTAAACAAAGAAACAGATCATCCAGAGCATAGAAACCTTTACTTTCAAATCTCGCGGTAGAATCATGCCAGTACCAAACGATCAACGGAAGCACCCAAGACAAGAAATTTACCTCTTGGCTAAATTCTTGGCGCCGAAGACCTCAGTTGATAGTTTAGTACAGGGGCAGTTGTACCACGGAAACTGAAAGTCTCTCTCCTCGGATGACTTTGTCTGTTTCTTTAAAGGAACCCAAAAAAGTTGCATCTCATCATCAGGATTATCGAATAAAATGTACTCATTCTATATAAGTATCAAAAGGCGGCGGGTGGTCCCAGACTCATTTTCGTCCTTGACCGAATTAACCCAACCATTCGAATGGTAAATATGCAATCCGAAAAAAAAGAAAAAGAAAATCCAAACAAAGCGCCGGCGCCGCAGCTCTGCTTCGCTTCATGTATCATGGTCCGAGAATCTTCCCTCGCAAACATCCCTGTAAAGAAAAAATAGCAACAAAATAGCCCAACACAACCTCAAACGTATGACAAACTTCTAACCAAGCTCGGCGCGGTTGTTCTCGTTGCCAAGAGGGTTGATGGCAGGGAGCTCCTGAGCATCTGAAGGGTTCGAGTGGTGCTGGTACGTCTGCTGGTAGTTCTGCTGCGGCGGCGGTGAGTGCTGCTGTTGGTATCCGCCAGCAACAGCCTCGTTTCCGTGTGGTGCAGGACTGGGTGTCGTGTGGGGAGGAGGAGACGCGTTAGGAGCCTGGTAGCCGGCAACAGCACCGTACTGGTTGAATTGGCCCTGCTGTTCGTATCCCTTCTGATGAGCATAGTGGCTCTGGTATTGCTGCTGCTGCTGCTGCTGTTGGGGCACGAAACCACCGGCGTAGCCAGGCTGGGGCGGATAGGGTTGCGGAGAGCCCTGCTGGCTGTAGCCGCTTACACGAGGATCATACGGCTGAGGAGTGCCTTGCTGGTTATAGCCCTGGGGGAAGTTTGCAGGAACGCCGGATGGGTAGTGGGTGCTGGGTGTCGTGGGCGCATAGCTCTGCGGGCTCTGAGGGGGCTGGCTGATGGGCTGCTGAGCAGGCGGCGACTGGCTCTGGGCTGGGGGAGCATTGTTCTGGACCTGGGCGACGGGAGGCTGCTGAGGAGAAGGCGTGCTGTCCTTCTTGTCGTTTTTGTTGTTGCGCCTGCGGAGGAAGAAGAAGACGAGAGCGCCGATGATAGCAATGGCAGCGACGCCGCCAACGACACCGCCAACGATGGGTCCAACGGGTGTCTTCTTCTTGCCGGAACTACTTCCGCTGCTGCTGTTGCTGCTGCTATCACTACTGCTGCTGTCGGTGGCAGTCGCTGCAGCACTATCAGTAGCAGTTGCTTCAGCGCTATCACTTCCAGTGGCAGTGGTAGATTCTTCCGTGGAGGACGCATCTGCCGTCGTGGGTGATCCCAGGGCAGGATTGTAGCTGAGAAGCTCCGAGGTGCCGCTGGTGGCAGAGCAGTCGAGGAGGGAAAACACGTTGCCGGACGTGGAATATGTCCAGGTGAAGCAAGCGCCCAGCGAAGCGGTGCCACTGGAAGATTGTGTTAGTATAGCACCAACAGGAAAGTAGGGAGAGTTTCGTAGATGGACGTACCAGCAAAGAGTGTGGAAGTCCTCAGGGAGATCGCAAGCTCCGGCCGATGAAGCCTCGTAGTTAATACAGGTCGTCTTGACCACGCTGCAGCTCGACCCCGTGCCACAGCAGCCCACATAACCGTCGGAGTAAGCACAAGTTGCACCACCGGTGATACATGTGAAGGAGTCTATCGATGATTAGTATTTCCACTTCCTTTTTTTTTTTCCAGTTTCGAGAACCCCATCTACACTGTTTCCACGTATAACTGTCATTCACTAGAAAGACAAAGAAACCAGCCCAACACAACAACAACAAAAGACAGAACAAACTCACTTCCATTGGGATTGAAACCACAGGTATCGCTTCCCAGAGTGTTTACATCGGCGCGCTCGAAAATCATCCGCCCGTACAGCTCTGGCGCCTCGGTCGGGCGCGGCGAGTATCCCATCTCGATGAACTTCTGCTCAACCTCCGGGTGCGGCACACCCGTGCTCGCAGCGGGCTTCCATCCCTGGGCGGCCCTCTGCCAGGACTTCTCGAGCCAAGCAGCGGCGGGCGAGCTCAGAGCTCCCCAGGCCAGCAAAGTGGTGGAGCGACGCATTGTCAATGTCTGTTTCCTCTCTCCCCTTCCGTTTTTTTTTCCTCCCCGCGGGACGTGATAATTGCGCGTGCTATTTGCTTCGCTGAGGCCGGATCGGCGAACGGAGGTCCGGGGGTGTGAGACGGCAATCTGCCTGGATCGATTCGTCGTCGATGAGTGCAGGGGTTGGTGGTGATTGGGGAGTATCGGTCAACCCACGAGCAAGTGGCAGAAGATGGTCCAGAGAAAAAAGCTCGGATGATGCTTTCGGCTCGCCGCACTGACTCTTTACTCTCCGACGATGGAAGGGTTTCTCTTTTTTTTTTTTTTCCTCTTATTTCCTCAACCGTGGGAGAGAGCGGCAGTTATGAGGTGCGCCTGGGCGCCGGGCAGCTGCATGGGAGCGACGCTAACTGCTCGCTTGGCGTCGATAGAGTCCCCTGGCAGAGTGCCTTGGCTGGGGATAGTCTTTCGTGAACCCTGGGACGTGGCGCCGCAGAGGTGACTCGATTCGTCCAACGGCTGCGTTGGCGCCTCGAGCTGAAGGCAGGGCCCGGCTTTAGCTCCAGAGGGCCGGGGTTGTCTCGTTCCAGCTGGGCAATGAGGTTGAAGCCAGCTGCAAACATGGACCCTCTGCGGGTTGCTTTTTCTTTTGTTGTGGTCAAAAAGGCAATCAGATGCAGTGATGCGTGCCATTATTGTTTCCTGTCATGGAGGTTGTTGTCATGATTCACTCGCAGAGTGGAAAGGGAGAGCTTCATGCAGCTGAACTGTCATGATAAACTACAACCTCCTTACCGGGTTATCGCGCGGCCCAGGCCGTCCCGCCATCATCGGCCTGGACCAAGGCGCAGTCGATAGTCTGCGCGCACAAGGTGCTCATCGGCCACAAGACGGTCTGTCTGCCATGTGATGGGCGAAACCATGTCTGAGCTGGCAGACACGTTGATCTCGTCCTTGCCATCCGTGCTGTCAGGCTCAACCCCGACGGGCCACAGTTGAGCGACGGCCCCGCAAAAGCAGGCGTTCCGGAACCGACCCATTGAGAGACATTGGATACAAGGGAGGCCATCTCATTCGCCGGCAGACGAGGTTGCCGTGACCAGCCCCGCCTTGTTCTTTGTCTCCGAAATCCGCTTGCACTTGTGAATCAATTTAGCCAAATTTTTTAATTGTTAGCTTGGTCTCTTTCAACTGGGCATTCAGCTGAAAAGTGCGTTATGTAGAATTGCCTGCTTACTTTTTAGCTTGCCTGTTCGTCCAAACGCCAACCGTTCTTGATAACTCGTCTCTTGTCTCGTGCCAGGACCCCGGGAACAAGCGGGCCAAATGCGCCCTCGGCCAAGTCAAGCAGGCATCGGTTCACTTTAAGATTAACCACCACCCAGGCCTGGTCGCGGTAACTATTCCGCTGCTGCGGCTGCTGCTGCTGGATGGGGATACTCGTGCACAAGATGCGTACGGGGCGAGCCATTGATCACGGTCTGGTCGGCCCTCTCCCACCTTGTCGGCCCAAATCTGCCCGTGTTTCCCATCTTCAAGCTGCATGACATGGTGCAGACAATAGTGCGGCGCATACATGGCGCGGCAGCACATGCCACACCAGTTGCCTCCAGCATGATGGCGGTTACATAAGGGCCGCACTTGTAACCCGTAGCACTGGCCACCAACTGTCTGCTGCCCGTCTCGCGAGCAAGCCGTACAGCCGCTGCCCTCTTGTGTAACACAGGATCCGACTCGTCGCATGTACGAGAGTGGGCGTTCGGTGGTCGGTGGTCGGGGGTCAGCGATGTGCATTTCGTGCTGCTTCACCGACCGCAGCAGCGTTGCATCACGTCTCAGCTCGGAGACCGGGCATGTGCAGATGGGCTCCATGACGCTGCATGCCCCGTTTCGTTTGCATTCTGTGCAACAGCCAGCATGCGCCTCTTTTCTTCCCCGCCGTTTTTTTTTTGCCATGCGGCTCAAGTGGCCTCCTCAGCCACTCGTTCCGACACCACGCGGCCGCTTCCGCAGTCACCGCAAGACTGAGGGTTGAGGGATGCGGTGCTATACCAGCGCATCTCGGAGTTTCTTACCTTTGTGGGCTCGCTCCGGCCGATCTATCATGCAATGCCTTGAAGATTGTTTAACGGCCCAGTTTGTCTTGTGGCGTCAATGTATTAGTCCAAGCCACGGGTGCTTGGACATCTTCAGGGGCGTTCTATAGCACGGGAATCATTACTCGGCTCAGTCGCCTTGTTTGTATAATCGATACTAAAACGGATGGCGATAGAAGTTGCGTGACCATTTCAGTAGAAGCGGAGTAAGGACACCATGTTTAATGGATCAACTATGTGCGAGGGGGTATTATCCCCGTCTTTCTTAATTCTATCTTATTCTAATCAAGATGGAAAAACCATTCATTACATTCACCCTCGTGTACCCTACAAAACAAACTGATGCGTCATCTGCCCACGCTGTCCGGGGATAAGCTACCGCTATTTGCCATGTTCCGCATGCACGCCAAAACCCCCTCGACTCAGCAAACCGCCTGTCGGCAGCTGTGCCGGCGGGCAAGACGCCAAAGCATCTGCACCTGCATCTGCATCTGCATCAGTGCTCAGATGGAAGGCGTTTGACACAACTTCCACGGAGCTTCCGAACCTGACAAAGGTGCCGCGTCCCTTGGGGGAGAGGAAACGGTCGGGGCGGAACACCCTTGCCCGCCTGTTTCAGCCCTGCTGGGGGTCGTCGTGGTTGAAGCCACAGAGAGGAGCGGAGCCCACAGCAGGACCCGCATTCCGCCTGTCAACCCCCGGCCGGGCCGGACCCTTGCTCCCCCCAAGAGACAGCTTCCCCAAACGGGCAACCATATCGGAGACACACAACGCACACGCACACGGCGATATCCACATTGGTCAGGGCCGAGCTCAGCGATTGGAGGAACCCTTGACTGACCGGCATGAACCAAATCGTCCCCAAAAGACGTTTTTCGCCAAATCAATAAGCTAGAAGGATGGTGGAAGGATTCTGGGGCGGCGTTGGCGCTTACCAAGTTGTCTTTGGTCTACTACACCAGAGTTCTCCGTGGAAGTTGGACATGTGTAATCGCACGCGATGGCTTCCTTTGTAAGATTTTCTCCGTGGACGATGTATACTGTCGATGAAATACGATTCAGCCGTGATATAAGACAATGGAACAACTCCGTCAAAATCGTAGACAATCTCATCGCCACAATCACAACAGCTTCACAACTACCTGCAACAAACAAAGACAACAGACTCAGACAACTGTCTTTCAGACCACCTACCTTAAAGTAAACCCACCCACCCAACCGCAATGTCTTCTTCCCCCCAGACCACCACCACCACCCCTCCCACCGAGCCCAAGCCCCTCCCTCCCGTCCGGCGCTTCATCACGGGCCACGACGCCCGCGGCAAAGCCATCTGGGACACGACTTTGCCCTCTGAGGTGCAGGGCCACCGCACCGGCGGCTTCACCATGCACACGTCGTGGGTGAACCAGAACGCGAGCCCGGACGTCAACGACGACGCGGATCTGCAGTCGTACCTGGCGAACCCGGTCGAATCCGACGTGGCCCCGGCCTCGGGCTCCGTCGTCCGCGTCGTCGACTTCTGGCCGGGCTACCCGGCCGTGCTGCACCGCACCGCGAGCGTCGACTACGGCGTCGTGCTCGAGGGCCAGGTCGACTGCATCTTGGACGACGGCGCCACCCGTACCTTTACCCGCGGCGACATTGTCATCCAGCGGGGCACCATCCACGCCTGGAAGAACACGGGCACCGAGGTCGCGCGCATCTGCTTCACCCTGCTCCCCACGCCGCCCGTCAGGACGGCCGATGGCACCGAGCTCGAGATTCACCACTTGTCCGACTTTCCTCGACTTGCTGAAAAGTACACGGTTTAGATGGTTTACAAGTCTAGTTCACGAAAGACACAATCAAGTAGTTTATAGATATATATGTTTATATATATGTTTATATAGTATCTGTTGTGTTTGTACACTTCTCCCCGGGAGGGGACTATTTGCTACGTCTGTGGCAAATTAGCTCTCTATAGAAATACAGTGTGGGGTTTAAAACGCCTTTCTAGAAAACACCCTGGTCTTAATCGTGAATATACCCAAGCAAGCAGCCAGCCGACCAGCCAAAAAAAGAAAGCATGCAATTCGTTGAGACGGAAAAAAAAAAGATGCGCCATTCCTCCTCCTTTTTTTTCCCTTTCTTTCTTTCTCTTTTCCTTCCCATCACTCCCATGGTGCCATGAATGGAAATCCTTCTTGCGCAAACTTGAAAGGCAGCGGCCGTCGCAGGTCGGCCGCAATGTCGGCGTACTTTTCCTCGTCGGCCTCGGTGATGAGGTTCTTGCGCATCAGAAAGTCGAGCATCACCAGGCCGCAGTTGGGCTTCCACCGGCGCTCCCGCAGGCGGCGCTTGACCTGTTCCACCGTCAGGGCCTCGAACCTCTCGATGCCGCGCTCCTCGCTCCGCGGCTGGAACGTCGGGTCCTCGAGCTTGAGGTCGTAGACGTACCGCACGCCAGGCTCCAGGTGATCTTTGTTGCCGCGCCCTGCCCGGTGGTCCTTGCAGTCGTAGAAGGAGATGGGCGGCGCGTCCTCGACGGTGCCAATGGGCCTTGCGCGCCCGCAGCAGCCGGCGCCCTTGACGATTTTGGTGTCGAGGTCTAGCACCAGGCCGGCCTCCTCCTCGGCTTCGCGCTTGAGCGTCACGCCCGGCGCAAAGAGGTCGTCGATGCGATCCGTCGGATCCATGCCGCCCGCGACCACCTGGTCCAGCATGCCCGAGTAGCAGACGCTGTCTCCCACGGCCCGGTGCGAAACCCAGATGCGATCCACCACCTCGCGGCCGTCAACCTCGCGCACCGAGTACATGTTGAGGTGGACGCCAATGGTGATGATGCCGAAGATGCCCCTGATCGGCACCGGGATGCTCAGGTCCTGCCAGGAAGCCATCGTGGTGTGAATCGGGTGAAAGTCGCGGCGCTCTGGAGACTTGCTGAGCCACTTGTCAAAGCAGCCGTTCAACTTGCCTCTGTTCCTCTCGCAGAGATCTGAAAAGGCCCTCCGGCAGGCATCGGCAGCCTCCTCGCCGGGGCGCACCGGTGGTGTCAGGACAACAGCTCGCCTCTCCTCGTCGACGCGGAACACGACGCCGTCCCAGGTCATCTTCCTCCGAATGGCGTCCCGCATGTAGCCAACAACCTCGTCGACGCCTGCGATCCGGAACTCCCAGAGTGTCTTGCGGGGCCACTCATCAGCCTTGTTGCCCTCTGTGATGACGCAGTAGAGGGACGGCGGCACGGCTTGAACTCGGGGCAGCGGAAGCCGCGCTCCGGAACATGAGAATGGTGCGCGCGTGGTCTGCACCCAGACCTGATCCAGCTTTGTGGAAGCCATTGTTGCGGGAAAAGAGAGAGAGTGTGTGTGTGTGTGTATTTCTTGAAAGCCTCTTGAAAGAATAAGAAGGAGTAGAGGAGGATAAAAATAAGAATAAGACGAGGGCGAGTGAGGATGAGACGAGATGGGCGCAAAAGCACGAGAATGAAAACAGCCAAAAAATGAGAACGAGCTTTTTGTTAGAGTTTGTAGTTTTTGACCTCGAAAGCAGCCCAATGGCCCGAGGAACGTTGAGGCAATTATTAATGTTTTTTTCTGGACCCCCAAACCGTCTCAGAAACACGAGTCCCGGGATGCGGTCATCAGGGCAAGACGGGCCCTTTGAAGATTTTGGGGCTTCAACTGTTTATTGATGCGCCGACTGGGTCCGGGGCAGATGGGAAGGGGTCGGACCAAAGGGGAGGGGTGCGGCGGGAAGGCCAACAAAACGGTGAGGGCAGGGTTTGTAAGTAAGTGCGTGATCAGATGTCGGCGAGGGCGAGAGGCTTGTTTCGTCTCGCTTTAGGCATGGCAAGACTCGGAGGTTTTTTTTTTTTTCGTCTGTTTCGGTTCCCGGACCTTCTCTCTTTCTCTTCTGGGGTGTAGGGGAGAGTAAGAAAAAGTGTGGGCGGGTTGCAAGAGTGCCTTTTTAAAAATAAAATAGATTGCGAGATTAGGAGGAGGAAACTATGGAGAGCAAAAGAGAGAAGGGGTGGCGGCAAGGCGGCAAAGTGGATTTTTTTAAAATAAAATAAATGAAGGAGATGAGAAAGGGTGGCAGGAGGCAGGCGGCAAAAAATAGTATCAGAAGCCATCGTCAGGCCTGGACCTGGGAGTGGTCGAGGATGGTCTGGTACGACACCCGGGGAAGATAGGGGCCCATGCGCCGTCGAGTCGTAATCAGTTCAATGGAGAATGAATGGATGGACATGGTCACAATCACAGTCACAGTCAAGGGCAAGGTCTGCTCGGCGTCTGGCCAAATTTCTGGGTCATGAGGACAGCGACATGACGAAGCCTCGCTTCCGTCTCATGGAAAACAAGGTCGTCGCACGGTCCGCCGCCCTCGTTGGTGAGTAAAAATAATAACAAGAGGAAAAGACGATTAAAAAAAAAAAAAAAAAGGGTCGTCGTTAGGGACGGAAATGGATCGTGGGGAGAGCGCAAAGTGTCCTTTTAAAAAAAGGAAATGAAGCCCCCGAAATTCTAGGTCCCCTCTTTTGTATTCTTTCCCTTTATCTGAGGTTGGCTATGGTATAGTACAAAGCTTTTTTTTTTTTAATTCAAATCAATCAATCCTACCTAACCCCATAAAACGACGCTGGCCAAGATAAAGAAAAAAAAAAAGGGACGACATAATAATCCCTGGTGACTATTGGTTTCTTAGACTTCCCCCAGGGATCCTAGTAAAAAAATAAAATAAAAAAGGAAAGAATAATAGCTGCCATCCATCACCCTTTGTTAACCCCTCGCATCATGCATGTCATTCACCGGCGCCATTAGTTCGCGTTTCGGATCCGCGTACTTTTTCCCGGCAACCCGGTAGGGCGGTTGGGCAGCCTTTCACCGGGGCTCCGAACGGGGACGGCCTCCGCCACGCGCCCCGAAGCCCCCGTTGGGTGACACGGCATATCTCGATGTGATGAGCCATGCGTTTCGGCGGACCCAATGGGTGAGATCCTGCACTCCCCCCTCACTCACCCCTAGTCCCCCAGTCCCCCAGTCCCCCCAGTCCCCTAGTCTCCCCTCACCTTCCCCTCACTTACCCCCTCGTCGGGTCGAGTCAAAACGCCTGTCGTCATTGTTGCTTTGTTTTGCTTTTTTTGCTTTCCCATGCTGTGGTCTGGATATGCTGTGGGTGGAGGAGCAGGAGGGAGAGGGTGGAGGAAGATCCCAACCTTGTCTCAACCACCCTTGCTCGTTTTTTGTTTCTGTACCATCGCTTTGTGTTCGTTTTTTCTTAACCAAAAACTGTTGACCCTTGCATATAAACTCTTTTTTTGATTTGCATGTTTCTCTGATCCGTCTTGTTCCCTCGTGTCCCAGCTCAGGCCCTCCTCTTCCTCTCTCTGCACCTCAGCCCAGCGGGAGCGAGGCAGCAGAGGACGAGAGAGGAACAAGACACTAACGACGCGCAGCGCGCCCCGAGGAAGACGCCCCGGCCGTCATGCGGCGCCGCGCTGGACGTGGTGGCCCACACTCGGGGGTCGGACCGTCACCGCCTGCGTGAAATTCGGCGACTGGTGATAGTGCGGTCGACCGGGGTGGACGGAAGAAGCTACCGCTGCCGCTACCGCGGCTGCTGTGGACGCCGCGTCTTCATCGTCGATGCTGCCATGTCGCGACGTGACCGGTGTGGAGAGGCTCCCCGGTGCACAGAGCGCGCAGACCTCCAGCTGCGGCTTGGGTGTCAGACAGTAGAAGGGGCTCGAGCATATGCGCGCGCATCGCGTGAAGTCGATGACCGTCTCGCCGTGGCTGCGCTGACAGACTTGACACATCCGCTGAGCAATGACGGTGTGGCACATGGTGGGCGGTTGGTTGGATGTGAGGGATTCGCGATGCGAGGAGTTGGTGGTGCACTTTTTAGTAGCAGGGGGAAGTGTATAACGGTGGTGGTGTTGATGATGATGATGGTGATGAAGGTGGTGGTGTTGGTGTTGGTGGCAGCAGCAGCAGTAAGGGTGGTAAGAAATGATAGTAATAGCGGTATCAATAAGTTGTTGATGCTATTGTCTGCTTGCTTTGGTTCCTCTCTCTTGCTTCTTTTTCAGCTTTTTGTATGAGGTGGTGATGGGGTTTTTGTGTGGCTCGGGCTGGCGGTTGGGCGCGAGAGAGATATGTATGAGATGCGCGAGTATTTTCTGTCCCTCAAAAAAAAAAAAAAATTGGGCACAGGACGCAGGACAAGAGGGAGGGTCGGACCCTGGGGCTTTCTGACAGGTTCGAATAAACGGAATGCTGTGAGTCGCTGTCTTATTTTGTATCACTGTTACATCGAGGCTTGAACGATTCGCTGCCACGGAAGCACGTCGGCGCACAGCTAGCCAATATAAATGCAATATGTGTGCTGCTCGCGTTGGATGGACGGAAAAAGTGAGACAGGACGGCACTTCTTGGCTCGACCAGCTGACCGGAACGGGACGGGACGGCGGCACAGCGGTATTTTTTTTTTATCACGAGGAAAAATAAAAATAATAATACATCGAGAGAAGACAAGCGAAGAATGGGGAGCAAAAGAAATAAGAAGCCAAAAAAGGGGAGGGGGGGGAATATGGTTATATCGTGTTTAGGCTTTTGGATAGCGGACGCCGAGTTTGGGATGGGGAAGAATGCCAGAAAGCCATGGTTCCAGCCCCGGAGGCGGATGTGACAAAAAAGTCATGACGACGACGACAAGCCCAAGGTTAGCTTCGGTGAGGCGCTGCGATACTTTGGGGCAATCACTTGACCAGGCGGCTGAGCGTCAAAGACAAAATGGAAAAGACTCGCGTACGTAAGAGCGAGCGCCTCACCCTGTGCCACGGCCAAGAGGGACTTGTTTGCCCCCCTCCCCGCTCAGCGACATGAGGGAGGCGGAGGTTACCTTGATGACAAGCCCAGGATTCGGGCAGCAAGATATGGGGCCATGTTGGAGACTAGGATCAGAAACGTGCTGAAGGGGGGGGGGAAGCAGAGTAAAAGAAAGAAGAAGAGAGACAAACAAGGCTTGTATTGTTGCAAGTAAATGATGGCTCGACTTCATCCACAGCACAATGGATACATCACCATGACACGCTCTTTACCTCATAGACTTATCCCCCCCAGCACCAGCACCAGCACCAGCACAATCGGACAGATGAGCACTCGGGATGAAACAGAGATGCGCACGCCCATCGGCGCACCTTTGCCGTTGGATGACACCCGTTCGATCGACCCAGAGATTTGTCTAAGCGATCCAAGACATGGCATTGGCCGGCTCTGTTCTTTGCTTTTTTCTCTCCAGACCGATCGGCACTGCACTGCACCCTTACATTTCCACATTTCCCGCGCCGGAACCCAACTCAGCTCGGCTCCCTCCCTTCCCTCGCTCGCAACCAGGCCAAGCCCATGCTCATCCTGTCAGCGTCTCACATAGACCGACACTGCCCCGTTCTGCCGCCTGCTGCTGGGCCATGTGTCTGTCACTGAAGAGAAGGACGAGGCCAAGCTTCCCCGCCCCCACCGGCTCGAATCGCGGTGCCCGCCGCCGTCGGTGCCCACTCCTGGTCGCGCCATGCCGCTAAAAGCTGTCAACCAACATGCTCCCGCCCTGCATTCGCCCTAAGCTTGTGTGAATGACTGGCTGCGAGGGGAGGCACAAAAAAAAAGAGCATCGTACTCTCTCTCTCTCTCACTCTGCCCTTCCGGAATCGATCGATGTTTTGCCAATCTGCTGAATCGGGCCTGGCTCGTCCAGAATTCCTTTGCTTGATTTCCCCGCAAACACAACGCTTTGGCCTCACAAGGGGGGGAGCCGCTGTCCCATGACAGTCACCTCCGGGTCGAATCCACAACAGGCCGCAGGAGCAGCTTCACAATAGCGCCAAGGACACGACAAGGGCCGAGTCTAGCCAATGCAAACTGACTCGACAGCAGATGGCTTCCCCGGCAGACTTCCACTGCGCTGCAGGAATGTTTGCTTCGCTAACGCCGCGTCTTTGGGTTTACGGCTGCTCTGGTATATTTTTCTTTTCTTGAACAGCCGGGCCGAGTGAAAGTCTCAAGGTTGCAAGCCATGTCATAATATTGAACATTGCTTGAACACCACCCACCATCCACTATGCCCGGAATTCTCGGGGAAATCTGAACCTTTGTGAATTTTTGGGTCCATGCCCCCCAATCAGGAATGTTTCTGCTTTTGAGAGACCCCAATGTTGCATAAACATGGTTGTCAACTAACAAACCGCTCTGTAGCCTCCAACCGGAATGAATTTCGCCGAAAATTTTCTTGCAAATCCAATTGTACCTTTCGTTTTTATGTGCGTCGTCTCTGTATCTCTGCATGCACTTGAGACATGCCTTTGGCCACTTCTTCGGGCACATTTCCATTGGTGCCGCCGTAGTGCCTGCCGCTTCTACCGTTATGCCATCGCATCACACATTTATGCTATATGATGCCAGAGTTGCATACATGAACAAGATGAAAATTTTCGACGAATGAGCATCGCCACGTGCATTGAATTTCGGCCGGCAGTGGATGAATACGGATTTTAGTTGGGAAAAAATTGAGGGACGAGAGAAGAGACGAAAAATATGGAGTTGATGGAGCCTTTCGACCCAACGTATGCCCGCCTAACGAGAGGGGCCCTCCCCCCTCCCCCCTCGTGACCCTGAAGATATTGTCTTAGCCTGAGCCCGACACAAACCAGGGTGAGGGTGGAGTTTGAGATCGTCCAGCTCACCGACTACGGGTCAGTTGATTGACTGCAGCGTTAAACGACAAGTGACCCTTTTTTTTTTCCTGCTCGTCCAAGCGACGGGCGGGAAGTGCGACAAGTTGACCGAACAACAATGATGAGGAACACTGTTTAGCCTGACGTGACCGTGTCTTATTTTGCCACACGCATGGCCTTGCGATCCAGATCTCGGCTAGTGCTCTGCAGGTTTGATCACGAGTGTTAAGGTAGAGAGGAAGAGAGAGAAAGCAAGGGAGTGATATAATGGAGGTGCGGCCAAAGACGAGCGAGTGCTCGAATGTAGCATCTATGCTATCTATGGCTGTGAGTGAGTTCAAACCTCAATTGCTGCCACAAACTGCACAACTGAATAAAGGCTGGCCCAGCTTGATGCCCAATCCGGAAATGATCAATCGCATGGAGGGGTCACACGGGTGATGTCTTTTACCATCATCGTGATAGGTCCATAACGCGGAACTAGTAGCCAGGAAACTGAAAGAGGTTGCCGTCAACACTGACCGGTTCGCCCAGGACGGCGCTTAAAAATCATTCCACCACAATCTCGCCTAGCACGTTCTAGTTACACTCCTGGAGCCCAATTTCCAGGGAATTCCACCATGGCGCCGCGATGAGGGTGATGAGAGGACCTTTATCCACTAACAAGCGTGTCTTGCTTCTCGCCATCCTGAGCGCTTGACGCCAAACTAGACGAACTTGCCGGTGCGCAAGACGGGGTTCATGAATTAGCGGGCCTGAATAGGAAATATTCGGCTAGTCTTTTTTTCTTTTTTCTTTAAGGGTACCAGCCTCTAGTTCATCTACCATCGCAAATCAAGGTGAATCAGGGTCGAGGCGCCTACGATGCAACGGGCGTGCCGAAGCCGCCACCCCCACAATCGACATGGGTTATATAAGTGTCGAACTAGTAGCCCACCCCCATTTTTTGGAACAACGCCAACCGCTCAGGCTGAAAGCCGGCAGATGCATTGAAAAGAGAATCATAGATCAGGCCGCGTTTCGAAGAAACCAATGTGGGAACCTAATAAAAAAAAATGTGATATCAGTGTTGCGCGTGACGAATCACCTTTGAGGATGACTGGTGTTCTTTATCTGTCTGTGAATCCCGCGGTCCGTCTAATCTTCATGCGGGTGTTGATGTCTCTTGCTTGTGTTGGGCCTAGGAAAATGACTTTTTTAAATATCATGGCCACAAATTATGCGATGCGTTTGGTAATTATGTGGAGCGTTCAGCTTCCAACCGTCCAAGTGTGTTAGTGGGGTTCAGGAAGATTCGAGACAATGACAGTGGTATACTTCATGCCCAGTCAAGAAAATAAGATCAATCGATGGATTATTCAATAGCTAACGGAACAAGACACAGTCAATCCTCATTATCTGAGGCCAAAGGAAAGTTGTGGAAAGCTACGTGGCAGTTGGTATTCCATCATGTTCGAGGTCATTCGGCGAAAATACTCTAGGGTAGCCGAGGTTCACATGTCATTAGTAAAATTGTTCTTGTTGCTGTGTCAGCGAAGTAGACCATATACTAGACACTTCCTTGTTTTTAATTCTACTAGAAAATTCCATTCTCGAACCTGTGCGTGAGTCGGAGTCTGCGTGGTTTGTTTCCTCTCTTGTAAGTGACTTGTTGACGTTGGAGTCTCATGATTGACTTCACCCCCATCAAACACTAGCAACCTAGGTTGTATTTAAAATACTAATTTTTTTTTTCGTGCTTCCAGTATAAATTAAAAGTGAATGACCATCAAGGCCTACATCTCAAATCGATCTGTTCAATTGCTTAATGACAAACTAGAAAGTCTTCGCTCTCCGACACTCATAGACCCTTCATCTCAACTCTGCACAATTTTGGTTCAGCATCATCGAATTCAGAGACGGTGGAATTATCTAAATTGAACCAATATAAACCCAACAAATGGGATCTGATGCCCTGCATCTCAAACTACCTATCGACTCGGTTTACATCGTCTTCTCCTCGCTGCCCTCTATTCTGACTACTATCAAACAACTCTTGCCCTGGAAAATCTGCATGTTCGTAATATTCATCGTTTCTATAACATCCATTCGTCCATTTCAACTATACCCATCCTCGCAAGCTCAAATATGTCAACATTTGGTCGTTCGTGAGCGGGCTCAAAGGCATCGCGCTGCACGCCAACGCCAATGAGCCAACCCTGGGGATGGTAAAAATCAGGTCCGAAAGGGTTCGGGCCGTCACCGTAGAGGAAATCCCGGACCTCTTCCTCGACCCAGGTACCGTGTCCGGGCGGCGCGAACGAAGTCATTCCAGCGCAGATGGTAACTCGAGGCCTATCATCCCGGTCACGTTCACGCCAGTTGAGTGTGTTGCGCATGTCGTTAAGTAAACCTCGGTAGCAGCCACCTGCCAGGAACATGAGGAAGCTGAGTTCCACCGATCGCAATGTTGGCGGCATGGCAGCGAGGAAGGAAAGGAGATCGGCCTTCACAACAAAGAAGCGTGAGATCCTGAAGCTCGTTAGGTGCTGCCAGCTTTCCAGGGGGAAAATGGTCTGCAGCGGGATAAAATTTGCATCAGTCCCCAATCCGTGCTCTACATCCCAGTCCATGCTGGTCTCGAGGCTGAATTCTCGCAGGTCTCGTGCTTCGCTGAGCGCCTGTCTCAGCAGACCACTTCGGAACGGGTGCCAATTTTCACGCGCCATCGTGCTAACAACGAGAGCGAGGTCAAGACGTCGGAAACCCGGCTTCCGGAAGAGAGTTATCAGGCTGTGGTATTCTTCGCAAGGCTGGTCGAATATATGGCAGTTTATTCCCGACTGAATTTGATTCACGTCAAGAACAAGCTCGGACACGCTGTGGTGCTGTGCTTGTTCCGCAAGCAGGCGCAGGATAAAACAAAACCCTCGCCATTTCCTCTTTGTAAAGTCGTCACCCCATCCCCCAGCATCCGCACGCGATAGCGTAGACTCTGTACACGGCCATCCGCGCGGTAGCACATAGTTTAAGCCGTATGGCATCTTGCGGATCATCGGCGTCTTATACAGTGGCATAAACAGAAACCCGTGGGCCACAGGTGTGATGATAACCCTCTTTAGTGATGTGAAGCGCTCCAGCCCATATCGAAACGCATGCATATCAGCATTAGATGCCAGCGCTTCTTCCTGTTGGCGTAGAAGTCCCTCGTAATAGGTCCACGATTCATTGACCGGGATCTCGGCCCTCAGCTGCATCGCTCTGGCCACATGGTCTGGGCGATCGACATCAGAGCCCTTTCGATAATTTAGGTTGTTTCTATTCTTATCGCATGAGTACTCGTACCAAAACGGAGCGGCCAGCTTGTCAGGGTCACCCAGCCCGGGAGGTCCTGGATCCAGCACGGCGTCATCGTAGACGATCTCGACGACGCCATGGCGGAACTTGTCACTTGAGGCAATGCCAACGAAGGCCTCGATGTTGGTCGGGTTAGGGGACAAGTAAACCCTCTCGAAATCGAGAGGCACCAGTCCCTCGAAGAGCTTGCACGTCAACCTCAAGCGTTTCAAGTCGTCTTGGTCCAAGAGGAGGAGGATGGAGAGGAGCAGCTCTGGCGGAAAGCGAGCAAAAAGCCCAGGGTCAGACCTGGGCGCCGACGGACCTACCACCACGCTGAGCCAGTCTGATCTGTGACTCTGGCGAGCCATGGCTGCGAGCCTGGCCTGGGGAGCGCTGAACAGGACTAGGGAGGGGAAGCTGCAGCTGCTCTACGATCCGGACTTTGGGCGCCTTTTATGTGGTCCGCCAGTTGGCGCTCTAATGTAGTCGCCGGTCTGCGCATTACGACAGCGAGGCAGCCAACCGGCGCAACCAAGTGGCTGCAGGACGCCACGATAGTGGATTGCAGTTGCCCCTGCCACCAGCCATTGCCTTTTGTCAAAGGTCATTTCCAAACAGATGGGGAATCTTAGCAGCCGTATTTCTGATGGTTCCTCTCGCCTGTCTATATTGATTAGTGGTGTAGTGGCTATGGTCTTGGTTCTGTGCAATACGCCATAGCCCACTGCATCTATCTCAAAATAGGCCAAATAAGGATAGGCTGAAATATTGGGGCAGCTCAATCAGATTGGCTTCATAATGAAAAAAAAAAAAAAACACCACGCAATAAAACCCGAATATGAGCGGACCCTTAATTGTGACTTTGTATCCCTCCGTTCAATAATTATTTGACCATCATGTTTGTTGTTCAGCCACCAGTGATTCGTCGTGAGATGTGCGTAGTACAACACCATCTTGAACACCAAGAAATGAACATCTGAATACATTTCGGCCGAGTGGGAATTTAGAGATACATATTCTTTTCTTATCGTTCAGTTCGCTGATTTGTACACGTCGGGTTCCCTTTTTGGCTGCTGTCTAGTATTTGTGAATAGGGCATCAAGCAAGGCACACATGCCCAAACGGATGGTTCGGGAGGAGAAAATGAAGACAGGTTTGGGTCAAAATAATGGAAGCTTCTCATATATTTCAATTTAACCTATCATCACAACCAATATTTAACCATATTCCCCGAGTGTTTGAATAGGCAGAGCTTCAATCCTAGCACCACGGTCGAGTGGGAGTCGATTCCAAACACCTGCGCCGTGATTGGCCAACACACCGCAAACCTGATTACGTAAACGCGGGAGGAATCCGCGGGCCGGTGACAACCTCAACTGGATTTGGCGGCTCTTTACACGAGGCCCTCACGATCAATCCCCAATTGAACGCCACCCATCCCGCCGACATGTTCGCCGCACGACAGAGGATAGCCTGCGTGGCCCGGCAGCTGCAGCGGTCAGCGCGGACCTACGCCTCCGACTCCCACGCCCACCACGCGCCCGCCGCCGTCAACGAGTCCTTTGGCGTACGTATCGCCCGCAAAACCTCGCATCGCTGCCTCCCCTTCCGATGCGACGCTGCCGCCCTTGCGCCCGCCGCGAGCCATTGGACCACCTCCGTGCTGACCTATCCACCCGCAGACCGGATCCAAGCTCACCATCGCCGCCTTCCTTAGCACTGTCCTCATCTACCAGTTCGTCCCTGCTGAGGGCGAGAAGTCAGCCATCCTCAACCTCATCGACCAGTACCAGTCCCGCGCCAAGGACTGGGAGGAGATCAACGCCCTTCACACCAAGGCTGCCCAGCAGGCTTCCTTCGACCGAAACCTCTTCGAGAACGGAGGCGACAAGCACCGATGGGTTGACGTTGCCTTCCCCGAGTTCGTACCCCCTCCTCATACACCCTTTCACTTGTCGGCCAAAGCTATTCAATCTAGGCCAATTGAGCTGCTGGAACTCTTACTAACTGTGCCAAAAGGGCTATTCAGTCCCACGCCGCCCGAAACATTCAGGCCGGCCACCTCAACAACATGGACTGGGCTGTTGAGCACTTCCGAACACAGCACCTCAAGGAGGAGGAGCGAAAGGCGGCCAAGCTGGCCCAGCAGGCCCAGCAGCAGGAATAAGGGTTGTATACTAGCATGTGGATTGGCATATAAGAATTTCATCGAATTCAGACAAAAAGATTTCCTTTGTTGCCAGGCGAAGCTGAAATTAGCAGTCAAGTTGCAATTATCTGAGCGAGCCAGGACGAAATACGCACTTGCCTTGATGGTACAACTAGTGCCATGCTTTCCTTTTCGTTCGAGTGAATTCGTCGTCCCTGCTGGTTAAACGGATGCCTATTGCGTGTGACTGCGATCGAACCTGCTCAGGCAAGCACAATGTTGTCATCACTCGCCCTGACCATTAGCGTGCAAGCCTATTTATTCTTCTCATGCTCCCATCATTCATTTTCTCCCCCGATCAACATCATCAAGCAAGTTTATACTGTCTTCCATCTCTTACCACATTCATATCGCACCCTGCACACCACTTGCCCGCCAATACATCCACCTGATTTCGCTCGTTACCGTCCACTGCTGTCATTCTGAGCCATCACCATGGCCTTCGATCATTTGTCATTGCCGACAGTCAATGAAGCACCAGCCGATGAAGCGGTGGCATTTTCCGAGACTCATGAGAGTACGTAACCGTGGTTGATCAAAAGGTTTCATCTAATTCTAAATGCACGAATAGCATCCGCCACCCCTGCAGACGAGGCCAACCCTTCCGCAGATACCGACTCAGGGTGGTGCCCCTCCCTTCCAAGTACGTTTGAGATACCCGCAGACTGATTCTCCATGTTACAGCATGTTGGTCAACGAGCTGACTTTATAATACAGGTAACCCCTCAATGGGCTCAAATGACGGTCTGGAATCCAGCATTGTGGAAACTACACGACCTGTGCCTCAGGAGGAACACATGATTTCTGTCCGAAGACGCTATGACGGCTCTATTCTAGGCGTTTTCACCAATCGGGAGCTCTCACCCCGGGAGATCCTTGCCGAGGAACCTGTCATATCTTGTGGTCATTAGAAAGACACGACAAGCCACCCTTCCATTACAGAGGTGTGGGACGGATTGAGCCCTGACGATCAAAGAGAACTTTGCGAGCACTTTGAGGAGCTGAGGAAAGTCATGGATGAAAAGAGACCAAGACGACGCCGAAGACTTCTCAAGAAGTTTATCGCAAAATATGCCTTCGAAAAGGACGGCATGGCGTATGTCTACAAAGTTGCATCTCACATCCCACGTGCATGCTCGAGATGTGCAAACGCTGTTGTTTTTGCACTCAGTATACGGACACATGGGATACACATCCACCTATCACAAGAAGCCTCCCAAAACACCAAGATACGCATGCCTTACGACGACGGGCGCAGCTCATTGCCTTGCGCAAAGTGTGTCAAGAAAGGTTTGTCTGCCTTGAAGGCTGGTTTCGTTACGGCTGCTGGGGCTTTCGAAAACACGGTTGTATCAGCTTTGAGACAAATCGGCATAGACGGAAACACTGACCCTGAAAACCAACCTGAAGGTGAATTGGATCAAAATGATATTCCTATGGAGTAATGAAGAAATGGGCGAGCGGATTGTATTGCAAGCAGCACGAAATAGGTAGCGTCACTTCTTAGCGTTCATTAATATGTAGACTGGGCTTCTTGTTTTCATGGATCATAATATTTCACTCCAAGCACCAATGGAAATAATTGTGTACTTGTCAAGCGGACAATGCTTCTTTATTGTACGTTCATGGTACCCATTGTCATCAGTAACTTCGATAGAGGCCCTCGCGCATCTACCAAAACCAGCCCTTTTCGCCCATAAAAGTCCGTGAATGCAGAAACCACCCGAGACCGCAACCTTCTTACTTGAGGGGAATGAAACGAGAAGAGTGTGTGGCACCAATACCGGGACGACCGTGCTTGACGGGCTTGCTGTTGCGGGAGTCAGAATTGACAAGGGAAAATCTCACTGGGCAATGGAAAACGTACTATGAGATAGAAAACTCAGCCAGGTAGTGACCAACCATCTCAGGCTTGATCTCGACCTGGTTAAACTCCTTGCCGGAGTAGATACCAATAACGCTGCCAATCATCTCGGGGACGACAATCATGTCTCGCAGGTGGGTCTTGACGAGGTCGGGCTTCTCGTTAGGCTTGGCCTCCTGCTTGGCCTTTCGGAGCTTCTTGATGAGACCCATGGGGCGGCGCTTCAGACCACGGTTGATCCTGCGGCGGGCACGAGCGTGGACAACATCTCGGAGCTGGTCGGAGCTGAGGTCCAGAAGGCTGTAGAAAACAATCACATATCAGCACAAGTCGCTTCTCAAACTCATTCCTGCGCAAACAACCAGAAAATAGGATTCCATCATCGGTGGTAGGGGAGGAAAACTAGGGCGCGCTGGAGGGGAATGTGTTCGCGGCGGCAACGTACTTGTCGAGGTCGATTCCTCGGTAAGAGAACTTGCGGAAGGCTCTCTTCTTCTTGAGCTCGGCGGCCTCCTCGGCGTTCTAAATCACCCAGAACAAGTCAGCCAAACGGTTCTTCTGCTTCAATGCTGCGGGCTCGTAGCGAGGCCATTCGCGGGCGGCCGGACTGGCGGCGGCAGCCAGATTGAACGAGCGGGAGGTTCGGGAGCACACGTACGTATTCGACGTCAGCCATGATCGCGGTGTTGTGTTGAGAGAATTCGCTGATCTACCGGAGTGCGAATATAGGAATGGGCCGGGATGGAGTCGACTTTGAGGCGGTTGTTGAGTCGTCGCTTGATGATACGAATTAGGCCAAAAAACTCCCCAGTAGGGTTTTCTTGCCCTCCGTCTGTGGGTCAGGTGACCTGGGCTTTTGGCGGGCAGGTGCGACCCCAGTTTGTGTGCCCTTGCCAAGGGCGAAAAAAAAAAATTCATTTCCACCGGAGCCAGGCGCGCCGATGCTCCGAGGGCGCTGAGGCTTGAGGCTTGAGGCTTGAGGCTTGCCCTGTGGCGTTCTAGTCCCAAGCCACTCACTGGTCTTTATATCCTTGACTGCCAAGTCTGGTAATGCATGATTCGGTCTAATCACACTGCAGCCATTGGCAGCTTGCGGCAAGGCCATGTGCATCTATCGTACGGTGTGTGCTGGATTTATCGTGATTTTTTTTTTTGCCAAGAATGTTGGCGAGTTGGTACTTACAGACCAAGTCAAGATTAAGAGGCGTACCTGGGTAGCCTCATTCATTCGCTCTTGGTTTTGCGCCATCAGGTTGGCGGGATTGGCGTAAGCAGCCAATTCGTCAACTCTAACGAGATCGATTTTTTTTTTCTTTGTGCTTGTGATGCAACTACACGATCTCACTTTGGTGCCTGAGAAATTGACCAAGTTACTCGGGATGTGATGGTGGTTGGTAGTTGATAATGCCAAGTCCCGATACAGGAGTTGTTGTTAGTTGAGACCTGAACCCCCCCCCCTGTGTCACGTCAACCGTAAAATCCAGGATAAAACGGCAACGAAGCCCCGGCCAAGAAACTCGGGTACGGGTTCGCCCTCACCATTTGCTCATCAGCTCCCCTTGTTTCCTCAACCCCTCCGTCTCACGGCCCCAAGTGCAACGATTCGGCTCACCCACGATCGTCCTTGGCCAACGTGCCGAGCCCTCGGCATGTTGCTCCCGCGTTTCTGGTGCCCACTTCGGGGTCCCAAGACGATATTTCGGCACGAAGACGCCGGGCTCATTTCCCCTCCTCGCTGATTCTCACAATTGACGAGCGCGCCCAGAAACCCACCCAGCTCGCTAGCCAAGGCCATGGCAGCAAGCAGAGAGCTCGGCCTCGGAAGCCAGCCTCTGCACAGATTGGCCAGCACCAGTCCTCTGATGCCCCAGACTCCCATAACCGGCCCTAAGCGGTAAAATGCCCAGACTTGCAGTGGTCAACGTGGACAATGTATCAGTGCGATGCAGGCCTTGGCATTCTCGGCATGCTGCCGTGATAAGATTTTGCCAAGCCCTCAAAGGCCTCAGACGAGGGAACGCCAGCGCTACTGTCGCTTCTCCCACAGCATGGGCGAATTCACCTTGGTTTTTTTTTCTTCCCTTCCTTCAAATGTCGCCAATCTCCCGTCCTGATGTCCGTCTGACCTCTGCAACATTTGGTGTCCTGAACCAAAGTCCGCGCAGCACACCTTGCCACTCCAGTCACGAATCTTGGCGTCACCCTACGACCCCTACCAGGCACCACGCGTCCATATCCACAGGGCCAAGGCCGCATGCCTGGATGGATACTATTCACGGTTCTTGAAATCCTGCAGACGTGGCCGCAGTCCAGCAGCGCATTGTTTTTTTGTTGTTTTTCCTGAACCTGGACGTGTTGGAGCGACGGCCCAGATCTCTATTCGGGGGGGTCTGGCGTTGTCTTTTCTCCTGCCTGAGCGTCGTCCATCACGTCGTTGTTGAGGTCTCTATGACCTTGTCGACCGTCTCCACCGGCGCATCTAGTTCTGCACGTCCGTCTGCAAGTCGACTCGATCATGTCCACCACGCTCTCACCAGCGGCCAGCATCACCACACTGGTTTCAACCTCTGCGCCATCCTTCATCCAGACGCACACCACCTGGTCGGACAACCATGAGGACAACCAGACTTTTCCGCCCATGACAACGCATTGGACCGCTCCGAAACGATGTACCTACACTTACAACGCCGACAATGATCCCCTGACGACATCCAACAATTCGGGTGTGGTCGCATGGCTGGACCTGGAGCCCATTCCAGGCGCTAAAAGCCTGTCGTGTTATCCTGATGGCATGTTTTTCCAGGGGCGGACTGGCGTTTTTAGTCCTGGCACATGCCCCAATGGGTGGACGACCGTGTCGCTCCGGGTGAATACCAACGAAGTCAGAAATGAAGCCACCACAACTGCAGTGTGCTGCTCATCGTAAGTATGCCGACCAATTCATGCCGGCGCGTACTAAGTCATGTCCAGCGAGTACAGCTTGGAGGGCGACATGTGCAGGAGAACGATGCCAACAGTCTTGGCCGTGCCAATCGAATATAACCACACAGCGCGCACTTACCGCATTCTTTCCGACTCGACGACCATATTGTACAGCGCAACAGTTGCCGCGTATACCATCCGGGCCCTGTTCCAGGAGGCCGACAAGGCCATGCTCGGCCTGCAGGATGAAGATGATATCGGGACGGAAGAAGGCTCACACGCATTGTCCTTGGGCGCAAAAATCGGTATCGGAATTGGCACAACCGTATTTGTTCTGATGCTCCTGGCCGGCGGTGCCTTTTTTCTTATACGGAAAGAAAAGGCTCGCGCCGAAAAGAAGAGGTCACATGAGCTGGGCGCCATGCAGCGGGAAAGCGGGGATCTCGACGACGGTGGTTCGTACATATCAAGCGAGATGCACGAGACAAGAGATGGATGTTGCGAGCATCCAGAACCGCCGCCAGCATATGAGCACGCAGCTGACAGCGTCAGTGGCGGGGGCACCGATAGACGCCTCAGTGGTGACACTGCCACTCGGGATGTGGAGATTAGAGCACTGAGGGTGCAAAAGGAAGCGATTGAACGGCGCATCGGCGAGCTGGAGCAAAGCGAATCCAGCCAGAGTCAGGTGCAGACCGGAGCATCCTAAGTTGAAAAAAAGTGACTTTGTATTGATTGGGCTACTGCGATTTGGGAGGGAAGCAACCTATGATACCATTTTGTACGGCCACGGCAACTTTTTTGGCCATGGACCGTTTGTTTAGCATATAGTATACGGAGATGCGAATGGGGGGTATTGGGCACCCCGGACGGTAAACAAGACGTCGAGGGTTTAGAGGATGGTTTATTCTATACGACTATGATATAAATGCAAGCTGAGCGCCTGTGCTGGGCTATATGGTGCTAGGGTATAGTGGATTATTGATGATCCAAGCAAGAAACCCAAACTTTCTTTCACGGGAACTTATCACCCTGTCCACAAGTCTTATTGGATAAGATTGCATCTCGTATGCATTCGCGCCCGTTTTTTGAAGATTGTTGTAGAATTTACTTGAGCTACCTACCCTGTAACGCGCATGATTTACTCGGCGAACTGGACATGAATGCACCTGCACTTCTAACCCACTTGTGCGCCCCTACTATCGTTGGGGTTTATTCATGGCATCACTCTACTCATTTTTTAATTTTTAGTGCCTTTCAATTGCTGCACTGCAAATTGCCATCAGCAGACGAGATGCGACGGAGCATGGTGGCTGAAACTTCTGGGTTGGCTGTGGATATATACATGGTGGAAGCAACTTGCATTGCTCTTGCAGGCATTGGGTTCGATTGTTCCTGGATCCGGCTAATTGATAAGAACTAGACAAGTGTGGGATGAGAGAACAAGACTTCCACTCCTTGTTCTTATTGATCTGGATATTGGTCGTGGAGGTGCATTGACAACAAAACGGCCGGACCCTGTGCGTTGATCAAACTGGTTATTCCCTTGGGCTAGCTGCCGTCGCTAGCTGTGCCAGGGGTCGGAGCTTGTTAGGACGCATCATGCATCCAACCGCGGACACATCGTAGAAAAAAAAAGAGTTGGGTCGGCAACGAGCAGCGAATGGCGCAACCTTAGAAGTGTGGGCATCGCGGAGCATAGCTAGCGAGACCGGTTTATGGCGTTGTCGCATCGCCTGAGGTGACGCTGGATGGAGCCGCACGTGGTGGGACATGGTCTCGCGAACCGTCTAGGGGAGGCGAGCTTTGACGCTTGACAGCTTCTTTTGGCTTGCCAGAATTAGCGTTGGTATAGCGTTTATCCGCCCAGGGTTGTCAATGGCTTTGACCATGGCCATAACGACTGCTTCCCCGTAGGTATCCGTATGTTGTATGTACGTGCGGGAGTAGACGATGCGCCTCTTCCACGCCAAAAAAACAGAGCCAACAAATTTAGACTCGGTCTAGGCATACTCACCTCCCCGTTGCGTCGTGCCTCTCTGCTGGCCTGTCCCTCTGTCCACCCAGCCCAGCCTTCTTCTGACCCTGGCATGGCTCTCGTCCCGTTCAGACTTCAACTATCATTCATCCCCTGCTGGTGGCCATCGCATCAGGCAAAAGATGGGCGGCCGTTGGCAGGTGCCACAAGTGTCGTGGTCGCATCCACCATCGGCTCCCCTTACAAGCTCTCCAAAAGAGCTAGGTCCCTCAGAGGCCACTGCTTGCGGACCCCCGGGCTAGCAAGCCACCCCCTTGTAGTTGGGGCCCGCACCCCCGGAATGGGCAGCAGTTTCAATTGGCGGTGAGGGGCAGCGGGTACTTGGTGTCCGCGCATTGCTTGGCTGGGAGCCCAAGTACCTGCGGCGCTGGCTGATGTAGACTCCCGGATTGCGAGCGCTGCATGGGATCCCTGAGACGCACTGCCAGCTTGCTTTCCCAGCGGCGCCCCCCTTTGGCCTTTTGGCGCCATCCCATGCCATAACCTCTCTTTGGTCAACCCCGCCAATGCCAATGCCAATGCCAATGTCAATGCCCACACGCACCCACTGAACTCCAAACATCGGCCGGAAAATCATCACCACGCCGCCCTTTCTCTCCTCTACTACAGCGCTGCGCGCCTATTTCCTTCTTCCGCCGTTCGTCCCCTCGACATCCTCAATCCATCTTCCCCCCTCAATCCTCTCCAGCTTCACTCATACACAATGAAGGGCGAGGTAAGTTTATCGTCCCCCCCGTCCATTTCTCTTCTTGTCCCCCAGCGTGACTGCACCGCCTATTTTCTTTGTTTCATCGCGCATTGGCGGCCTTTTCGCTGCGAGTTCGGACAAGCCTTCCAATTCCAACAGGCCGTTGCCGCCATGATGCTAATTCCTCGCCATGTAGATTCTTCACCTCCACCTGGGTCAGGCTGGTACCCAGCTGGGTCTCTCTGCTTGGGAGCTGTGGGTTGCCTCCTTTTTTTTTTTTTGCGTTGCAAGCTGTTCTCGGTGCTGACTGATATCCCAATAGCTACCTCCTCGAGCACGGCCTCGGCCCCGATGGTCTTCCCGACCCCAATGTCTCCGAGGAGGTTGACGGTGGTTCCTTCGAGACCTTCTTCACCGAGACAAGCAGCGGCAAGCATGTCCCCCGTGCTCTCTTTGTCGACTTGGACCCTTCTCCCATCGACGAGATTCGCACCGGTACCTACAACAAGCTCTTCCACCCTGAGCTCTTGGTCAGCGGCAAGGAGGATTCTGCCAACAACTATGCTCGTGGTCACTACACTGTCGGCAAGGAGAAGGTTGAGGATGTCATGAACCGCATCCGCCGCGTTGTTGGTGAGTTCAACTGCCCACCCCAGGAATCCGGAAATTGCTCCTAACTCCCTGCGCTAGACAACTGCAGCTCTCTCCAGGGTTTCCTCATCTTCCACTCCTTTGGTGGTGGTACTGGATCTGGTTTCGGTGCTCTTATCCTTGAGCGCCTCTCCACCGAGTTCGGCAAGAAGTCGAAGCTCGAGTTTGCTGTTTATCCTTCTCCTCGCGTTTCTACCGCCGTTGTCGAGCCCTACAACGCTGTTCTGTCCACCCACAGCACCATTGAGAACTCGGATTGTACTTTCCTTGTCGATAACGAGGCTGTCTACGACATTTGCAAGCGCAACCTCGACCTCCCCCGACCTTCTTACGAGCACCTGAACCGCCTGATTGCTCAGGTTGTCAGCTCCATTACCTCCTCGCTCCGATTCGACGGTGCCCTCAACGTCGATCTCAACGAGTTCCAGACCAACCTGGTCCCCTTTCCCCGAATCCACTACCCTCTCATCAGCTACGCCCCTGTTATCTCCGCCAAGAAGAGCTCCCACGAGAGCTTCAAGGTCCAGGAACTTACCTTCCAGTGTAAGTATTGCAGAATTACCAGTTGTTTTCTGTTTGCTAATCCTTGACAGGCTTTGAGCCCAACAACCAGATGGTCGTCTGTGACCCCCGAAAAGGCCAGTACATGGCTGTTGCCCTCCTGTACCGTGGTGACGTTGTTCCCCGAGACTGCAACGCCGCTGTTGCTGAGCTTAAGGCCAAGTCCACCTTCAAGCTGGTCGATTGGTGCCCTACTGGTTTCAAGCTGGGTATCAACTACCAGAAGCCCAAGGCCGTCCCCGCCTCCGATGGAGGCCTCGCCCCCGTTGACCGATCCGTGTCCATGCTTTCCAACACCACCGCCATTGCCGAGGCCTGGTCCGCACTTGACCACAAGTTCGACCTCATGCACAGCAAGCGTGCCTTCGTCCACTGGTACGTTGGTGAGGGTATGGAGGAGGGTGAGTTCACTGAGGCCCGTGAGGACCTTGCTGCCCTCGAGAAGGATTATGAGGAGGTTGCTCAGGACTCCTTCGACCCTGAGGAGGATGTCGAGTACTAAACTGTCATGGCAACTGCCGGGTCGACTTTTATGAATATGCGCTTTCGACCTCTTTGACGACGTGCGGAATGGGAGGCGCTCAAGAGCTCCCATAAGCCATGTTGGATGAAGATGAGAGACGTAAATAATGTTGATTAAGATTCCCTCTGTTGACGATATTTCGGGTGGCATATGGCAAGGGGAAGGATGTATGGGTGGCTGCCGCCTCATCGTAGTGGTTTTTTTTTGGGTCTAGGTCTGCCTTGGCACATGTTGTTTTGGAGTCGGGTCTAATAGACGAGACTATCCTCTTGACGCAAGTGGCATTCGTTTGAACAGCACAGCAAGCAAGTAAAATTGACAATGTAACTTTCTATTCAAATTTTTTTTGGTATCGGAGTCCTCGTATCAATGTGATGCATCTTTATGCGGTGTGGGTACGTATATGGCCGTGAAACATGAAAAGCCAACAACTGCGCTAGGTCAGTCACTGGAAAGCGGGGGGGCACTTGGTGGCGACACTGCAAATCGTAGAGTGAGAGGGAACCAGAATAAATCCGCTCCATGTTGGTATAAATCAATTATCTTTTGGTGGGTATATGAGCTACAACTTATATATCGACCCCTCAAGAAAGGTGACAGCCTTCTTCTCCTCTTTTTCTTTTCTTTTCCCTTTGTTGCGCCTGACATGAGACTGTCGGGAGGGACCAGGCCACTGCGGAATAAAACAATGCACACACAACTTTTTCGTATTCCTCACCGAAACCATGCTCGGCCAACACCCCCCTTCTCTCCCAAAACATGTCCATCTCATATCGTCCCGCGCACTTGTCTTGCACGAGTCAGAATACCCAAACTAGACCTCCTCAGTTCTTCTTCTTCCACTCGGCAGCTCTTCTGGCGCTTCGATGCTGAGGTCTGCCGCCCGTCTTGCCCTTTGCTTTCTTGCCCAACTTGAGGTCCTTGGGCCGGCCGTCCTTGGCCGAAGCTCGGCGACCCTCGAAGACAACCTGCTCGGGGGTCTTGAGAGTGGGAACGTCATCACCACCAGTAGCAGCAGCAGGAGCATCGCCTCGGAAGGGCTTCTTGCCACGGCGCTGTTGAGCAGCGGCGGATCGGCCAAGAAGCCTTCCGGCTCGACCTGCCATGGACTGCTGCTCGGGTGTGGCCTTGTGCTTGTACTTTGTGCTCTTTGATGCCGCCATGGAGGCGAGGCTCTTGGCCTTGGATCGTTCGACAGCCAGGGCTGTCTTGCGAGGATCCTTGGCTCTGGTGACGCGGAGCTTGCGGGGGAGCATGGGTGGGAACGTCTTCCCGTCAAGGAGAAGGGCAGCCTCCACGTCGTTGCCGTCCTGTTGTGACCGGTGTTAGCATCTGTGCGCACATGGCTGCAGTTCCCGGCCCTGTTGCACTTACATAAAATTGCACATAGGCGAATCCTTTGCCTACACGAGTCTTGGGGTCACGGATTACACGGACATTTTCCACCTTGCCGTGCTGTCCAAAGGTGCGCCAGAGACCCTCCTCGATGTCAGAAGGCGTCTTGTTACGCTTCTTTTGTGTGGTCTCGCCGTCCTCGTTCTGGGTGAGGACCGTCTCGTCATCGACGAATCCCAGGTTACCCACAAACACACAGCGTCGGTGATCCGTGGGGCTGGGGTGGGCGACGCTGTCAACTCTCAGATGCCTGTCGAGGACTACGGTGCCGTTGAGCTTGCTGGCTGCTGCTCGGGCGGCCGTCGTGGTAGAGTACACAACGTATGCGTTTGCTGACTTGGTAGTGGCTCCCATAAGAGACTTGGTGATGTAGGCGGCACGCTTGGGGATGGCGCCGCCAGCGAAGGCGATTGAGCGGAATCGGATAGACTCAATGGTCTGAGGTGGCGAAGCATCCTTGTCAAGAATGGACGACAAATGTGCCGTGAGCGTCTTCTTGGCTGCTTTGGATGAGATGACCTCGGTTGAGACATTCGCCAGGAACACTGTTCGAGCAGCCTTTTCCATATCCGAGGTGCCAGCGTCCTCGGCAAGGGTCTCATGGACAGGAATATCATCATCGTCATCATCATTGCCATCTTCGCCCTGGGCAGACGCAGGCTTGTCGTTTTTCTGACGCTTTCCAACCGGCTCATCGTCAGCGGTGAGCTTAGTCAAATACTTTGCCTCAAGATCATCATGCGCGTCTTTTCTCTTTCGTTTGCGGTCTGGCTTGGCTTCTCCCCCTTCTGCCTCGGCGGCCTCGATCACAGCGTCGAGGTCCTCTGCAGTATCTGCCATCGCCTCGTCGTCGTCTTCGCTGTTTTCGCTTTCATCATTGTCGTCGTTGTTATCGTCGCCATCTTCTTCGTAATCTAGCTCCTCACTGATCTCAGAGAGCACCTCGTCATCGCCTTCCTCATCGTCTTCGTCGTCCTCGACTACCACTTTAGGCTGGGGAGCTTCTCGGGGTTTCTTCTCGACAAGAGCCGAGTATCTGGTCTTGGGAGGTGCCTGAACTGGACCGGCCTGCGATTGATGAGCTTGGAGCGCCAGAACTGAGTCTAGTTCGATCGACTTACACTGCCCGAGAAGAGAGCGTCGAGGGTGGGGTCAATTGCCTTTGTAGAGGCGGCCAAGCCCTTTGCGCTGCTTCGGAGTTAGTGACGAATTCGGGGTCTGACGAAGATGGAGAGTGTGAGGCAACGCACCCTTTTGCCATTTTGCGTGATTGTCGGGCGGGAGACGCTCTTTGGTTTCCAGAAAAATCGGCTGGCGACGTCTCCAACTGCAGCAAAAAATGGCAGCCGGCAGAAAAAAAAGTGTAGCTGCGGACCTTGGCTGGGTGGCCCACTTTGGCGCAAGCCTTGCGCCAGAGACAGGCGCTGCAATTGGCTGGTGCTTGCTCATGAGTGCTGCCGCGCCTCACCGCCCGTGCCCCCGTCATTGAGCCCGCTCTCGGGTTTTCCTTCTGGCGACTGACGCTGGCCCCAGCGCAAACCGGCACCGTCCACTGTCGTTCGCTCTCTCACCCCCTCAAGCCCTCGAACCTGGCACACACCCAACAACTCGCCGTGCTGCCAACACATCCGACACATTGTGCGCCCTCGAGGCCTGTTGCGAGATTCAAAGTTTCTCTCGCTGCTAGCTCTCCGACGCCCTTGCCGCCGCTCTCGCGACTGTGCTTGACCAGCTTCTCTCCCCAGCGCGGTCCTCTCCGACCGGCCCACCGAACAACACACTGCCTCACCTCAGCACCTTGCCCGCCCAGCAGCCCTCCATTGAGCTCGCGGCCGACCCTCGACGTGTCTTCCGATAGCGATGGCAGCAACTGCTTCTGCTGTCCCGCCCCTCTCCCCTCCGGGAGTTGGGGGCCTCGATCGCGAGGATAGCAACATCTCGAGCCCGCTCAGCGAAGTCGACGACAAAGACGACAATGACGAGGAGATCGAGCACATGCATCTCGATAACGAAGATGATGGAGCCTCCAAACCTAGCCTCCGATCCAAGAAGGAGGCTACCGACTCCGAAAGCGCACTCTCTGACGCCCACTCTGACGTCCACTCCGACGCCAACGACACCGAGGCAGAGACCGAGCGCCTCTACGACACCCCGAGGCACCAGCGCCAGCGGGATGTCGTCGTTGATCAATTCAATGAGGGCCAGGTCTTCGAGCACACTCCGAGCAAGCTTCGACGGACAGCCAACCTCGACCTGCACGCTGACCCGGGCGACGATGAATCTCTCTCAGGCGACGATACTTCGATTGTCACTACCAGGCCGACCGACGATTCACCATTGAAGCCCATCTTGACAAATGACGCGGCCGCTGACGATGAGCCAAGAAACGATTCCCAAGAGCGCAAGCGCAAGCGCTCACCGGCTGCCGATCACTCAGAACCTGACCAGCCGCTTAGAAAACGAACTAGCTCAGGACCTGAACACGATTCAAATGGCAGCAAGCCGACTGAGGATGTCGTCATGCAGGAAGATGAGTCGGCACTGGCACATGATACCAGTGGCGCTCAGACGCCCGCTGAAGATACAGAGGCCTCTCCTCGCAAGAAGACTGTGGCGCATGAGGACGATGTGGCCGAACGTACAACCCGATCAGCAAAGAAGGGTACGCGCAGCGGCTCAAAGCGCAAAGCACCGGCGGTGGTCGACCACGAGCAAGAAACCGATGGGGCTAGCCATGATGGTGTCCGCGACGGCGTAACTGACGCTGAACACCAAGGCGAAGAAGCGGAAGCTGATGCTGACGAGGAGGCGGATACAACTACTGCCCACGATGAAGAGAGTAAGGAATTTCCGAGAAATCTTGGCCATTCTATCCCATGCTTACTGGAAACAGTGGAGAGAAAACATTCCGCGTACCGAGATTGGACTCATATCGAAGAAATGTTTGGCGTATTCCGAGACAGGTATGGCTACTGCCTTTTAAATTGGCACGTTGTGGCTGACATGTATCGCCCAGGTTATACAAAGACCGATTACAGCGGTTAGAAGAAGAAGAGCAATCGCTCATGGCAGCTGTGCCAACCCATCCTGAATATCTGAACATGAAGCAGTGCCTTGACGATCGACTAGAACAGAAGCTCCGAGAGATTAACAAGGAGCTCGAATATCGAGTCAGAGCCCATGAGCGGCGGTCAGTGGCTCAAAGAGCGCAGATTTGGGGCCAGTATTTCCAGGCGATTCGAGAGAAGCGAGAGAGGACGCTTGAGACTCTCAACCAAGAGTGGTACGATGTCCAGACAACAAGAAGGAGTGCGCACAGCCTGCAGGATTGCGGATTGCTCTTCCCCAAGGACCCAGCCCAGCGCATAAGAAACGCCATTGCATACAATACCGAGGTGTCGACATTGGCCAGCATCGCGAAATACGAAGGATTCCCAGCCGGACCGGAATTGAGGGGGGCGTCCCAGGTAGAACTTGATGATGATTTGGCTGCTATCGAGGTACGTTTGATCTTGCACTAGCTATCATGCAGCACCGGCTGATTCCCATGAAGCATTCTCGACGTGCACGACAAAAGCCGGTAGTCCAGTCTCGCGAAGAATACCATCCAGCATCCTTTGATCGACTTGGACCCGCAGGCGAACAGTTCCTCCGAGAAACACCGTGGGCGAATCCAAACCATATGGCGCACAAACTACATCCAAGCGCAAGTCCAACAACGGATGCGCGAGCCGAAGCTCCCAGCGGCCGAGGATTGCCCCAGTCATCGGTTCCCTCTCCCACCGACGTGAAACCGACTGCCGCTGGACCGACTTCAAAGCATCAAGCATCTCCTGTTTTGTCGAACCGTTTGTCCGAATCACCAGAACTGACAAGAAACGTCCTCAGCCAGACTCACCACCACCAGGTGAAGCGTGTCGGTGGGCTCCCTGGCATGAGTCGTGGATCGAAGGCAGCAGCAGCTTAACGGATGTAATTTTTGGGTCACTGGCGAAACGGGCTTGGCTCCATTGTCGATTTGACTAGGGCATGAAAAAGATTGTTTCTTTTGCACTCAAATTTTGTGATACCCAGGGGGGCATGGTCGACAACACTTTCGGCACATCATTTTCCTTTGTCTTGAATCCTGGACAGGGCTGGGGAGTACGGGGCGCGCTTTTGATGGACAGCGTGATTCTTGATTTGTCGCATGTTGGAGAAGGGTGGCATCGACTGCAGCAGCGGACAAGGTCTCGCCTGCTTCAATGACTAGTGTACAAGGATCCTATGTACCCATACATATTTCGGGGAAGACATTGTAACTACATGTTATACAGGGATTTTGGGAATAAGGCGTTATAATAAGCAGGTCGCATGAATGGGATAGCCTGCATTTGTCCTTCCATCATCCGTATGCTGACCTCAAGTTCGTCGTGGTCATAATTGTGAGGTTTGAGCCTGGCTTGGTGTAACATTTAGCTGTTTGCCAGGCGACTTTACTTGGAAGCAGAGGGTTTCCGGGGCAGGTCAGGGACCTTGACGTCGTCGAACTCGTCTTGACCAACGGAGTTGAGAGTGTAGAAATCTGGTAGATGTAAGCAAGGAATGGGCATTGCGCGCTCGGTCGCACGTACAGATGCCTCCCACAAGGGCAAACAGTCCCAGGCCAGTGACGGCGTTCTTGACGAGGTAGGGTCGTCGGGCTCGAATGAGCGCGGGGCCTTGACGCAGGCGGCGGTCGTAGTAGGTAGCGTGAGGGCTGCGAAATGGTCAGATCAGTCCAGTGGCATCGCACGCGGTTGGAAGGGTGTGGTGGACAGACTTGGCCATTTTTGCAGATTCAAATGTCTAGATCTAACCGGTTCAACGAAACAGAACGGGCGTAATTCGAAGAAATCAGGGCTACCAAGTCGCAAGAATTACAAATGGTGCAATGTCGGATGTTGCGAGTTTGGAAGATCTTCGCATGCGGCTCAATGTCGGCTAAACGGGACTTGTCGTGACGTACGGGCGCTAGGCCCCCCCAGAGCTTGTTGCAGGGCCGTCTCAACTCGCGTCAAACCCGTCCGTCGCCAAAACCTGACGCCAACGACTGCAAGACCAAAAAAGACCGACCCTTTGACTACGACCGCAGCGTACGTGTCGCGCACGACTTCGATTTCGCGAGCAGGAGAGACGATTGCGACTGTGAATTACGACGAGAAAAATACCTGGTTATTGTTGATTTGGGCAAGCTTGGATGCGGAGCATGCCGACGTAGTCGAAAAGTCCATCTGGGAAGCTTAGCCTAGTCGCGCGACATCAAAGCTGCATCGCCAGCTTTGTCCACCACCGCCGCGCGCCCTTCCCCAGCCCATGACCCTCGTTTCCGAGTAGCGACCGCGAACCTAGCTACGCTGCCGATTATTTCTAGCACTCCCGCCGGCCACGGTCCTTCCAACATATCAGGATGGCGACCCCCACGCTCTCGGTTTCGGAGCAAATTCGCCAGCTCAACGATGCCCGCAAGCTCGTTCTCGGGGATGTCAAGTACTATCCCAGCGTGGTAAAGGGGATCCTTCCCATCATTGGGCCGACTGCGCCGATTGAGCTCCGACGATGGGGAGCCGAATTCCTCGCCGAAGCTTTTGCGACCCCGGCCCTGCCAAACGGCGAGAAGGAGACGATGCAGCCCTACGTGCTGACAACATTGGAATCGATGATTGCGAACGATAGAGAGGATCCTCAAGTGCTGCGGAGTGTTATTCAGACTGCTGCCAGCATCTATCCCTTGGCGATGAGGTGGATGTAAGTGTCATTAGCTTGACGAACCTGGGCCTATACTGACTGGCGACTGTCCTTTAGCATCAACAACGGCTACGATACCATTACTTGGGAGCGAATGGTGGCGATAAAGCAGAAGATTTTGCGGATATGGGACAATGCGGTCCCGACTGTGAGAATATGCTGCATCAAGTTTGCACAGCGGGTCGTTTTGGCGCAAAGCGTGGCCTCGGATGCTGGTTTGAGGGTAAATGAACATCAGTTCGTGAGAATTTGAAACCAACACTGACGTGTGATTGATAGTACGGCGGCACTCTCGATGTTTCCTTGGATAAGGTCCCACCAAATCACCAGTCCCTTGACCCTAGAACGCTCGAGGCGGAGGCAACTGGTCTGTTAGATCGAATGCTGAGCGTTTTGCAAGAGAGCACGTAAGGAAACCAAATACCCCGCGTATCTGAAGCTCGCATATCGCTGACACATTCGCATATAGTGACGCTTTACTTGTTGATGCTACTCTCAACTGTCTATCTATCCTTATCCGGACTCGCCCAACGACCTCAAATCGCATCCTCAACGTCCTCCTCAACTTCAATCCCCTCAAACTCGCCAATTCTCCGTTAACACCCAAGGCTCGAGTAATGATCAAATCGATGGAAAAGACGAGCCGCTTATTGCTTATTCACCTCTCGAAAAGAGACCCCCATAACCCCATGGTACCCCGAATCCAGCAGCATGTTGAGCGCACGATGCGAACAATGGCTGAGTTCTTTGATGGATCAAGGAAACGCCAGATGGAAGCGCAGCATCCCGATGGACATGACCCTAAGAGACAGCGACTTACTTCAGCACAAATTCAAATTCCACCCCTGGGCCCCGGCCCGCACAGTCTCGCGGATGTCTTCACCTTGATTGGCAACGACGCACTACGGCATTTTGATATTTCACAGGTTCCCCACCCTCTGGTAGCCAAGATTGCTGTTACGACTCTGTCCAGACTCGATCCGCAGGTGTTGGTGAAGGCTGTGGACGGAATCCGTGGTCGCTTGAATACACTCTCTAGCGCCCCAGCACCTGAGCTTAATCCCAACACTGCCCCTCTGGGCGTGGACGACGATGACGATGACTATGAGCCTGATTTCTACCAAGCCGAGGATACGGAACAGATTCTCAACAAGTTGGATAGTTCACCCAAGGAAGAGGAACCCTCGGGTCTAGAGGACGGGCTAGCGTTGAAATCATTCCATCTCGCCCAACCCCCAGTGCTGACACCAGAAACCGCGCTGTCTGCCGGCAACGGAACAGTGTCGCGGGTGATTGAGATGATGAAGTCGCTTGAAGACCCAGCGGGCAAGAAGAACAAGGCTGGTTTCAGCAGATTAGCCGCCAGCTCTGGTACCAGGGATTCCTGGATGACAATACTGACACGTCTGGCAACGCGTTCATCGGCTGGCCTCGAGGAGATATCTGTCAAGGATGAGGACGGCCCATCAGCGACACAGTCCTTGAGCAGCAACATCCGCGATGTGCTCTACAATTACGTCATGGAGGACTTCCGAAAACACATCGACGTGGCTGTATCGTGGCTCTGCGAAGAGTGGTACAACGACAAGCTGCAGCAAAAGGCTGGAGGCAACCGGCCCCTACACTACGAAAAATGCTGCTTGCGGCTTATTGATGGATTCCTCCCATATGTCCACCCGCAAGATAAAGTGCTGACACGGTTCCTCAGTGAGATCCCAGATCTCAACAGGACGATACTCTCACGTGTGAAGCACATGTGTCGTGACCCCAGTGTTGTCCAACTGGCCTTGACGAGTTTGTTGTACCTGGCCATGATGCGACCGCCTGTCAAGGAGATTGCGCTGGACACCGTGCAGGATATTTGGACTGATTGTAAGTGCTATTAGCGACCTTCCTAAACCGAAACCGTGCTGACACAGAATCTAGTCGAGGATGCAAGGCCAATGGCTGGCAAGTACCTTGCCAAATATCGTCCGGCCTTTCTCGAAACGGCCCGCGATGCCAAAGGCGACAACCCTGGCCCAGCTGCTGCGCCAGCCATTGCGACATAAGGCGCGCGGCGATTGGCAAAGCCGCCGGGTGTCTGAAACGCGGCACAACGTGGCAGCAGCGAAATTGCTGTTTCCCAATGTAACTTGCGCGTTCGCGTGTGCATTAACAGTGTAAGCCTAGTGAGTGGGTGATTGGGTTACGAGCTTGCGATGCAGTTGGCTGCCAATGCCAACCGTTGCTTTTCCCAGATTCAGCTAGCACAATTGGGGAGATGAGGGCCGGAAGGTTCAGATGGGCAAGAAACTACGGATTTGGCATCGGAAGGCGTTTATTGGCTTGAGAGGAAAATTATGTGTAGATATAGGACCGGAGCTTCAGATCATGGATTGAGACGCCAGGAAGCACGCAACAGGTATAGGCATGAAGAGGGAACAAGTCACAGACTTAGGCCTGGGTCGGGGTACTCGATGGCTAACGCAAGAAAGGAATGCTGGCATGCTCGTTGGGACGGAGCAATCCGAATCGGTTTCAGGAGCTGCAGGTGAGAGTGGTTGCTTGTATGACGGAGTACTTGACCAGATGAGATGAACCATGAAAAAGATGATCAGAGCTTGGGTGTGCGGACCAGATTGCGCGAATGACAGAGCGCTTCGGCGAATTAATTGATTAGTTAAATTGGGACGATGTTAATCCGTAACAAGCCAACTTGTCCTTGCCAGGAAGGAAAAAAAACAAAAAAAACTTTGCTTCTTTTGTGAGATGGACGGAAACGCAGCTAGCCAAAGACGTTGAGCGGCGACCATGTCGCGAACGACAAGCGGCATGTGGCGGCGGCGTCCTGAGTTATCGGGAGCTGGTGGTTCGCCTGTATCAATTGCAGCTGACACACGGTCATGCAGATGGCAGCGGTCTGCAATGAGACGTGTGTGCACAAGGCGGCGGCGTGCGCGTCCGAAATGCAAGGGGTGACGGCGTCACATCAGATGCAAACAGAGAGCAGCTCGAGCGGAGCGCACGAGACAGAGCTGTATCGGGACGACGCCAGGACGGTTGAGGCGTGCAAGCCGGGTGTTGTTTTGCTGGGAAGGGTCGTTGCCGGGTCACTGCATGCGCATGGAACAGCGGGTGCAGTGCAGGTGGGAGGGGTCGGCAGTGTCAGGGCCCAGTGACGCGGGTGGCAACCCCTAATGCTGATGCCAGGCGGTGGGAAGAGCTGGGGACTGGTATGCAATGCACATGCTACCGGTGTGTGTGTGTGTGCCTGCGTGTGTGTGCCTGCCAATCTACCGCCGCCAGCGACCAGGAGATGCCGTAACTAATCCGTACGGAAACATGGCCCGGGAATCTCGGTGGCGGAGCCCCGGCTCATTCTCGCAGCGTACTCGCCTGTGCTCGCCTGCTAGAGGAGCCAGGGCAGGGCAGGACGCTAGGGCGGCTGAGTGGCTGCTGTTTGCTGTGTTCTGGCGAGCACTTTGGGGGGCGGCAGTGCCCATCAATCAAGCTGAGAAGGCTGCTGGAGCTTGTAGCTTGGGGCTGGAAGCTGGGGCGCGCGGGAGGGGGGTCTCAGGACCCTGGCCTGGTAAACCAAGGCGGGTGGGCCTGAAAACCGACCATGGGCGTCCGGCCGTGACCTCACTGCTTCCCCGGGGCCCATGTGGTTGGCATAATAACATTAGACTGAGGTCGGGTGTGTTGTTTTTTCTTCTCCTGCTATCCCGACTCTGTCTCTCGTCTCCCGTATCCCGGATCCTGCGGGCACGACCCATCGCTGAGAGAATCTAACATCTTTTTTTTCTTTTTTTTTTTTTTTCGTGCCGCTACTACGTGTCTCGCGTGTGCATGTGTATGCATGCTAATGCAGCCGCCGTTGCTGTCTGTCTTGTCTTGTCTGGCCACTCTCTTTGTTCCCAAAACGAGACCCTGGAACGTCCTGTATCAGTCACCAGCAGTTGCTGCCATTCTCTGACACGGAGCGAGACGAGATTGACCTCCTTTTCCCTCCCCTCCCACGCTCGTGGCTCTCCGTTTGCAACGCCTTGCTGCGGTGCAAGCTGAGAAACCAAATACCTCGACTCTACGTACACGACGGCTCATCCGGTATACATCCATATCCATCCGTGCTGCACTACATATTTGAAAAAAAAAAAAAAAAAGATCTCCCTTCTAGCTTATACATCCAACTGGCACTACCCAGTGACGACGACAGAGCGGATCCCTCCCAAAGCACCCACGTCAATTAACGCGCTACACCCCCAAGCCCACCCGACTCATCCATCCCATTCAACCTTCCAGGCCAACCGCTTCCTCCCTTGAAAACATACTCCGTGGGTGCTTTTGCTTGTTTATTTTCCTCCTGGATTGCTTCTTTGTTTCCCCGCTTCATCAACACACCAGCCTACACCGCGCAATGCCCCGGAGCCGCTTTCTCAAAAAAGACTTTTCCATCCACAACGACGCTGTCAACGGTATGCATTCACACTTTGGCCGGCTCTACTGCTACTAGAACCAACCAACCAGCACAGCACACGCTACCTCTCCAAATCCACTATACTGCCTCGCTTTTACCTGCTGTACTCTGCACTCTGCACACCATCGCATTCTACACATTCTAGACTCAAGAATCTGGAATCCTCCTCGCCGCTGCCCCAATCCTTGAAACCAGCACCCCACAATTCGCCACGGGGCGACCGCTACAGCGCCCTCCGTCGCCTGCACTCGCCGCTCATCTTTCCCTCCTCACGTCAGCCTTGCACCAGGCCCCGTTCTCCGCATGCACCTGTCTTTGTTGTTCCCTCCGAATCTCTGCTAACCACAAGCCTCGTCAACAGTCGCACCCACCCACTCCTCCGGGCTACATGCTATCGTGGAGAAGACCCTGTCTCCCGCCTCGAACGGCATAATCAACAGCATGAAGAGTCGCGCGCCTGCATCCTACAAGTCCAGCCTAGCAAGGTCCAGCACCATCCGCAGCGTCCCCAGTTTTGAGGACTCCGCGTCGAGCCCCGACAGCAAGCACAGCGCCTTCTCCAGCAGCCCTAATAGCAACAACAGCGCCATGTCCGTGACCGATGGTAGCCAACACAACAGAACCCCTCCGACCGCTAGGCTAAAACCAGAGCCGCCCGCTGCCGAGACTCCCACCCGATGGAACCCAACCCCCGCAAGGGTAGTAGAGACAACCCCGGAACCCGACGCCGCCATGTTTTCGGACGGCGCCGAAGGTGCGGACGGACAGTGGGATTCAACAATTGGCAAGGCAGGACTGGGAAAGACGGGACGTGTGATCAACAAGCTCGTTAGCGACAATGATTCCCTCAAGCGAGACCTTCAGATCGAGCGCCTGCGCGCAGAGGAGTCGAAACAAGCCGCCAAGCTTCTTGAGGACAAGATGGAACGCATGGTCAGCGACTACGAGAGCCGACTTCTGGAAGCAAACGTTACCAAGACTCTCCTGGCTAGGAAAGAACGTCAAGTAGAGACGTTGACGGCCAACATAGACACTGAGAAGAGGAAGGCCCTGGATGCCCAAGACCGTGAAAGGAATTGGAGGGATGAAATGGAAAAGATGAGGTCCGATACCAAGGTCCAGGTCGACGAGGCGACAAACTATGCGCAGCTGATGGAAGGACGTTACACCGCCATCTCATCCCACTGGGAAGACCAAGGCCAAGAGGTCAAGCGAGCGGCAAACAAGCTGAAATCACAGATTGATGAGCTGGTCGAGGAACGCCGAAAAGACGACGACAAGATTCAGACCCTGCGAGAGCTCTGCGACCAGCAGGATGGCAATATCAAACAGCTAAAGCAAGAGAAGGAAGACATCGGGCGCATGTTTGAAGAATACAAAAAGGCTCAAGAAGAGAGCCTAAAGAATATCAAGCGCGACGCCCAGCGGAGGGAGATTGAGCAAGAACGCCTGCTAGAAGAAGCGAGAGAGACGCTCGCTAAGTTGAAGTGGGCCTTGAACGTGAAGCAGAATGTGAAGGGTGCACAATAATAACCCCCTTTTGGCGGGTGTTCCACGCACCCTCTCTTGCTTCCAATCCCAAGGCACGCTGCCGCCTTGATGCTACGCCTGCGCTTCTTTATTTTTTAACGGCTCCGCTCCGCATCCGACCTTTCACCCTCTCACCAAGTCAAGCCCGGGACGATGCTGCACCCGGCCCGATTTCTTCATCGCTTACGACTGCTCCCAAAAACACCTTTGATACCATTCCTTTTGCACTCATTGATTTATACAACTTCGTCAGTTAGATGGGCTGGTCATTTTCCCGGATTGGATACGATGATTTCTTACTAAAGTTTTATTATTCTCTTGTCTCCGACCACATGGTTCTGAGGATGGCAGACATATTGGGGGCGCTATCGGCGTTTTTGTGTGTCAGTTTGTTTGGCACCGATAAAGGCTTTTTTTTTCTGCCGACGCTGCCCAGGGGGGCAGTGGGTGACGGTACCTGGATGGAATTCACGTCGGCGGGAAGGACCATGGCAAGGCAAATACAACAATTAGAGATTGATGTGATGACAAAATCATGTACAGATTTTCCGAGTCTATTTCGTTTCTTTTCTTTTCTTGACGATGGTTGGGAAAAGATGGGATACCCCCAGCTATTTATGAATATAATGTTTGGGTGTGTTTTCACTTGACTTTCTTTTTAATTCGGTATTGATTTGCTCCCTGCTTAATCTTTGACCTCTTTGTCATGACCTTACTGTCTTGCCCCTCAACTCTTTGTTGCCGGCTCTGAATCACTGACTGTTCAGCCAAGCTCTTGCTGTTGCACAAGTATTCTCGCTCTTGATCTGCTAATAACATGAGGTACCTAGAAGGTACATGCCTACCTACTCGTACTACTGGCTCAGCACACTCACATTTGCGTCCCGGCGAAGTATGCCATAGCGGTGTTTGCCAGCTGCAGGCACCCTCTTCTTGCCTTCCCGTCTGCAACTCACCTGACAAACACTGGCAGCCACTTCGCCAGCGATGCCAGACGGATAAAACTGCGGGCCATTAAGCCATTCTTCTAGCTCTTTCTCTCAGAACATCACCCAATCTCTTCCCTTCCCACAAGCCCTCTCCCGCTTCCTCTTACCTTAGCACTCAGTTGAACTACTCGCGACCCATCTCTCCAGCAGGAGACCGACAAGATGGCCGAATTTGTCGAATATTACTTCACTGGCAATCCTCCTCTCTTGCCTGATGGCGTTGCATCCGTTATTGCTCATGCACGAGATGAACTTTACCCGGCAAGCCCCCCCCCCCGTTATCACACCGTATGCTTTTTTCTTCGCCTTCTTCTAACACGACACAGGAAAAACTTGTCGAGATTCTTTATGAGCCGGAAGCCCCTTGGTTCAAGATCATTGGACCCATTGACTACCAATCCGAGGTTTTTACAAAGCTTGAATCTTGCTTAGAGCAAATGTTTGACGACGAGGTCGCGCTGGTTGACGACGACGACGGCGCCGAAGACGCCAACACCGGAGGCGAAGAGAGAAATTACGAGAAAAGATACCGAGTGGATGTTGATATCATCACCGAAACGCCTCAAGTCATCCCATGGCTGAAATACCTGGACGGGGACTGGCCCGTGAGCGACAAATATGATAACCATAGGTTTCCCGAAATCCTCCACAACCTCCCCTTCAAAGCGGTCTGGCGAGGGTTAGAACAGACAAATGGTCTGGCCATCTTCGAACTTCTTTCGAGATATTCATTCCTCTCGCCGCGGGCTCTCCCACCTACTATCCAAGACCTGGGTGAGCTAACTGGATGTGAAATCACGCACAACATGAGAGGGGACCTGATCTACATTGGAAGTAGGATCAGCCCGGAATGTCTGGCCGCGGCCGGCCAAAGACTCGAGAATCTTCTAGATCTTCACGTAAGTTTTGTAAGCTCCTGCTAAACTTGTTCTCGCTAATCATTGTCAAGAAACCCTATATTGCCCCTTCTTCCCATCTGGTATTTCCCGAAAGCATTGAATCGCCCAAATTTTGCATTCGGTGGTTGACTCATATGGGCCTGGACAAGTTGACCTACGCCAAGAGCTCTTTGTTGGGTGCTGTGGCTGAGTCCGAGCCCCTTACCCATTCGGCAACTATACGGATCGACGCCACGAATGAAAAGGGCGACAAAGTAGAAACAAACACTACTTATAAGGCCGTTGCTAATAGAAGCGAAAGCTTCAACTCTTCCTTTGACCTCTTTGCCGATTTTGAATACCCATCAAAATGTCCTGGGACTCTTCCTGCCCCCAAGGTCGATCAACCACTATCAGATTCTTCTTCACACTTCAGCGAAACTCCTTCGGAAACCACCGAGAACCTGAGCGAAGGGGAAGATGCAAATGAAAATTCTGGACTTGAGGATGACACCTTGATTCCTTCAGCCTCTGGCAAAGGCAGATCCGTGTCAACTCATGATCAACAAAAAGATCAAACTGTGCCTATGAGCTTCGATGTCCAAGATACGGCCAAAGGATCTGTGGCGGCCTCGAAATCGAAAACTGAGAGCTCGCATGGGTCAGCGAATATTCTGCAAACCTCAATGACTTCGGCCGATTTGGTCACCAATTGGATGGCTGGGATCGAAGCCGCTCATGCTTCCGCATCTCTGCAGCCAGGTCTTCCGCTTTCTGAGCCTTCTGTTGATTCGGACTCCACTCTTGATCTAGCAGCTCACGTACCCTCTGCGCTTCAACTTTGTATTGACGGTTATGCAGTTCCTCAAATGGGTGACCTAATCCCAATCGAGCCTATCAACCGACCATCAACGCCTAACATGGAAATTTGCGATAATACAGTATGTCTTCTGGATTCGGAATCACCGATCAAGTACAATTACGGCATGTTTGCAGCACTAGATCTAACATCAAATGAGAAAAATCAGATACCAAATTTCAACCCTCCTTTCCAGGAATCCACGACCGTAGATGAGGGAAATTTGATGGACTGCTGGGAGGCACCCATACCTTCTTACCCGGCCTTGATGGATATTCCTGCCCAAGGATCCGATGGAGATTCTTCGTCAGGCTTCATCCCCGATACTATTTTCGCAGATACTGCAGGACAAGCCGATGACTCGATTCCAGTCTTCAATAAGCAACTTGATGTTGAACAGAAGTTTCATGTCACGATGAATCAAAAAGCTGGGGTATCTGATGCCCACGCCAATCTTTCATCTCAATCTAGGGCTGAACTGAATGTCAAGGGGAGACCAAAGCTTGTCCCAGGGATGGATGTGGAGTCAACTAAACCCAGCCGGCGGGCTCTGCGGAACCCCGAAGGGATAACGCGATGTGTCAAAGATGTGGAGCGCCGGGTGAAAGAGGTATTTGATATCCTCCAAGCTGTACCAGGTGCTATCAAGATTGAAGCGAGGTTGGGCCGACTATGCATCAAGGGTGTTGGGGATTCGCTCGTCAACGCTGGAAATGGGCCTTCTTGGAGATATGAGAAAATCCTCAACGCCCTTTCCCATCCTGAGGTGGACGCAGAATTCCACACCATCCTCACTACGAATGGGGCAGAGGCAGGATCTATGCCAAAAATGGTTCTCTCCAAAGGGGAACCGTGGAAACTCTACCGAAAGGATGTCTACTACGATTTCGTTTGCGGAACTAAGGAGAACGACGATCCAATCGTGGTAGAGGTTGATGCGTCAACGTTTGCGTACGACTGCAAGCCCCTCTGCCAGGACCTTCCAGGTGTTTATATTCATTGTCCAAGGCGTGCATGGGATCTTCAGCTTTCGGTCACACGTTTCAGCGAGGATGCGATTCCTGGCGATTTTCGATCCTATGCCGAGGCTTTGGTGAAATCTCTTGGCGTTTGGTCAGTCTTTTTATTTTATTTTACTGGGCGTATGGGAGAAACAACTGACAGTCTCCAGTGCCATAGGCGAAGGACATGTCCAGATTAATGCTGGAAAAGATATCGTGTCGAGATGGCGCATTAAAGAAGCCAATGTTCGACATGTTGCCCAATATCGAAAAGCGCCAAAGTGTCCCACATATCTTTGCGTGAGCATGACACGAGCAGTCAGCCGACAGGCCAAACCTGACTATCGGGGGACAACAACTCCCGCTCCGGTTCCTGGCCAAGGACCAATGACTCAATGGTTTGAAGCCTGGTTTGGCTCAAAGAAGGCTGACCAGTACACTCGCCAAAACAAGCTGTTGCAGTTTGGAGAAAAGACATCCTGGACCCCGGAGCAGCTTGTCAGTGAAGGAATAGTGAAGGGTATTTGCGAGCCAGCTCTACGAATGGTTACTCAAATGGACCACATAGGGCAGACCAACTACAATGGCCAAGGACCTCAAATTAGCAGAAAGGTCCCCCGGGCGCAGACTATATTCAGCAAGGACGAGCCCTTTTGGTGATCCAATCACTTGGCTTCGGTAATCAAGACCAGAAATTTGTATTTGGGGATCGATTCACGTTTTGGTAGGTGCGTAAACTGACTGCTGCTGTTCATACCTTGTCACAGGTTCTCAGACCTGGCATGGTGGTTGTTATGTCGGCTGTGGGTAGAGGAGGATATCAGTAGGGATAGATAAAGGGAAAGAGTTAACTACAATTGCCAATTTGTGTAAACCAAATAAAGTTCCGGGGTCAGACCATGCTAGCAACTAATAGGACGAGGGAAATGAGGTGGAACGGTGGGGGCTGCGGTGCTGCGGTGCCGCAGCGATAAGTTTCAACGTCTTAGGCTTTGATGGTTATTTTTCCTCGTTTCTCAATCCGCATATGCTGACTTCTCTCGCCACGCACCGCCGTATTGCCGAACTATTTCTTAGCTCGTTCACCTTGATCTGCTCTCGTGTACTTTGGCTCAACTAGGGGATGCGCCAGACGCCGGCCGCGGCCCGTCGGCATCCCAACACGGCCATGGCGGGCCGTGAAGAAATTCTGAGTGCCCACAAGAGTTCCGAGGTGACACGAATTGATCGAGGCGCGCATCATATGCCGAGGGACCAGAGATGATTCATGGCCGTCTGGGTGGTTCAGGTATGTCGTTTTTGTGTCTTACATCTACCAAAAACATGTCCTTCTACACTATCACCCGTCTGGATTTGTCTCTGCCTCCCCTCCCCTGCCCTTTTTACTTCTTCCTTCTCGAACACTTCTTTTGAGATGTCCTTGGCTTAGACACGATGCTCTCTTGAACTAGGAACACCGCTGGTTGCGATAATGGACGCGGGCTTGCCGCTTGCCGCTTGCCGCTTGCCGGCGGCGGCCCTCCCTTCACCCTCTCCCCCCCCGCTTCGAAGCTATTTGCATCGTCGACTTGCACCCGCCGAAAACGTGACCGGTTCTTCGGGCCAGCGTGAAGCGCATCAGCTTCTTCTCGATCGATGTTACAACCAGGATGGTCGCCAGGACGAAGCGCCCGCCGCGGCTGTACGACCAACGTTAAAACCATCGGCGGCAGTGCCCAGGTTCGTGGCCGCGGGGAAACTATCTTGGTGGCCGGCCACCTTTTCAGCTCCACCGCTGCCGCCCGGCCCGTCCCGTGGTTTTCGGCCCTCGAATGCGGAATGATGCCGCCACCGCGCGACGGCCCGCTCGGCCTTCGCGCCGTGGAGGCCGGGCTTGCCCCCCCCCCCTTGCGCGCGCCCCCGCCGGATTTGACACAAGCTACGCCCCGGTCCCAAAGGAGAAGGCAGAGCGACTCGTCCCCGACCGCCGGCGCCGGAGCTGATACTTTTGGAAGGGGTTTCAATCCGCCTGGACGAGGCCATCTGACGAGCACCGGTGAGCGAGCCGGAAGAGAGATAATCCAACCTGGACAAGGCCCCCCGACCTTTGGTGTTAGTTTAGTCTGGGTGCTCAATTGGGCGTGCGCCGGCAACGTGGTTCTGGCACACCTGTCGCTCAAGCATGTGCTCGCACGCCGACCGCATGGCTATCCGGCCGTTTACGGTGACGAGACCCGGCTCGCCGCTGCGGTTACGTGTTTACGCGATTCTGCGGACATCCAGTGTCACATCCTTTGCCGTGAATTCCCACAACATTTGCCGATCTTGCTCTTGGCGTACGTCGTCGAGACATACACATGAGTTGCTCGCCCGGTTACCCTTCCTAAAACAACGGGGTTTCCGTGCTGGATGGCGCCATTGACTTGCTCTAGCCAGCGACCATTTCGTCATCCGTGAGTGACATCGTAGACTACTCGCTAGCAGGGAAACCGCCTAGCCAGGGGTTGTCGGGTATAAGACGGCCTGTACATTCGTTGGGACCATTTGTGCGCACCTTGTGACATGGAATGAGTGGGCCAGCCGTCAACGAGGAGCATTCCGTGATAAAACGAGTAAAGGGAAGGGGGACCGAGAAATCGTATCAAAGAAACGACGCGGCAGAAAAACGACCATGAAGGGAAAAGGGGGAAGGGGGGACAGTGTGGGTATCAATACTCGATTTAAAGAAGCCTTCATCCGTGGGCCCCGGCAAGTGTAGCATCTTTGAAACGCCTCTATAGTCTTTCGACTGCCCTAAGCAACTTTTCTTGCCCTAAAGACCCCCCCATTTACCTCCCCAAAAAAGAGCCTCGCTATGCCCACCATGCTGCTGTGATGTTTGAAATATTAGTGAGCCTACCCTCTTGGTACACCTTCTAGTCCAACGACCAACATAACATACCCTGCTACTCTTATTTTTTTTTTAAAACCCCTGTCGTTGTCCAGCTAAGAAGTTCAATCGTCAAGGCGATATAACAATCGAATGATGGTCCAACACCAATTCGCTGTCGAATCTATCTTTTTCATATCGCGTAACCAATCCAAGTACAAACTCACCGTCTCGGTCGCGTCCGCGTCAAATTCCTGTCCACAAAGTGACGATCGGATCCGCACCAACATGGGGTGCTGTTGTGATATGTGCAATAGGACCAAGATACCAAAGAAGTTTTGAGACCAGAAAAAAGTGATAGGCACCAATCGCTTATTAGAACACGGCGGAGAGTAGGCGATGGGCCATTTGAGCGAAGCCTTGAGGCACTCTGCCGCCCCGTGGGCATCGTCTCGTGTTAGGCTCTCGGGATGATGAAGAGCCTTGAAGACGCAGGGTCGGTGGATGAGATATTTGTTGTAGTAGTATCGAGTGCGGAGCAGTGCTACCTGAATGTCGGCGGCGTAGGGATATCTGGCAGGAGGGGTGTCGAGGTTCGAGGTAAACATGTAGGTGCTCTGCAGGCCTTGGTTGGGATAAGGTGATGCGAACGAGTCGGAAGTCGGGTCCGAGTAAGCAAACAACTGGTCGTCTTGCCACCGGAGGTGTCCTGGGAGCATTCCTCGCCATTGATCTAGCTGGGCGGCAAGCTGCTTCACGATGGCCGAGTTGGAATCGCTAGATGGCCCGCTGAAAGACCCAAAGCCGGGGAAAGGCAGCGTGGAACTCGCCCCAAAAGCTGAGCATTGAGTTAGCATGCCGTCATCAGACCGAGAGCACGTCCAGGCGGAGGTCTGGCGTCGAGCGTGAACTGACAGTTGTTGAGAGTATTATGGAAATTGGCCGAGAGGCGGCGGAGGACGATTTGGGACGCAAAGTGCTCCTGAAAATGCGTCGTCTGGTTGCCAATATAATCTTCGTCGGTGATCGGTCCGCTGAAGTCGGGCAGACCAACAGCGTCGTCCAGCTTTTCGAGTCCAGTCAGAGGCAATCCAAACTCCATCTGAAGATATCTGCTTCCAATATTAATTTCAACCCCCAAAAGAATCCTAGAGCCTTACGTCTCCATGATCAAACAATGCCAGAACACCCGCCGAATCAGGTCAGCCCGGGGACCATGCAGTTCACTGGATTTGCTGTTTCTGTTAGCTGACCAAACCATCACGGTTGTAATTTTTTTTTTTCACTTCGTTTTTCAAACAGGGTGGTTTATTCGAACCTGGTGATCAAAACTTGACAGGCCAGCGAGGCCAAAACGCCCATGCGCCAACATTCCTGCTTGCAAATTAGAATGGTCGTTTTCTAGTCAAATAAATCTGCAAAAAACCTACTAGAGCTTGTCCACAACTTTGATTGTACAACGCAGCAAGAGCAAACATCTGCACATTTTCTAAGCTGACCTCTGCTAGGCCAAATCCCATTCGCTTGCGTGCTTCGTTGAAATAAGTGATTCCTGGAGGTCGATCGATGGTCCCGCCTTTGATACCAGACGGGCGGCCTTTGTAGGCAGAAATTGGTACTTCGGATGCAGTTAGGGCAACTTCGCCAAGGGCAAACACAAGAAGCACGAGAGTCGAAGTGGTGGTTTCCTGGAAGCCGCTGTTGATGATCGACGTAAGAGTGTTGGAGTTGAACCACTGCCGGTCTAGAATAGGGTAGAGGAAGTTGAAGACGTCGAAGTATCCTTTTGATAACCGCTGCATGGTTTCCCAATCTATGCTCGGCGGGCTCAGATTGAGGCCCGGGGCAGGGCTTGGATATTGCAGAGGCACCTGCAGAACGTTGTTGTTCGAGATTGCCATGGTTTGGACCCCATCGGTGGGGAGTGAGGTCGTAGAGCTGCGAATTCCTTCGGGCAAGGCGGAGAGGTCGTGTTCGCTCAGGGGGGACTGAGATTTGTGCCCCAAGCTGTCGAGAAGTTGGCGAACGGCAGGCCATTCGAGGATTCTTGTAACCGAGGAGTCATAGCGATAGCCGCCGTGATGCGTGGCTGCCGGGCTGGTGGGAGGTCCAGACGAGGCTGGATGCGATTCTTGGGCATCAGCGTCAACCAGGAGCGGGGGGTTTGCGGGATAAGCACTCGCTGGCTGGGAACTGCCAAATATTGGCGGTGTTGTATTGCCCCTGAGGCTCAAGGTGTCGATTTTGTTCTCGACGGTCTTTAACCGATCCAGGATCTCCACCAGCGTCTTGTCCTTTCTGCCGGAAGATTAGCCAGTGGTTGATGGATTTTGTGGGCAGGGCTCGCGTGAGCCCGTTGATGGGGAGGGAGACCACGCGGATGCGTTTTCAGCCACGGGCTGACGGTTTTCCAGCCTACCGCGGAGGTTTATGAAAACATACTTTGTTGGTTGGGGTTCCCGGTAGCGACACTCGAGTTTAAATCTTTGACACGTCCCACACTTGGGCCGCTGTTCATCACATCTCTGCTTTCTATTGCGGCAGGTTTCGCAGGCCTAAAAATCACCATTAGCTCGATTAATCCGAACCGATTCCGAAGCGTCTGGTCGCCCGCCCAGATTTTCCAAGGATGCAAGATACAACGGGTGCTCCAGGATGTGGTTCCGGAAGGCGGAGAGGGGCAGCCCGGGGTGAAGCCGGTGGTGACGATCGGGCAACGGACCACGGACAACGACAGCCAACAGGCATGCAGAACACGGGGACAAGACAACTCACCTGGGCAGCAATAGCACCGCGTTCTTTGCGGCTCGTCTGCGGGCCAGGCCCGGGAGAGAGTGTGTTGGATGAGGGTGGCCCTGCGTCCATATTGGGTGTGGGGAGAGCAGAGCATCGAAGTGCGCTCACATGTGGGTGCAAATAGAGCAGCTTTGATGATACAGTGGCTCTAAAAAGCACTCTAGGATGACTGTAGTTTCCAGATGTGGATGGTTTGATCCATTGGCGAGAAAGCCCTGAGGCGATGTAATGTTAGGGTGGCTCGGATGCCTCTCAAGGAACGCGGCCAGCACGGCGGGTTGAAAGCGAATAGGACGGGGGAGGGAATGGAAGGGGAGGAAGGGACAACAAGATGAATGAGGGCCTGGGTGCGGGCACGAAGGGGACAAAATGGGGCGGATGGGGATGGCTGGCGATGGTCAAGAAGCGCCTTACAAGGCCGGCGGAGAAGAACTCGGCGTGCAGGTGGGTAGTCAGGCGCTGGGGGATCAAAGACAACAACGGGCGGCTATGGGTGCCTTGGTGTTGGGATCTCACAAGACATCTTTGGGTCGGAGAGAGTTTTTTCAGCGCGGAGAGAGTGCGAGGGCACGAAAAGGATTCGCAAAATGGGACTGGCAGGAGAGAACTGAACTCGACCGGAGCCAAGTCCGACTCCGACGAAGGACGAGGGGGATGAATTACCCAGCTTGAACAGTTGAAGGAAGCTCCGAACTCACAATCTTGAAGCTGTTGGTAAACCGAGCCGCCAGAGCCCAGGTTCCGCGCTGCAACCAGTCAGAGGTAGGAAGAAAGTGGAGGGCATCAACAAAGTCAAGGTCCTGGTATTTGTTGTGAGGGAACCCAGGCCAGCCAAAGTTGAGAGGTGGCGGCAGTCGACAGCACAGCACCACACTGTGACTTGCGACTGTGATATGACGCACCCACACGCGTGGGTAGCAATTGGCCGCCGTAGAGCAATGGTGCTTTTTGAGACGCGGCACCTGACGTCTCGTACCAGCTTGGTCGCCTGAATATGACGGGTTGCTTGGATTCAAGGGCCCCAAGGGCCCCCCAAACACGCCTCCGAGGCGCCAAGTCGATCCTGGGGTTGGACCGCGGGCGCGTGGGCGCTTGGGTGTGTACCAAGGAGCAACCCACGGTGCTTTTTTAATCATACGGCACAGTAGGGCACTTCTGCCACATGGCTAAGGGCAAACCGACACATTTGGACGTACTCAACCGTTGTAGTGCCGGCTTGTTCTCTGCCCTGGTCCATCGCCCACCGGTTCTGGTGCTGCGGTCAGTGGGCCTTTGGGGGGGCTTCTGTCGACGCGCGACGAGGGCGACACGTCCATGATCGACGCAGGAGATGCCCGCGACTGCGCTGGCTATTAGCGTTCCTTGCCTAGGGGGGTATGCAAAAGTGCGAGAGCATGTCAACGAGGGCGGTGGCCTTGTGAACAATACAGTATACGACCCGGCCGCGAGCTTGCAATTGCTGGTGGCGCTGCGCAATCCAGCGTCACTCGTGCGTCTCCAATACGATTGCCAAAGCCAGCGACGATCCCTGCCCTCGATAGAGTGTCAAGTTCTTGTCCCGAACACCCCTCACGATTCTCGGTACAGCAGTCTGGGTGACCCATGTTCCATGGCGGGCTACCGCTGCTAGGGTTGTTACTGGGTCATGGTGTGGTAGCCAGCTGCGAGTGTCAGCCAAAGGAATCGCAGGACCAACCACCCATTGGTCCCAATGGGATTTCCCCAAAAGGGCCATTCTAAAAAAGCACAATAGCATCCAATCGCCTATGGATATTTGGAATCTCGATGTTGCTAGACAAGGTTTAGGTGGCTTTTGGTAGGCCGTCCTCCTCACATCACTCACACGGCCTAAGACATGAGGGTACAAACAAGTTTACATCGCGTATATATGACGAGGGACTGATGCGATTTCATATGCCAGTAGATTTGTTGAAGAGCTCGCTGGGCACATGCTCTGAAGTGGGGGGACGAGGAAGCCCAGACATGGCTGGGCCTGCTTTGGCCTGATTAGTACAGGGAATAAGGCTGAGCTCACCCGGGAATCTGAGCGGGATCGCCAAATCTTTCCTGCTCGCCGGAGCAAGGTACACCGAGCCCAGAGCCGCACATGGTGCAAGCAGGCAGAGCCGAGCAAGACGGGCTTTGGTCCTGGTTTTCGACGTCAGGTTTTGGCGAGTGGCGTCTGTGCTTATCCAAGAGGCAGCCGGTGAATTCTCTTGCTGTTCCAGCTGATAAGGTTTTGAGACAATTTTCCCGAGATGAGGGACAGTCCAGACAAAAGTGAGTGGCCCTCGGGCCACCAGGCTCTTGAGTCGTTGAACCGTGTGTCCATGTTGGCACTCCCCACAGTTCGGTCCGCGGCGAGGCGTGGCGCCCACCTACCGTTGTCCCCGTGGTACCTACAGTAGTGAGAACGAAGGGCGCCTCAGGCACGTTTCCTCCAATGCACAGTAGGCACTTACGGTGCTTGCCAGCATCTAGACTCGGATGGGGTTTGAGAGTGACAGATTGTCGTGGCCCTAGCTGGTTCCTGATGGCGATCATGGCCAGCCGGAGCGGGGCATGTCGGCAGGTCGGGCGATTGGTGATAGGTCATATTAGGAACTGACTGGGAAAAACGACAGCAAACAAATGGCAGCCAGCAGTGGGGTGGTGACGGAATTGTGTGCTCGAGTGTGTATGGGCGGCAGCACACGGTGGGTGTGGCATCGCTAGCCCCGATGACGCCCTCTAGCACTTTATTTGAGCAATTGATGTCAGCCTAGAATCTGGGGATCTCGGGTGGTGGTGAGTGATCGGTCCCGCCAAGCGAGCCAGCGCCTCCCCCCATGGCCTGCCTAGAAACAACACTCAGACATTGGGCTTGGAATGCCAAATATCACACCTGCTGGCGGCCATTCAGGACCCTGAACCCTGGATCAGCAAGCAACGCAAGCCACACAGTTTGGCGGCCCATGGCGCCACTGGTGTTAGATTCATGCTATTTCTGTGAGGATCGAGACGCGCGAATAGATTCCCAAGACCAAGACGCTGGGGCGTGGCTGAAGAAGTCTCCCAATAAGCAATGAGACCAAGAAAGACGCGTGTTGGGGTATTCGAAACCTCTCCAGACACAGACGGTGATAGGGCTCTACTAATGGTTGGACTGGTGTCGGGTCGGGACCGAGCCTCTTGGTTGGTGCCAGTGAGTCCAGGTACCCTGACCAACAGAGCAGACCAGCCCGACCGGACATGGTAATACTAAAGATGGAGCATGAGGCAGGGCCCCACGGAGGATGGCTGAAAAGTGACCAAAAGGGCTCCACCCGCAGCCATCATGGAATCGTCATCCCCTCTCAGGTCGAATGAAATCATCGGAACAGCTTCTGGGCTCCCGCCGAGATTAGGAGGGGAACCAGTTGTCATTGCATTGGATGGGAGATTGGCGGGAAACCGATGTCTTAGGCGATTGTTTGCTTTTCCGGTGGCCACCGGCTGATCTGGTTCACAGTGGGCTGATTCCGCATTTCGGCGTGTCTAAGGCCTGCTGGGACTTTGTGGTTCAAGCGAGGCGAGTGAGGCTCTCTCTAGTCGATCTCTGGTCTTTTTTTTTTCCTTGGGAATGGCAATTTCCTATTTGTGCGCGACCCGCTGGCGCCTTCTCCATCGTCTTTTCCGGAAGGTGATACTGACGACTAACGTTAAGCCAGCCGCCTATTGTTTTGTCTCATTCCACAGGCCTAGGACCATAGGGCCACCGCCTCTCCGCTGGAGCCGCTGTTTCGCGCTTGCTCAGTCGCCCTTCTAGCGACCTCGTCAGCGAAACGCTCCAAAAGTGCGCCCGCGTGCTAGATAGTAGCCAAGCTATTTCTTCTGCTAAAGCACGAATTACCGGCCCAGAATGGTAAACGACAGTGTCGCGTCGCCGCTCGGCTCTACTTGGTGCTCTAGGCGCTGGGTCAGTCAACGGAGGCGCCTAGCCCGTTCCGATATGCGACGATGTCAACAGCGCCAGCTCAGTGGCGTTTTGCATCTCGACAGCCTTGGGCAGCAGACTTGGAGTTGTTTTCTCGCCAGTGTCAATAGATGGGCCAAGTTACATTGGTAGTATCCCCTAGCGCCCGCCTAACAGCACTCGCAGGGCAGCAGGCAGCCGGCCCTAATCCGGTTGGGGGAATACCCACGAGGGCGGCGTGGAACCGATTCCTCGTCAGATGCAGCATCCAGACAGGAGCTGCGCTACTCAGTCCTATTGCACACTCTCTTTTCTTTTCTCTTCCCTTTTGCTCGTGCCGCATCCCCTTTTACGTCGCCTCGCATCTGCACCGCATATCGGATGCGCGGACGGCCGACACTGATGCCAGTGTTTTGTCTCCCTGGTCGTTAATGCTCAGCACCCGGTCCTAGTCCCCCGTCCTCCCCGGCGGGAGGACTTCCCCCCCTGTCGGCGCGCCCCTAAAGCCTGGGCCACCTTTCTATCCAAGACCGCTGCGCTTGCGCCTGCGCTTGCCGAGCACCAGTCACGACTCGCGAACTTGGCTCGCCCACCTTTTCGCATCGTCCCTCCACAACCTCATCCACCAGCCTGCTCTGCTCCACCAGCTCCTCTGCCAGGGCCTGCATCGCCTCCGCGCCTCCAACACCCTGTGTTACATCAATCATGCTCTGAGCCATCGAGTGGGTGCCGCTGCTGCTGTCCTTCCATCGCGATCCCTTGCACCCCCAAGCCCCAAAATGCCGCTGGGCATCCTCCAGGCTCGGGGCCTTGAACACGTCCCTGGTAAGTATCCTCGCATGCCCGACCTCCCCTTCGCATCCCCGTCTCCCCGTAACCCCACCGCCATTCCCCCCGAGATTCATGCCCGAGATGCTTCCGTTTTTCTCGCCATCGGCGTCCTGAACGGGCCTCCACAATCTCAACGCGGAACTATCGGAGCTGATGGTCCGAAGGTACGACTCGCTATTTTGACGACCCTTCACGGCCTCAGATTGCCACTAGCGACCATGTAGGCCTCAAGTGCGACAATAGTGGGAAACAACCCATCATTCTTGTAAGTTCCGCGCAATCCGAGTGTCAATTATGACAACGGGGCGTCTCGAGATAGCTCGAGGCGTCTTCTGTCGCGATGAGATCTTTGCTTACGCCCCGTTCGCTTAGATCCCTCAACCCTCCGACGACCCTAATGACCCCCTGAATTGGCCATTATGGAGGCGAGATCTCATTACCTTTACTCTTTGCTTCGCTGCGATTCTCGTGACGTCTCTGGGGCCAATTCTCGCTGCTAACACCATTACCATCTCGCTCCTTTTCTCCAAAAATTTTACCAAGGTTGCTCTCCTGACTGGTTACTTTCTTCTGGGTGCGGGTGCTGGCGCCATCTTCTTTGTCCCATCCGGCCGCATCTGGGGCAAGCGCCATCTATTCATCATTGGCATCATCATAACCATAGCCTCGAGTGCCTGGGCCGGGTCTGTTGGTACCGACTATGGCAGCTTTATTGGAGCCCGTGTCGTCCAAGGTGTGGGATGTGCCCCCTTCGAAAGCCTGTTGAGTGCTGCCATTGGCGACCTCTACTTTGTCCATCAAAGAGGCGTGCGCATGGCCTTTACCAACCTGGCCGTCTTCGGCGGTTCATTCTTCACCCCCATCGTGGTGGGGAAGATCACAGACGCCATGGGCTGGAAATGGACCTTCTTCTTTGTGGCCATCTTCCTCGCCCCGACCCTAGTTGCCGTCTTTCTCTTCTGTCCCGAGACGGCCTATCGCCGCCCTTCGGTTCTCAACATCGATACCGCCGTGACGGAAAACATCAAGATGGAATCGCCATCTCCTCGGCGAGACTCGGAAGTCCCGGAACGATCAGGCACGCCCAACAGTGGCTTCGCTCTCTTCCCGATGTCTGGAGCTCCGCAACCCGTAGGCAACGCTGAAACCCCCAAGAAAACGTTCGTAGAATCGCTATCCCTGTTTAACGGCAGAAAGACAAACGAGCGCTACTGGGTTCTTTTGCTCCGACCTTTCCCCTTGCTCACTCATCCCGCATTCATCTGGGGCTGTCTGATTCAAGGTACCATGATTGGATGGACCGTCTTCATCGGCGTCATCATCGCTGCCATTTTCATTGGACCGCCCTATTACTGGGGTGAAGTGATGGCAGGGTATACCTATACGGGTGCCTTTGTTGGTGCCTTGATAGGCTTCGCCATTGCCGGTTTGCTTGCCGATTCGACTGTCAAATATATGACCAAGCTTAACGGGGGCGTCTATGAACCCGAGTTCCGCATCGTTCTCGTGCTTCCAATGTTCATCATTGGCGGCATAGGCCTGTACGGGTTTGGACTGACGGCCGGAGACGTCATTTTGGGGAAATACACCTACCACGTGCCTTTGGTCTTCTTTGGCTTTGAGGTCGCAGGCATGGTGATTGGTGCTGTCGCCAGCTCGCTATATATCGTTGACGCATATCGTAAGCAAAGCCCACGCCTGGATTCGCCGGGGACTAGCATAACTGATTGACAAACAGGTGATTTGGCGATTGAAGGGTTCACGATTATGATTATTTTCAAAAACTTTTTCAGTTTTGCGCTCACATTCTACGCCTACGACTGGATCAACCAGGGAGGTATCAGGGAGACTATGGTGGCAATTGCTTCGATTCAAGTGGGAGTCTGCGCCTTGAGTATTCCCATGTGTAAGTCGTCCACGTTGCTGGGGCTTGTTCTGAATGCTAAGTTGTTGACAACAGACATTTACGGCAAACGAGTTCGAGCATTCTACCATCGCCACGACCTTCTCGCAATCACAGGCCTTCGGTAGTGATTCGGAACCGATTTAGACGGAGACCCGGTATCGGCCCCAAAGGCCAAATCTTTACTTCGGCATGCTCGCAGCCACCTGGTCATTCGTCAGCGGACTGTGTAATAACATGAACCTGCGACCGGGAGGGGTTAATATTTAAACAAAATTTGACATATGAAAGATTATTTCATTGTAACATTTAATGTAGTTCACAGCACGGTATCAGTGTTACATGTGATCGCAAATACAGATATATACGTTTACTCATATCGAATTCGTCATTAAGAAGTCTGTTAGCAGTGATTTCGTTTCCACATCATTATTAAACCCTCAATCCATTATGCCTTAACACCACCAGTAGGTGAATCGACTGGAGCAAGACTGGACTTCTTAACCAAGCGGAAACCTCCAAAGAGTAGGAAGGCGGCTTGGATGCCCAAAACTACAGCCAGTGTGACGAGGGCACCGATGACTCCAGCCACAGGCTTGGAAACACCACCACCTCCGCTAGAGGAGGATGAGGAGGCGTCACCAGAAGTGCTGGTGCTGTTGCTGGCGCAGGTGCCATCGGTGTTGCCACAAATCTGACACCAGTGATCAGTGTCCTGGATGGCAAAGTCATCCATGCCAGATTTGAAGTCGGCCCATGAGAGGGTTGTGTTACTCTGACCGAAGAGAGGGAATAGGGATGGCTCATTCTCAGCGGCGGTGCCATTGGCAAAGTAGAATCGGACGCTGACGTCGTCAGCCTTTGGGTTGGTTGCGTTTGTGACGAGCTCGAATGTCATGGATGAGGCGTAGTCACAGATGCCCATGAAGTCAGAGCTGGCCTTTTGCAGCTGCGCCAGGCCAAAAAAGGCCATGAAGGTACCATAAGCGCCGAACTGGACGTTGAACTTGGGGTTCTTCGCCGTGCCCTCGGCAAGGGGCGTGAGAGCCTCCATGATTTGACCAGCGAGGACAGAACCAGCGATGGCGCGAACGGGGGCACTGCTGTTGTAGGCAAGGTTCCACTCATGGGTAGAGGCGAGACTGTACAGCCTGTCCAGGGTGGAATTCGTGAGGAGGCTGTCCGAGGGAATGGAGGTGTTATGGATGGTGGCGACGTTGATGAGATCGAAAACTACGATGATTCTTGTTAGTTGCTGAAATTCAGGATGCAGGAGGATTCGGACATACTGGCATATCCATTCTCAAAGGTGGCCTCATCTCTGGAATAGGTGCCGTTGATGACAGGCAAAAGGCTTCTGTAGAAGCTCAGCGAGTCGTTGTAGGTGGAAGTGTACGAGGATGAGGAGAGGTAGTCGTTTGAGCTGACCTCGGCATTGCCGCAGCCGCTGTTGCCTTGAAGCCAGGCGCTGTTCTCGGAGTCGGCTGCACTGGCGGCAGAGTCGACCGAGTCGACGGGGATGTACTGGTATCCGCCCAGGGGCGCCTCGACGCGGGATCCGTTGGCGAGGACCTCGACACTGCCGGTGGGTGGGTAGAGGCCCTGGAGGAACACCTGGGCCGAGTTCTGCAACACGTCGTCTACGGGGGCGGTGACCTCGATCTGGGACAGGACGGCCGTGTTGGAGCTGAGACCGCTAATCTTGAAGTCGGCGTCGGAGTCAACGTAGCGGTTGCGGTAGTACGAGCCCGAGGTGTAAACCTCGTCGGCTCCGAGGGCTGTCAGGTTGACGGGCTTCCAGGCCTTGGCAGTGCGATCACCGTGGCGGTGGAAGATGTACACGCCCAGCACGTTCTCTGCCGAGGCGAGAGAGGCGGAGGAAAGCGCGAGCAGCGCGAGCTTGGTCTGCATTGTTGCCGCCGTAGTGGTGGGATGGCTGACGGTATGGTGTTCACACAGGCTGTACACTCTTGACAAGCTTTGTCTCGCAATAGGCAGGATGATCAATCCACCAGAGAAGGAACAGGCGCAGAGATCAATGTTGGGTGTGAACAAAAACTCGTCTCACCTCACGACAGGGAGGGCATCACGGCAGGGACAGGATGCGACTCTTATATAACGAGGAGGTCGGGCAAGATTGCCGTTATCAACACTTCTCCGCGGTGGGCGATCTATTCCCGAGCAGGCCATGGTGCACAAATATGCGCGGTACATCACGGCATGGAATGGACAGACAGGGCAAGTCGACTGGCCACGGCACGACGATTGCATCCCATAGCTACGCTAGAGCGAGCTTTTTTGGCTATGGAGAATTGGACGACCCCGCTCGTGGGATATGGCCCCGCAGACGGCTGGCTGCAGCAAGGGCATCGAATGCTCACACCGGTTTGGTGAGATTGGAAAGCATTGCATCTTGAGCTGGCGCAAGAACCACACATCGAGCTCATCCAAGGCGAGTGTCGTTTCAATGCGCAGCCAAACGCCGCCAAGAGGATCGCCGGCGCTGCCCAGAGTTTTCCCATCGGCGATGCAGCTCTTGGCAAAGGCTCGCGAGCTTGACCCAAGCTCTCAAAGAGCTCTCCCAGAATCTCTTGGTCAAGACGGCCGCTAATGCAAAGCTGCATGTGTCCGCGGGGAAGCGAACACACCACACTGATCCCGGTCGTTTGATAGCCCACCAGACTCTGGACGGGCAAACTGCCTAATCGCGTTGACTCGGCCGTCGGTGTCGTGCCGGGCAAGGCTGTCGGCCGGCCGTTATCCACTCAGAAACCCAACAACAGGCCAGCAGCCTATCTATCCGTATACCAGCCCGTCTCTTTAGGCCCCGGTCGGAGCCTTTGGGCCCGGATGGGGCGGCTCAAGGACAGGGACCGAGAGCCTATGAGCCTATCCACATCATACACACTGCTTACCACACACAAGCACACACACACACACACACTCGATCGCAGATTGGCGCAAAAATGGGCTGAGGTGTTGCTCGTCTATCCTTTTATGCGGGAAGGTTGCGTGCGATGCAATGTGACCCGAACCCGCCGTCTGTTCGTTATCAGATTTGACAGGGTTGCAAAGCCGTAGGCCCAATCTGCTCGCTGTTTCGCCTTTGTGTCGTACCACGAACGAGCACAGCAAGGGGATACAAACCCTGGATACCCATTCGAGCGATTTGCAGCGGCAGAAAGGTTGGAGAACCTATCAACTGGGGACCCAAACGCATGACTACTACACAGATTACATAAAATCCCTGCAACAGGATCGACAAAAATCCCTATCAAAGTAGTGCACTCTTCTTTTTTTTTTCTTCCCGGGCACTTTATCGTCTTATAGTGGCATTAAGCATCAAATAGGCTTTCTCGTAAGTCGGGGTGTCTCCGCGGAATCCGGCTATCGGCACAGCGACCCAGCTACGGGTTAATTATCACGATCTTTGCATCTCCGGACAAAAGCCGAAGGTGATTCATGCACAAACAACAAATGTTTACCTCATCAAGGTGCAGCAAATTGCTAGCCTTATCTATATTACCAAACAACGTTGATACTTGAAGCAAGGGCCCATCTTTATCTCGTCTGCCTACCCCGCCCTTGAGTACATACATAGTATAGTTGTACATGCTTAGTTAATTCTGCAGCGCGAAGGGGCCCCATATCTCCCCCTACTGCAACTCACCCTACATGACACGACATTCTACAAGATGCAAAAAAAAAATCATGCAAAGCGAACGAACAAATGTGGTTCCGCCCGGGCTCGAACCGGGGACCTTCTCGGTGTGAGCGAGATGCCATGACCAACTAGACCACGAAACCATCTTTTCTGAATTGCCTGGATGGACGTCCCGGCTGGCCCAATCACAACTTAGCCTTGGCCTTGCGAGGATCCTTGAGCTGCTGCGAAAACTGGCCGTTGAGCAGGAAGTCGGGATACTCCATGCTCTTGTCGACGCCCACGCTGATGGCTCCCTGGCGACGCCACGCCGCTCCGTCTACGGCCAGGACCTGGCCGTTGATGTAGCTGCCGGCCTCGCTGAACAGGAAGACGGTTGCGTCGGCCACGTCGCGGACCGTGGCTAGGCGACCCAACGGGATGCCCTTGAGGTAAGCCGTACGCTCTGACTCGTTCTGGCTGCTCAGCCGGGCGATGCCCTCCGTCTCGCTCACGCCGCCGGGAGCGATGACGTTGCTGGTCACGCCACGGGGGCCGTACTCGAGGGCGACGCTCGCCATGAGCGAGTCGATGGCCGACTTGGCCGCCGAAACATGCGCCTGCAGGGGCATGCCCGTGTAGTGGAACGTGGCCGAGACGTAGGCGATGCGCGGGTCGGAGCTGCGGAGCAGGTGCGGCATCGTCGCCTTGATGGTGTTGAAGGTTCCCAGCACGTCAATGTCCATGACCGTCTTGAAGGCGTTGGAGCTGAGCCCCTCGATGGGTGCCACAAAGTTGCCTGCGGCACCGGCGCTGTGATGCACTTGGAGTAAGTAACAGCTCAACCTGAGGTTGGCGTATCAGGGATGGAGCCTACATGACATGGTCGATACCTCCCAGTTCTTTGGCGCATCGGTCTGCGGCCGCCTGGAGACTCTCAACCTGGACAAACCTCGTCGCATCAGCATTCACCTTTTCTCACTCCCCGCTTTCAAGATTCATATTCATAAAAAAGAGACCCCCCAAAAAAAACCATCCAAAACTGGGCTTGTATCATACTTTTCGGACATCGCATCCTCCGATACCCAGGACCTTGGCACCGGGCCTCACCGTGGCGATATCCTTGGCCACGTCCTCCGTCTTCTCCACGCTGCGCCCGATGATGCAGGCGTTTGCTCCCAGGCGAACAAGCGCCCTGGTTTGCATGCTACATATCGTGCCGGCACCACCTGTCACAAATACGACGCGATCCTCTGGTGGTTCATGTTAGTTGGTCCGAGGTTGCCGACCATGCGGGAGGGAAGAGGAGAGGGGAGACAAACTGAAGATGCCATCTCGCCACACCGGGCTCAGATACTTTGACTCTGGAACAGTCATGATGACGACAACTGAGATCTGATGGCAAGAAATCTCACTTTGCAGGGATGGGGGGTTGCGTGCGCGCGATCAAATGTCAATTCAGCCGACTCGAGGTTGTTGGGAAAACAAACAAAAAATGGTCATCCAGCGTGTCAAGCCCGCGTGCTAACATGTCTGAGCTTTCCCACAAGCCACCAACCAACATGTTGGCTGAGGTAAGAGGGGGGAGATGGTGCCTCGGCAAGTGTGAAAAGTGTGGGGTCGCGCAGCATCCGGGGCTAAGCTCCACCGCAGTCCGGCCTTTGGCGCCGGCCATTGCCCACTTCTCGGCCGAGTCTTACCCACACCTTCCGCCGAGGGCGTCCCGGCGGCGCTGCCCCCATCCACCCTCCACCCTCCCTACCTCCCGCCGCGGCACACCGTCCGTTGCTTCCGCCCCATACGGCCAGGGACCGGGTTTCGGGAGCGTGATGCAGGTGTGTTCAGGAACGGCAAGACGTGCGACAAGCCGACCGACCACGGGGCAAATGCTCCTGGCACGTTGACCGGTTTTTGTTTGTGAGCTGCGCTGCTTCCTTCTACTTTGTTCGGGTTTCTGTTATTGGGGGTTTTTTTTTTCTGTTTCTCCCTCTGTTCAGCTGATGATCCAGGCCTCCAGTCGCACCAAAGACATTCTGATAAGCCACAGCCTTGCTTGCTGTCTTGGGACAGTATCTCGTTTTTGGCCCAATCACCCTCGACTGTGCCCCAATAAAAAAAAAGCAGGGCGGCAGAACGAGTTACACGCCTTGTCCCAGCCCTCTGGTGCCGCGGGCCAATCACCAGCTGGGGGCCGCCTCGCAGGACGTCACATTTCACTTCGTCCATGACTAAAACAGCTTGCGATTTGCTTTCCTTAACCAGAAAGGGCCATGAAAGAAGCAACAAGAAAAGAAAAAACCAGACACATCTGACGAGTTTTTCTCCCGTGTTCCAGAAAAGTCTCTACCAAGTCGCGTTCTAGACCACGGCATTCTACCGCCCCCGATGCCGGAGCCATGCGTTTACATCAGAGACTTGACCTACTTGTGAAACAGCTTCTCCCTCGTTTGGTCTGCAGAAAACATGATGCTTCTGGTATTGTCTTGGTGCCACGGTCCGCAACTCCTGGTTGGTCAGAGCGCCGCTGGATCACACCGTCCCGTCTGGTGCGGCGTAGCAGGCCTGAGAACCCGGTCTTAGGCCAGCCGGGATACGATGAAAGGAGCAACTGCCGATCCGCCTCTTTCTCGAATCTTTTTTTCCTTTTCTCCCTTGCCCGCCCCAGCATCCCATTTGGCGCGAAAGAATCAGAGGGAACCCGCAATGGCCCGCCAGAGTCTGATCGCATGACTGCTTCTAGCGCCCGCCGTCTGCGGGCCCCGAATCTCAAAGCGTAGCAAGGGGGTGTGCGGAGCGTGAGAAAAAAGGGAAGGGAGCAGCGGCGAGCAGAGAAGGGGACGGGGAAAAAACGGCAAGGGGAGACAAGAAAGCCGGGTTGGACGCCAAAGGTGGGAAGAAAAAGAAAAGTCATGCCCCCATCTGCCACCAAGTGTTTTTTTGACAGCTGAGAGGACCCCACGGGGCTTATGGTCGAGTAACAAGCCCAAGGCTCTTGCAAGGGTTATGCGGAAGCCGGCCAGCGATGATAGCAGGGGGGGGGGGCAGCTTTTAGGGAATATCTGGCTGCGAGATCTACTCCGCAAAATGGGACCATCGTCATTTCACAGAATGCGCATGGCCCTTTGAGTTTCGGGTGGTGCTTGTCAATGTGTCGTCCCATCATCCCACCCCCTCCCTAGTCATCCAGGTTCGGGCGCCTCGCCTTGATGCGCTCAACTCGACGCCCTCCGATTCGATCTGGCCCCTCCTCCGCCGCTAGAAGTGAGCGCAGACCGGGGCGGAGAGGGGGAGAGAGGGGAGGAGGCGCGAAGGGGAGGAAGAGACGGATTCCCAGAATCCCCCATAAGCAAGCTTCCACCCGCAAGGTCCTGATGGTGACGTGCGCTTTCCCAACCCACGACCCCTCGCATACTGCTCGCGGCGGGCGAAAAATATATCTCTGTTGTCTCTTGTCTCAGGGCCTCGTTCGACAGCACGGGGTAATAGTATGTAGGTGTGGATCCCTGGTCTCCTTTGCCCCCCTCTCCCCCCCTTCCCTCTCCTTCGACCTCCGCCCTTCTCACCCCCGGCGAAGCTGTCAATCGGTTTCGGAAGGGTATATGGGTAAAAAATTATTGGGCGTCGGCGAGGAGGATACATGATTCGTGTGCAAGATGGAGCCCTATGCAATCTCATCTCATCGCCGCCAACCACGGGCCAGCTGCAGCGCCCGGCTCCGCGACCCCCTTGTTCCGTTGGAGATGCAGCGCGACGCAATGACAGCTCCCCGGTTCCTGCCCAGAGGCTGCATAGTCCTCACGAGGACCCGAGTAAACGAGTAGTATCGTACCACGGTCGGTTGCCGCTAGACCCCCTCTGGTTTGTCAGGCTGTTCGAGCGAAGACGGCCCGGGTATCGCTGCGGCCGTGTCAACTGACGCCAAGTATCGACGTTGCGCCTGTCTGTCTAAAGCTTATCATAATGCACAATCGGTTGGTTGGTCCAAGGGCTCGGTTTCGGGTCAATTGAACGAATTTATTTCCAGCTTTTTTGAGGGCCTGATCCCATGGAGGCTCCTCTAGAGAAAGAACCGTTAACGCCAGCTGATGGGTATGAATAGTAACAGAAAAAAAAAATTACAATGGAAGCCTTCTTTGAAATGCTGCAAACACCGCTGATACAATGCCTCTCTCCTTCCTCTTCTTACTCTCTTCCCACTCCTGGAATTTTTTTTATCTCATCCTCCAACTCGCCGCTGTCCCAATAAGGAAAAGAAAAGGTTATTCAGAAGTCGAACGCCGCAGGCAAGTATGTCCGAGCGGGGTGGGAAACGGTGAGAGAACACCAGCCCCTCATCCCCCCCCCCCTAGTAGCTTTTTTTTTTCGAAGAGAGGTCAAAGCCGCAACCTGAACTCTCCGCGTGGTGCCCTTGTCGTGCGATCCACTCCTCGTGTAACCTCTTCCTCCAAGGACCCCCTCCATCAATCGTCACTGGCCGCGGCGAACTCGATCGAGGAGGGGCCCCCCGTACATCACCAATCATTCGTATCGCCTCGCCTTGAGACGTCGGCGAGATTCGAGCATCGAAGGATCGAGGGACTTCCCGAACCAAACCAAAACCGTCGAGGTCTAACTGAAAATAGCGACGCTGTGAGGCGCTGCTATCGAGAAGCTCCAAGAGAAAGACCACAATAATGCCGAGGTGGGAAACCCAGAACTCCGCAGAGCGCCAGGTGACGCCACTCGAGAGAGTGTCGGGAGAGGGAAAAGGGCTGAGCTCGTTCCGGGGGGGCCGACCTAGGAGCGCCAAAGGAGGCATGAAGACATAACGACTGCCTCCCCCGGCTCAGCGGGATAGGAGAAGCGGCCGTTAGACACGGGGTCCCAGGAGTTCGGTTCAGCCACAACATAGCGGGCAGCTCTCAGGCAGGACAATGTAGCGCTCATGCGGTCCCTTAGGGCACGACTTTTTCCGGTTTCCATCGGTAGACGTCTTGCAAAAGTGAGTGCCCGGATCCACGCACGACGTGTAGATGTAGTAGTTTTTTGTAAAGTCACACATTTTTGGTCGCGTGTTTTGTCGTTTGGTTCTGAAACTGCAGCGGACTGGTTAGAGCTGGTGATGCTGTGGCTGGCCACTTTCCAGAACGGGCAAGCTCACCAACTGCGTGGTTGCGACTTGTAGGGGGGTCGGCAGGAGAGTGGAGCAGGATGCAGCAGCAGCGTTGAGGATAAGTGCGTCTGGTGTAAATGAAGATTGAAAGAGGTGCGAGCAGAGAACGATTGGAGAGGATAGAGGGAGAGAGAGACAGAGATAGGGAGAGGGACAGAGAGGTCCAAGAGTACGATGGGCGCGGAGGAGGTGGATATATGGCACCGAGGCGAGCAAACAAACAAGGGACTATTGCGACAGCATGCCTCGTTTTAGGAATGGTTGAAGGAGCAAACAACCTGGCCGGGTCGGTGAGCGGAGGGACAAGGTTGTGTGACGTGGGTTGAGGTAGAGAGTGGGTAGGCGTGTTATAGCAAGATGCTTCTTCGGTGAACGAAGGGCAAAGGAGGAGGGGGGTTTATACCAGGGACGATGGAAAACGGACAGGCTATATCGGGGGCAGTGGGATGCTTAAAAAAGCATGATGTGAAGGGAAGGGAAGGGGAGGGTGAGGTAGGGTGTGTGGGGTGGGAGAGGGAGAGAGGCGTGTGGTGTTGGGATGGGAGTGTTGAAGATGGTGGTGGTGGTGGTGGTAGTAGTAGTGGTAGTGGTGGCAGCAGCAGCAGCAGTAGTCGTCGTGGTGGTAGCGGCAGTGGTGGACGATGCGGACACCGGGTTCCTTAAGACACGGCGGCCGAGATGAGACACTACGGCGTGTTTGCCGTAGCCGTGAGGTGAGCAGGTTCCAGACGACGCAATCAGCATCGCCCTGGCCCTTGCGGGCCCATGTCCGGAGGGAGCAATGACGCCTGCCGGCGATATGAGAGGGGATGGGATGCCAGAGCAAGTGTGTCTCTAGTCTGCCCAGGGTCGGGTCTTGGGTCGGTGTGTACTTTTTTTTTTGGCCTTGTTGGTTGGTACCAGTCAGTGTTTGTGCCCGTTGCTTTTGCCGCTTCAGCGTCAAGCTGGCTCCCGCTGCCGGTACCAGGGACGCCTAGGCCTTGTGGCTCCGGGACGGCTGTCTGTCGTCAAACAAGCAGTCAAGCCAGGGTGGGGAGGGGGACGGGCAAAATTAGCCCTTTCTTCTTCTGCTGCTGCTTCTTCTCTGCTTTCCACGGGTTGCAAGCCACTACGCATGCCCCCAGAAGGTCAAGCGCAAGCGCAACGGCGCAGGTGCGGCACCCTGAGCCCACGTACTATGTACCCTCAGACGTTGGCGCGGGCACGGGCGCCGGGCTTCTAGCTCTGGCTCTGGCGCTCTCTGGGCAGCTGGCGCACTCTCGTCCGCCGTCTTGGCCCTCTGATTGAGCGCGGCCCAGCTGCACGCTGGCCTATTTCGGGTGCTGAACGCGAGCAGTCGCACCGTGGCCAGGCCCCCATCGCAGGGCCCCATTCGCAGACTCATCCCATGCTCACTCACGCTCGTAGGAGTTGAGGATATCCGTCAGCTCAGCGCGCCAGAGCTCGCACGCACCATCAAGCCCGCGCCGCAGCCCTGGCTCGCCCACCACCCCTGTCGCACGCTGCCTGTCGCGTCTGCATGTGTGCTTTTTACACTGTTGCGGCGGCATGCATGGCCTATCTCGATAATGTGTAGTAATTTCTCGGCCTGACCTGGGATTTACATCCTCGTACCATGGACCACGACATTGGTTCATGGATGACCGTGGATCCTCAACCTCGAAGTGCAGCACACGGACCGGCGAGGGACCCAGCACGGCCCATTCAATGCCATCAACGACGGCATTCCGCCGCCTCGCCTCGCCCTCGCCTCGCTTCGCGCTGACCCCATCCCCGTGTAATCCCATGCCATCATCCTTCAATATCCAGCACCCGCAGCCCAACCAGACGCACCCATCGCCATCGACAGGAGCCGTCGGCGGGGACCAGCCGTAACCCTTGCACAGTGTGTACCGGCACCTCGGGGAGCCGAATCGTGGACCGGGGCACGTTAGAACGGCGTCCAGATGGCGTCAACGGCTGGCAACATCTCAAACCCGTCGGTGGGGTGGCATTTCCAGCTCCCACACACTATCCCGAGGCGAATAGGTCGGTCTTCCCGCTGACAGGACGATGCTATCACACCGTTGCCTCCGATTGATGGGCCCTGAACCCTGAAATCCGGAGGGCAGACACCACCATGGCAAACATGTGCCCACAAACCATAATGGTGGTCCCTCCGACAGGCGGTGACCGAAGGGCAATGTCTCGTCCAACGTTGCGCATGCAGTCTCTAATGATGACCGTCGACGGGGCTGCCCAGACTGGGCATTTATCTCTCCGCAAAATCGGACCCTTGCCGGGGTCCGGGAGGCCTTCAACATCCATGGAACCCTGTTGTTCGTTGACGCTCATCGGAATGGTGTCGTGACGGCTTTCTGCCTATCAGGGTTTCCATCACACCCTGGCGTGCGTTGCGTCGCCCAATGATCGTTCTGGAGGAAAAAGGAAAAAAGAATAACCCTTGACGCCGCGTATCGATGCAAGTGCCGGCAGTGCATGCAACGGCTTGCTCGGAGGCCTGATCCGCGAACCCGGGAGGAGGACTGCCCAACACCAAACCTACACACCCAAGGTCATACGCCTAGGGTCCAGCTGCCGTCCCAGCAAAGTACACATGGGCAGTAGCGTCATGAGGCCGGTCGTCTGAAGCTCCAGACACAGCCTCTGGTGCCGTGATTGCGTCGCCTTGTTTCCGATAACCCTGTCAAACCCGCCGGAACCGTACTAATGAACTTGGACGACGAATACTAGCCAGGGTCAACACGACGACGGAGCCTACCGAGCTGGACTGGTGTGTAGTGACGTGTAGTTCAACGAAGCTTGCTGGGGTCCATGTCTATCTCACCAACGACATGAGATTTTCACATGGAAGCTCCCCCGGGCGGAGTCACTCCCCGAGTGGATTTCGTATGGGAGAGAGAGGGACGGGCCTACTCCGCACCTCCTCTCTATCCGCTCTCTTCTAAGCTCATCCGGCCGAAGGTATCCGTTGGCGTGCGTCATATAACCACTGCTCCGAAGGCGGAAGTAGAATTTGAGGTACTCCGCCATAACCGTTGGATGGGTCCAACGTGCTGTACCTTGAAAGTGCGTGACCAAGCTGCATATTTGTGGAGGGGCCGCTTGGGAAGAATCTCGTTCTTGGCCATTATCTTGGTGGTTTGCTTACTTGTCTGCATGCATGTTGCCTGTTTGCCCGCTCGCCTCCATGCGTTCGGATATAATGCTACACTGAACGTTACTGCATGATGACTTGGTTGGTCCAATAGCTTCGCATGCATGCGCAAAGGACCCTGTTGTATTACACCTCGATACTCGTCTATACCTGGGCGGTACCTGTCGAATGCTCCGCAAAAGCCACCACAAATATTACACGTCAAAAGGAGCGAGGTTGAGGTTGGCTCTGGTCTCGACGCACGCTTGACATGGTCGTCGGTCTCGCCTCCTCCACTTGCCACGTTTTGACTCTGGTCACTGCACACTCCTTCGTCTCTCGTTTGCCTTGTCAATTCATCTTCCTGCTGGGGGGGTCGCGTGGGCGGAATCGTCGGGGCCCAACAAGGCCTGGTCAATGCAAGGTGCGCCGTTGTCGTTTTGGCGGCGGCTGCATGCCCTCGCGCATATAGGTGAAGCACGGTGCAGTCCTTGTAAAGGGAGCTAATTACCCCATCATGGCCCTGCGGCGCTGCTCCCAGGACGGAGCATACAAAAGTGACCTTAATTAATATTGAAGCAAGTCTTGTAGCTCCCGCTCCTCGCACCCTGCTTTCTAATCCAAAACTGCCAGCGCCCGCTGGCCCTAGCTCCGTTGGCGGCGGACCCGTGCTCAAGGCGCCTACAACGATCAGCAACCGCGCAAGGTGATGTGATATCACCAGTTGGCCGGTAACTGGTTTGGGCAGTTCTGTCCAATTGGGGAATAGGCCACCAGACCATCCGCTATAACGCCCTGAGATATAGAAGCCCGGTCCCCACTGGCTCAAAGCCTGCAGCGCGACTCCCCTGGTCGTTGTCCAGGAATCCAGGGACGCAGGGTGCAGCGAATTTCGTGACCTGTCACTCAAGCCCAAATCCGGGGTGATACTCAAGCATCTCTGGCCCTACGCCCTAGCCTCTCCACCAACATGCGACAGCCGGGGCAAGACTACGGCCGGGTACCTACAGAGTCTTTGCTACCCGAGTGCGCCTTGCCCGTCAGCCCTAGCCTTGCCTTGGCCATGACCCCACGCGATGCCCATGTCTGTATTTGGCAAGGCCTGGGTGCAATCGGCGGCCGGTTGTGGTTGTCCAAGCCCAAAACTTGCACACCATATGCGCCGTGGTACTCTGTCTGAAACCCCACTCGCGAAAGATGTATGATTCAAGTCTTGCTAAAGGGACCATCGCTCCGTCTCCATCTACAACCCCTTCCCCCGTCGCTTCCTTTTTTCCACTCGCACCAAAGACAGCCTTGTCTCTAAGTAGTTGACGCAGCTACGCCCTTGAGGCTTGAGCCTGCCTGTAACCGAGCAGAGACATGACGATTTTCCGCTCCTCCAATATTATTCGATTCGAGAGTCGAGCTTCACATTCCGGGCTCAAAGCTCAGGGACAGGCTAGCGAGGCGCCCCGCACCGGAACAGGGAAAAAGAGGGTCCCTTGGCGCTACGCGTGCCGTTTGACATGCATTGCCTGGAGCCGCCAAACGCAAGCCGCGATTCGCCTCTAAACACATCCGCATCCACGAAGCGGTAACTATCAACAGCTCGTGGTCGGTCAAGCCGCATGGAGAGCCGCACCACTCCCAGCTGCGCACCGTATTCAATGCAGCCACAGCCGAGTATCGAAACGCCTCCGTGCATCTTGCATGCGATCAACAGGCTGGGCGAGCCGAGTGCCACCTCGCTCCTGAAGGTGCCCTGTTTCACCTGCGGACTGACCGCCGCCGCCCGACCCCCTCTTCCCGGTTCACCACAACCATGTGCGGGAGCTTGGGTGGCTTGCCACATGGGCGCTGCTATCGAAATCTTGATGAGATCTTGCCGCAGGCCTATTCGCCTAGCCGGACCGGGGTACTGAGCCGCTGCTTTCGGTCGAGAACTTGCTACTGGCAATTTCAAGCGCCCATCAATGCCCATCCATCATCATGCCATGGCACATATGCCATCCGAGACGCGTGCCCGTGTAACCAGCACCTGACAGGTTTGAGCAAGCAATGCCAAATCCGTACGTGTTGAATGGTGGTGGCCTTCATGTAAGGGGCCGTCCCTGTTTGCTGGTGTACAGGTGCCGGCTGATCACCCGGTGTAGCAGCTTGACCCCGGCCAGAGTCGCAATGGACCGGTGCCAAGATCGCCAGCAGTCGACCTGCTGTGGCTGCTCGTTCAACGTGACGCGAGGGTTAGGGAGCAGCAGCTGGCAGAGCCTTCCCTTTACTGCTACGTACCATCCGCAAGCCGCCATCATGGGACCCTAGCCGGCTCGTCCGTCTCTCCCTTGTCACACAGTACTCCGGTCCTCTGCAGTCAGCCATTGGCCAGACTGCAGCCAAACATCACTGATGGCGCCAGTAGTGAGCTCGTTCACATGGCCAACACCATTCGTACCCTTTTTTTTTTCCAAGCCCGCAGAAGCTTCCATTCGATCAACCCCCTGTCCGCGTGTGGGCACCGTTTGGGTTTCCTTAGCTCCCCTAGGCACTAATTGGCGTTAGGGCCGCGTGGTGTTTCGAGATGGGGAGCTAAGGAACCACGGTACAACCGTTGGGAGTACCCCGATCTTTTGGGCCAAGTTGCCAGCCGAATCGTGCCACAACGAGCTTGACAATTCGACGATCTGCAGCAGATTAGCTTCGTCATGCAACGCGAGGGACGAGCGTAATGTGAAAAATGACCTGTCTCAAGTGCGCGAGCCATGGATCAAATCCCCTGTCGTCGACCTTTCTACATCGTGTCGATCAGCACCACGGCTGTCTCCATCTTTTCTAGCGTGTCTTCGGCGAGCCTTGATTTCTGGAACCAGAGCCCCCCCTTAACCACGTGCGGGACCGCAAAAGCAGACTCTGCGTCGTGGTCCGCATTTCAACCAAGCTTGGCGCCAATGGCAGCCACCGAGAGACTCTTCCCGAAGTCCTCGTTCCCGCGAGCCCCAAGTCCCTGCGGTCCCGGGATTCGTTCTAGTTCGTCTGTTTCCGGCCATCACCCAGAGAGTAACCGCAATTGGCCGTCGACCTCAGGTCAAAGCGTCCCTCCAGAGTTTCATCTAACTTAGCCTCCTAATTAAGGACAGCTCGGAATCGCTCTTGGCCTTCTCAGCAACCATCAATCCGGAAACCTCCAGATTGCCCCGGCACGGTCTTGCCGGATCATCAGGTAGCCGAAGTATAGAAAACAGTGGCTTGCTTAGCGCAGCGAGCGCATGTTGGGTGCTAACAACGAAAAGAGAAGTTATTCCGGTACTATGTTGCCATCCGCAATCGCCTGCCTGAACAGGTTGCGTCTTTATCTAGCATTCAGGTCAACCTTCACCAGCTTCTCCATAAAAGGTCCGGATCATGCATAAACGGACCGATTCTCTCTGGGGAAAGCGAAAAAAAAAGAAAGAAAGAAAAAAATTCAAAAGTTGAACAGTGTGTTGTGTTGCAGGTTTCGCTCTTCTCAATGCAACTGGATGGCCTCAAATGGCGGCTGTCCTGGGCAAAGAAGACTGGTGATGGTTCCACCTATGCATCGGAACACCGGCTAGGCTTTGGGCAAGTTGCGCCCCGTCCCGCCTTCCCGCGTGGTGTCTCACGGGGAGAGGGCGTCCGGACAAACCACCTTGTTGGCCCTCATTAAAAGAGAAGAAAAACTTGCTCGATGGTGTTATACCGTTGTTTTCGTCTGGGCACCCATGAGGTTCGGTTGAGACAGGCTAGGCTTCAGGGCAACACGCAGATTGACAAGCGACCCTCTGTCCTCTCCACATGGCCAAGCTGTAGGCTGCACCACTTCAGGTGAAAAAAATCCAAGCGCCATGCATCGATCTCCCGTGGGGGTGCAGGGTATCTTCCGGTTGTGAAGAACAGGTGCGAAAATTACCGGCAGAAGACTGCAGTTGGTAGGAGGTGCCAGGGCGCCCTGTGCGCGCGCTCTCTTAATCGCCCTCAGGGGGGGAGCGGTCAGATGGAGACTACAATTCCAGCTTCAGGACTAGATCGAGATCGAGATCGAGATTGTTGTCTCGTTTCCTGTAAGCCGTAACTAGCTTGTTTTTCGACAGGAGCTTGGGTGCCCGCGAACAGCTGGCGGCATTACAAGTGCGCTCCTCTCGCTCTTATACGGCTTATGTAGGTAGATATTGAACCGAGGTTGTAAGAGATGGATGAGACAGCACCAGCCACAAACACTGTTTCCCTGAAACAGTGGCGAGTAATGGCAAAGCCACAGTCGCACCCAGCCACAGAAGCATGCCTTGACCAGGTGTCTTCACAAGCCACATCCAAGGGGGGCCAATCACATGCCCCCCTTGGCTCGCCACTGCCGTAAATTTACCATGGTCGCAAGCAACGGGGTAACGAGCCTGATTCCAACCAGTCGATGCGAGGGCATCACGATCCTTCGATAGAGCTCACTCTAGCTCCTGCCCCTCACCCCATGGCCATATTCGATCCATCATAACCAGCCCGCTACCATCTCGAGCACCGGCACCATCATCTCCCACATGCTTAATCCCGTCACTTCCGCCCTCTCGCTTCCCCGATCGAGCTCAGACGCGGTGTTGAGGGGCCATCAGCTTCCACCTCCACCTCGGTGCTGGTCGGACATCCAGTCATCGTCATGACCGAACCCTCACCACGAGCCGTCCGCTTCTCGGGCACCGAAGAAGAGGCCCGTCCAGATAAAGCCAAGGGCCACCGACGCGAGGCCTCGGGCGAATCCAATGGCGACCCGCACGCCACCGAACGTCAGGATGAACTGGGCGGCCTCGCTCGATACGCCGACCCGGCGACTCACACGGGATCGCTGTCATCGCTACCCTCCGGCACAGTTATTAATGGTAACACGAAGGGCCAGCGCAACAGTGCAGGTGATGAGCCTGCTCCATATACCAACGGCAGTTGGGCGCCGCAGAGGCCTCTGGGCCCAGCCAGAACGCCATCGAGCACGTACAATCCCGCCACGTCGAGAATGCCTGGTCATCCCCAGGCAACGCCAGCGTTTACCGAATCTATGCGATCCTCGTCCAAGACGCGCCCACGACAAGCCGACAGCAGATTTCGGGCACAAGAGCGAGCCTACGTCCAGAAGCTTCGACAGGACTACTCGGGCGAGTACTTTTCATCTTACCCTAGCATGGGCGGCAACGACTCGGATTCCGAAGGAGAGACCCCGTCATCGGAGGGTCCATACGACGACCGGTTCGACCAAGAGACGATTATGTTTTACGGAAACGATAATCTCCAGCCGACCCATGAAGACCTGAAGGATCCAGAGAACCTGGAGAGACTCGAATGGCACGGAATGCTGGAGGCTGTCTTGACAGGAGATGTTGTTCGGCAAGAGAAGAAGAGACTGATTGGTTCCTCTGATCAGCAAGTTGGAAAGACTGGTCACAAGTCAGAACTTTGGCTAGGCATTCGTTCCAAGTTGTGTGGAAGGCACATTCCCGTCCAAAGACGTATGCTCGAGGAGGCTCGCTCTTCTCTGGATCGCACTCTTGAAGAGGTCATCAATTTTCAAGTCAAGGGCGTGAGCGAAGCCGGCAAGCCTCCCTACGAGCAAGTCAAGGAGATGGTGGCCAAGATTGAGAAAATCGACAGTCTATACCCCTCATGGCAGTCTCTCGCCGCGGAGCACAAGGCAGCCGACTCGCCTGCGTTCAAGGAAGCCTCCGATGCGATCCTCTCGTGGTACAACACCAACGAGATGATTAACACCGAATTAGGCATTTTAAAGAAATGGGTTGGAAATGACGAGCTCGACTTTTCCCGAACAAGACAACGCTCACCAGCCGTCAATGGTATCAGCGACGAGACATCCTTCCTTGATAGGTTGATGAAAGAGGATGGACTACAATCCCTATACAACGACGACGAGAACACCACCCGAAAGGGAATGCTTGCTCCGATTTCCGTCATCATCAGCAAGGCCAAGGATACTCTAATTACGAATTCCGAGTCATTCCGCAAACGCCATCTGCCACCGTATTTAGAAGAGCTTCTCACCCTCATCAGCTTTCCTTCCCGCCTCATCGAAGAGATCACCAAGACCCGTCTTGCATATGCTAGGAGAGTTAAGGAATCTGCCCAGCAAAACCCATTGATGCAAAACCAGATGATATCCCAGTTCCAGCTGCTTCTCAAGTTCGCCATTCGGATCAAGCTTGAGTGCACCTCCATCGCTAACCCCGAACCTGGCTGGGATCTACCACCTTGCATTGATGAGTCGTTTGACCAGGTCGTCTTGGATGCATTGAAATACTATTTCAAAATGCTCAACTGGAAGCTCAGCGGTAACAAGAACACCTTTAAGGAAGCTGAACTGTTGTTCCAGGAATGGGACTTTGCCAACGAGATCGGTAGTCACCTGTATCGTGGACACATCGAAGTTGCCGAACAATTCAGTTCACTCACCTTCAAGGCACTCAACCGCCTGAGCCAGACTTTTGAGAAGGAACTGCAAGTAAAGCCAAAGGAAAGCCCAGCAGAAATGAGCAAGCGCTACAAGACTTGCCTGGACTCTGTTCGTGTTCGTCAGCGAATGCTTCAGCGTTTTACACGAATGCTCAGCGACAACTATGAGCATGCCTCAGACTTTAGCATCTCCTTCCCCCCGGAGATGATGCAAAAGTTTTATGATCAGCTGATGGCGACTGGACACTTCCTGATCGACACTGGCCTTTTCGAACAAGAGAACACGTACATTATCGCATCATCGGCTCTGCGTGGAAGACTGGAGGAGATCCAGCCCATGATGGCGATTACGCGAAGAGACCAGTTTCCTGAAGAGGCAGGCGGCCAGTATCTACTTATTCTCAAACCCGAGGACACCCTCAATTGGTTTGGAGAGACTGTTTCCGTTCCCCTGCGCGAGCAAAGCATGGACCTCAAGAGAGGCCATGCTCGATTGTGTGCCATCAGCCCGCAAGCCCTGCCCGGCGCGAGACACGCTTTCCTCGATGCTGTTGATATGCACGTTGATCTCGTAGGAGAGACGAGATCGAACATCCACAAGGTCAATATGCGATTAACTGAGTTGCGAAAGGTCGCCTACAAGCTTTCCAATACCTTCATGGATAGTGTCGAGATTATTCGAAAGCAAACCGTAGGCAAGGATTGCCAGGAGCTCATCCAGACGTGTTTTGTTTTTGCGACAGAATTTGGTCAGCGATCGCTGTTGTACATGGACAGCAACAGGCGTCAGATGAATAATCTCAAACTGACAAACTTAGCATTGGACTGGATAAGCTTCATCTGCGACGATTGCGTGGCGTCGGATCGCAAGACGTTCCGCTGGGCGGTATTGGCACTGGAGTTTGTTACCGGCATGACGCTAGGACGCCATATCCTCGCCCTCGGCGAGGACGAGTATGCTAGGCTTCGTAACAAGGTCGCCGGCTGCATGTCTTTGCTGATTTCCCATTTCGACATCATGGGTGCCAGGTCTAATCTTGCCGCCCAGGCGGAAAAGGAGAGAATCGAGGCTCTGGTTGGTCAATTCCGAAAGCTCGACAAGAACAGGATGCTCAGCGATGAGGAGGCATCCCGATGCATTTCGGAGCAGCGAATGGAAGAACTTGACCGACTGGACGAATTCCGTCGGGAAAAGGAAGCTGAACGACAGGCTCTAGGACGAGTACTGGAGGGCAACAACGAGGTGGACCGATCCTTGGCCTACCTGTCATCCTCGGCGACCAACGTGACAATGAGGTGGCAGCAAGGACACTTTGTCGGCGGTGGAACATTTGGCAACGTCTACGCGGCTATGAACCTCGACACGGGCCACTTGATGGCCGTCAAGGAGATCCGCCTCCAGGATCCCAAACTGATTCCTACCATTGCCGAGCAGATTCGAGAAGAAATGGGCGTGTTGGAGGTCTTGGATCACCCCAACGTCGTATCCTACTACGGCATCGAAGTCCACCGAGACCGCGTGTACATTTTTATGGAATTTTGCTCTGGTGGATCCCTTGCCAATCTCCTGGAACATGGCCGGATCGAAGATGAACAAGTCATTATGGTTTATGCTCTTCAGCTGCTCGAAGGTCTTGCTTACCTGCACGAGAGCGGCATCGCTCACAGGGACATCAAACCAGAAAGTAAGTAACTTGCCTGTGCGCCAGTGCGTGTCGTTTCTAACAGCTCCCTAGACATCCTGCTAGATCATAACGGCATTATCAAGTATGTTGATTTCGGTGCTGCCAAGGTGATTGCCCGCCAGGGTCGCACAATGGCGGCCGACGGCCACGGCGGTTCGCAGCCAAACCGATCGATGACGGGAACACCAATGTACATGTCGCCAGAGGTGATCAAGGGAGACAATCCAGGCAAGCCTGGATCCGTTGATATTTGGTCTCTCGGCTGCGTCATCTTGGAGATGGCTACCGGCCGCCGACCATGGGCCAACCTCGACAACGAATGGGCAATCATGTACAACATTGCCCAAGGCAACCCACCAGCGTTGCCATCGTCGGAACAGCTCAGCGATCAGGGCATCGACTTTTTAAAGAAGTGTTTTACGCGAGACCCTCGGAACAGGGCAACAGCCATCGAGCTCCTCCAGCACGATTGGATCAATTCGATTCGCAGCCAGGTTGTGGAGCCGGCTACTCCAAGCGACACAAGCGGATCTGCTCAGTCCACTCCCACGGTCTCGAGCAGAGGTTTTGGAGGCGAAGGGTTCTACTCATGACTTGTGTTGGTGCTGGCAACATGGACAAGTTTTTGTGTGGGTATTTTTCTATTTTACTGTGTTGGGAACGAAGTATGAGAGAATGGCATATTTCTTAAGAGTGTATGGAGGTTTTTTGAGAGGCATTTGGCCAAGGTTGCGCGAGCGATGAGTTCGGAGTTGGCTACTCTGTTCTGCGATACGGCATGGCAATGGGCGGTTCGTGGGAGGCACATTACGGTTATGACAGGAAGGGGCCACAAAGATGAGAAGATATGAGATACCATCGATTTAACGGTACATAATAATTCAGGAATTTGTCCTTTTTTCTGGATGATTAGTTTTAATGAGGAGCACTTGGATGCATTCTAAAGCGGAGAAACGTCTTCGTGGTAGTGAGTGATTGGTTTACCCTGGAGCGTAAATACTACAAGTCGGTTGGTGAATTAGACTTACAATGCTGTCTTGAGAAGCTACTGGGGATTGTACGGTCTATTACTGGATTTAATTCCAAGATGCTTGCTTGCATTGGTTTTCAAGAATGTAAAAATGTTTTGGTTGGAAGTCCAGAAGAAAACAATCCTCAAAACTTAATACGTCATATTATGGTCTAGCCATTGAACCGAGCCCACAAATCACAACCGGCTTTACAATTTCATCACTGTAAATACCCGAAAACAGGAAAAAAGGGGAGCAATGTACAGGATATTATTTTGCTGATTGACTTACAACAACTACCGATGTCACCACGAACAAAAACCCATTCCGTGGAAAGCTGATGCGACACGGCTGGACGTCAGTGCACGAGGCCCGACGCCATATCCAAGCCACAGCTGTACGCCACCCGCTCACCAATGCCGCTACTGGGCATGTGAGGACATCATTTGACATGTTGCTCTGGGGAAAGCTCACCGACAAAAACGGCACGGTTTGGATCGGTATGTGCTCACGCAAAGATGTCTTTTTCGACTTGATCCGAGGTCCGGTTGAGAGTTCACGATGTTGCGAACGGCGATTGTATGTTTGTGAATTTGAGAAAGAAGCCGAGGGTTCAAATCCAGGTGCATTTACTCTACTCAGTTTTGAAAATAGCTTAAGATAACAATTCTCCAGCACTTCCGTAGCTGCCTTTTCGGTGCTGAACTTCTGGATTCATTGGCGGCGCCGGCGGGTCTCTCCGTTGAGATAGCGGGGCCCTCCCCGATGCGGGGAGGCTTGATAAGGACCCGCTTGGCGAAGGGAGGGCAAGTATATAGCCGTGCCGGCGGGGAGCGGATCTCAACCCATCTTGCACGCACTTTTTTTTCCTCCCCTTTTGCAAATCTTACAGAAAGAAGAAGAGCAGAGAGGAACAAGGAAAAGGACGAAGGAAACAAAAAGGACGCGTAAACCATCAGAGTGATAAAAAAAAGAAGCAAGATGGAGACTCCGGAAATCATCTCGGCAGGCGACGCAGCCAGGACGGCGGCGACGTGCGCCGAGTACGGGCTGACAGAGGCCGAGTTTGGGCAGCTTCGCCAGCGGGCTTCGGCGGCCAAGGCCACGGCGTACTGCCCCTACAGCCGGTTCCACGTGGGCGCGACGCTGCTGGCGGCCGACGGCAGCTTCATCAGCGGCGCAAACGTCGAGAACGCCAGCTACCCCGTGGGGACGTGTGCGGAGCGCGTGGCCCTGGGCACCGCCGTCGTGGCCGGCCACCGCGACTTTAGAGCCCTGGCCGTGGCGACCGACATCTCTCCGCCGGCTAGCCCGTGCGGAATGTGCAGGCAGTTGTAAGTGCCCTCCCCCCCTCCCCCCCTCTCCCTCCCCTTCTCTCTACTCTAACCCCTGCCCTGTCTGGGTTTTTCAAGGAACAAGGTGGGGGGGTTGGGTTGGAGCATGCAGCTTTCCTTCTTTTTTGTTTCCACTTCCGGTTGCTGATTACAAGGGGGGATGGCGATGTAGTATTCGAGAGTTTTGCAAGCTGGACACACCCATCATCATGTTTGACAAGAATGAGGATTATATTGTTCTCAGACTTGAAAAGGTCAGTCTCCTTCTTCTTACCACAACTTGTCTTTGCCCTTCTGACATTTTACTAGCTGCTGCCCATGTCATTTGGCCCCGATCAGCTTCCGGCTCCCGGAGCGCCTGGGGCAATGTAATGGATGGGTCCCATTGGGGTGCTCGTACACGTGGTTGAGATGGTGCTTGGGTAAGATCCGGGTGGTATGATGGTGCGTTTGGGAGGGTTGCATCCGCTTGAGGTTAGCGATTAGGGAGTCACAGGCGGGATGGATGAGGTCTCTCTTTGGGTACTTTTCCTCTTTGCTAATTACGGCCGCCTAAGGGGGATTCTTGTGTTATTTGCTTGTTGGATGTAGAGTATGATGATCATTGCAGATATGAGTGAGTGGTGGTAGGGAGGTCGGAGTTATGAGAAGCCTCCAATAGACGGACGACCCCAGATTAATCCTGGGGGCCAACGGGGCGGGGGGATGCTTGGCTTTTTTGGAAACGGTTGTTGAAATAGAGGTTGAAAGTTAGGGTCTGACAGAGAGTAATGGACGTGGTTGATGACGGCCGCATGTTTTGGACTCAGGCTAGAAGCGGGAAGCTAGGTGCGGAATCCAGATGTGGTCAAGCGAGAGCGAGTCTGCAACAAGGACGCACCGACCCCCGCCGTGCATCAACTCGTATGACCTGGCGCTTTTAGACTTTGGGGTCGATGGGAGAGAAGCGGAGCAGGGTGTGGGGGAGAATGCCCCCTCTTAGAAACACCCCAGATAGAGAGAGGCCGGCAGAGCAGGGGCTTCACGTGCCACAGGTCCTTGGAGGATGGTTACATGGCAGGATCGTGTACTTGAGACTTGTCACATCACCTGTGATGCAACCGAGCAGGAAATCATGAAAACGCCGTCTGCCAAGCATGGACCGTGGCGCTACCTTTGGGCCGCTTAGTGCCTTTGTCGCAATCCCCAAACAATGTGCCTGCTGATGTGTCTGAGGGCGCTCACAGACGCGCCCGTCTCACATTTAACCGTCTTGACGCGTCAGGGTAAGACGGGAAGGCCATCAGGCATTCGAGAAGACTCCCTGCACCACGTTCAATCAACCAACATATTGTAACCTCATGTCACATTAATATTCCCCCGCCCTCCCTTAGCTGGAGAGCACTGCCGCAGGGACATATGTGCGCACGCATCAGCGTTGAAATCGATAGAAGGAGAGACATAGTCAAAGGCCAACCTTGGGTGAGCAAAATGCATTGGCGGATATGGGGAATGCAAGCGGCCGACTACGCCTCAGCGATCAGCGTAAGCTGGGAGTACTTGGACATTTTCGTATCGGGTTGCGACGACTGAGGTTGGCTTATGCTTTCGCCGGGGGTGCTCCACCGCAGACGAAGCTCACTCGGTTCCCCGCATCGAACAAAAGGTACGCTGCTCACAAGACATGGTGTTGTTGGTGATCATGACGAGACTCCCCCATTGCGAAAATGCGCACCAATCGGCGCCGTCTCAGTCGGGCCTTTGGTTGCCATTTCTTGCTTAAACTAGCTCTGCCAAGACGTCCAGCCACGACCACTTGGCGCGCCGTGTTGCATTTGCTCTCCTCTCGACGGGCACCTTTGGTCAGCTTGGCCATGAGGCGCCGCGCCTTGGCTTTTTTTGCTTCGACCATGGCAGACGGTGCTCATCCTCTTGCGCACCTATTGCAGCCTGCCTCGCTGGCGATCCTCCCCCCCAAAGAGCTCACAAATGCACTGATCGGAATCTCAGCCGTAGCTTTTCTCACCTCGGGCAGAGGGGGTCCGGCTGGGGAGATCCCTTCTCCTTGGTTGCGGTCATGAACCTGGTAGCTGGGGGGGAAGCACGAGCGAGGGAGAACCTGTGAGCTGCCGCACAAATAGAATAAATCCCAGACAAGGGCCAAGAGATCGGCGTATATATCCCGAGCGTTCCCCAGAGATTCGGAACTCGTCCGTTCTTTAAAAGAAATAGGAAATTCTAGCTTTGGATCCACTGGGATCTCGATACTACACTCGTATTCACACTGATTGCTCCTGGTGGGATTGTTTGCCCATCATGGTGAAACTACCCAAGATTAGTGAGTTTACTCCACCAAAGGATATCTCCCCGGTGTTTTTACTAACACGGCATGTCTCACAGCAAACACATACTTTGTGGCCTGCGTGGCCACCGTGGGCGGCATGCTCTTCGGTTTCGACATTTCTTCCATGGCCGCCATCGTCACCACGGAGCAGTACATTGACTTCTTTGACAACCCGAGCGGTGTCAAGCAGGGTGCTATTGGTTCTGCGCTGGCGGCTGGCTCCGTCGTTGGTTCTCTGATTGCCGGTCCCATCTCTGACAGATGGGGTCGTCGTGACAGGTATGTAAACCCAACTGCCAATTGGCGTGGGAGCTGAGTACTGACGGTGCACTTATAGCATCATGTTCGCCTGTCTCTGGTGGTTGGTTGGTACTGCTGTGCAGGTTGCCACCAATGGCTTCGGCTCTCTCGTCGCTGGCCGTGTTCTCAACGGAGTCACGGTAGGAATCACGTCGTCGCAGGTTCCAGTGTACCTTGCAGAAATTGCCAAACGCGTGAGTCTTGGTTTCTCGTGGCTGTTAAAGCTATGTCTCATGCTGTGATAGGAACGCCGCGGACGAATCATCATTATTCAGCAGCTCGCTATTGAATGGGGAATTCTAATCATGTCAGTCCGGCCCAAACCACGCAAGAAACTATCTAACAAGTTTACAGGTACTTTATCGGTTATGGATGCGGCTACATCAACGGCCCTGCCTCCTTTAGAACCGCATGGGGAACTCAGTTTATTCCCTGCATCTTTCTTATGATTGGTCTCCCATTCCTCCCCCGATCTCCTCGTTGGCTTGCCAAGGTCGGCCGTGAGGAGGAGGCCATCCAGACTCTGGCCGATATCCAGGCCAAAGGCGACCGCCATGACGCCCTCGTCATTGCTGAGTGGCGTGAGATCACAGAGACGCTCGCCCAGGAACGGGAAGCCGGTCAGGGATGGAGGAAATTCATCAAGGGAGGAATGTGGAAGAGGACAATGGCTGGACTTTCCGTCCAGGCTTGGCAACAAATGTCCGGTGCTAATGTCATGGTTTGTACGTCTCCCTGCTTTCTGAAAATCCTCTCAAGCCCTTTCCTTTTGGAGTTGAACCAAATACACACATTGGTCCAAAAACTTCTTATCTCGATCCCTTGAGGCGTCGATGGAGTGGATGAAGCCATTGAGTCTTTTGTGATGTCGTTACCCAAGTGGGACGATAAGGCTCGTGATGTTGACTGCCACCGACTGACCCTGACCTCCACTATCCACTTCAACTCCCCGCATTTCCATTTTTGGAAACTCGCCCGCTTCAGTTCCCATTTGGGTATTGATTGATAGGACATTCTTATCGCTCTCGAATAGTTTCACTAACAGCCATGATGCAGACTACATGCCCTACGTGTTCCAGATGGCTAATCTCAAGGGCAAGATCAACCTGATTTCCGCGGGTGTTCAGTACGCCCTCTTCATCGTCTTCACAGCAGTCATGTTCTTCTTCATCGACAAGACTGGACGTCGCCCACTTCTCGTCTATGGAGCCATTGCTATGGGTCTGTGCCACTTTGTCGTTGGCGGCATGATTATGAGCCATGGAAAGCCAGTTCCTGGTGGTGTTGAAGGCAACGCAAACGTCGTTGTGCAGGTCACAGGATCTCCCGCTTACACCGTCATTGCTTTCAGTTATCTGCTAATTATTGTTTATGCGCTGACTTTGGCTCCCGTGGCCTGGATCTACGCCGCTGAAGTATGGTCTACTGGAACTCGTGCCATGGGTATGGGTATGGCGGCCGAGGCCAACTGGTTGTTCAACTTTGCTCTGGGTATGACAGCAACTCGTGGCATGAGCACTCCTAAATGCTGACTGAAATATAGGAATGTTCACACCTCCAGGATTCAAGAATATCCAGGGCAAGATTTTCATCATTTTTGGAGTTTTGTGCATCGGCGCTGCCATCCAGGCGTTCTTCACGTAAGTGTCCCTCAGTGCGATTGGAGACTTGACTCGATGCAAGGCGAAGAGGTTCTCAATTTGCTAACACCTCTTAGTTACCCCGAGACCTGTGGCAAGACCATCGAAGAGGTTGAGGACTTGTTCCGCAAGGGCGCCCTCCCCGCTTGGAAGACCAAGAAAGGAAACAGCAGACTGGTTGCAGAGATTGCTGCCGTGCAGGAAGCCAAGGAGAAGGGCAAGCTGGATTTGCTCGAGAAGGATCTCCCAGGCCACACTGCTGTCGAGAAGGAGGGTTAATCAAACACCTCGATAAGACATACCAGGGAATTAGGTCCTGGATGCTATACTCTCTGATACCCTGCCCAATTCTTCGAGTATAGTATAATATTCAGTTTATAGGCAATTTTACCCCTGTTACCAAGCAATACCTAATTACTAGCAAACTATCGAGCTGTACATCTCAATTTCACCACCAAAATCCATTATTTTAAAAATTGACTTTGAACATATTGTTTGAAAGCATATGATTGAGACTGTGCATGTTTGCCCTGTTGTAAATTGGGATGGTCGATAACAGGGCGACGGACACCTTTCTTACCAGATGCGTCTGCAGAACTTGAAACGCGCTCTAAAGATGGTGGTAGTATTGCTAATAGGAAAACATCATAAAGTTAATGCTAATGTAAGTCACAGCGTTTCATCGCGCATGACACAAGTAAGCCGGCGATATGCTCTGACACAAGGTGAGTGCTGTGATTTTCGCATTTAACCTTTAGGCTGAAAAACAATATCGAATCAATTCCCAACAATCTCACGGGTTATATCTTGGAGGTAACCAGGCCAAAGAGGGGGTCGTGATCATATCACCAATGCTAAGGCGTGGCTGAGTCCTACACTTGCGCCCAACGACTGTGGGGGTGGGAGCCAAACGGATTCCCACCAAGGGCAAAAAAAGAGATCAGTGTGAAACTTTGCGGCAGAACCTGCCTGAGCCAATTAATTTCAACGTGTAAACGCCGCTGGGCCCAACCTAACAGTACCGCTCTTCCTTGAACGAGCAGCTGCCTAACCACTAACACCAACCGTGGCCGGGATATCCCAGGTTCTCGTGCCCGGTGGAGATGGTTCGCCGCCTGCCCGCCGCTGTAACGACCGGTGGCGCAGCTCAATCTTTCATTTTCGTTCCCCTGGACGGCGATCCAATCTTCATGAGAAGAAGGGAAAAAAAAAAAGAGGCTTTGATTGCATGTGTACGAGAAACGCCTCGTCAGTGGACTGAACGTTTCTTCCGGCACGGCACAGCTCCCAGCCGCTTTGGGCTTAGGGGGATACCGGTTCCATTCGAACAACTTTATCACAGCGCCAAAATCCCCTTCTCTCTCTCCCTCACGGCCAAAGCAGCGCCGGTTTTCCTGGGGGTGCACGGCCGGCGCGATCTGCATTAGCTGCAAGCCATCGCTCTTGTTCAGATTGTTCGCGTTGGCCCATTGGGGACAATAATTTCAAATGGCTCATTATAGTTTTGAGTAGCGAAGTTTGTGCACAAATATTCAGTTAATAAAAAAAAAAGTTGAGGACTTGCATGCTTCGAGCACCTCTCGTCCTCATGCTGGTCGTCGTAATTGATGGCGTTGCTAGTTGTCCGCACGGGCGTGTGATTCGGCAGACTGGCAGAGGTTTAGTTTCCCAAATGGGTAGGTAACATGAGAAGATCGCAACACAAGTTTTGCCTAAACCCGGACTTTGGGAGCTTTGCAGCGGAGGGCTCAAGAGGATTGCGGTAGTATTTTATCCAGCGAAACGAGATCGCCAACATTTACTTTTGCACACTCTGCCCGGAGGTCGATTTCTAGCGGTTTAGACTTGCTCTTGCTGGCCCATTCTGAGCTTATCTTGCAGGTTGAAACTTGTCTACGTTTCGCGAACGCGTTTCCTACCTGGCACCCTTGACCTTACAGAATGGTTGGGGAGAAGTCTGAGTTTGGGTTTCTTGGTGGGGCTCTGGTGTTTTGAGTCACCGTTACGTGATTCGTACCTAGCGAACTCTTTTTCGCATCTATAAGTTATCGTTATTAATATGGCACGAGAGCGAATGGTGCTCCGCCGCTGGGGATTCCCAAGCTGGGCGGATAAATTCAAGACGTGACCTTCCATGTTGGCACTTTTGCTGACTGCAGACACAGATACATCTGGAAGACACTGGATGCAAACAACGCTGACAAATGAGATGGGCTTACCAAACCAAACCGCTAGGCATTTTGCGAGATGACGTTTTATGCTTCTCGGTTAGCATCCTCCAAAAGTAAAATTCGTTTGGCAGGACGGGGTATTTGACCGCCAACCTGTTGTCCCCGGGTCGCAGCGCCTCGCGAAACTCAAAATACTGGTTCATCATGGTGCGCATCATGGGTTGGTTTAGTGGTATGATTTAGGTGTTATTTTGTTTTTATTGGACTATAGTCATTTTACTGAGATTGCTAGTTTCCGACCGTTGGAGGGGGCGCATTGGTGGGAGATTGGACCTTGGGCGCGTGATTTGTGCGAATAATCAAAGCCGGGGCGGGTTGCTGATGTTGTTGTTGTTGTTTTGCAATGCCGTTGCATATGAAACCAGGGTAGGATTGAAGGGGTGGGCGGGAAAACATCGATAATGCCTCAGCTCACCATGTGTAGCTTAGCTTAGCTTCACCGGGAGGACGGGACCAGGGAAAATCGCCATGCACATGAGCTTGGCAATGCAACAGCGCAATCTGATGGCAGCGATGCCGGGACGAACGGGATCTGAGCGAACGGAAATTTATTCAGCGGGGGGGGGGGGGGGAGGTGATCTTGCTAACTACGTCAATGGCTGGCGAGATGAGCTGTGTGCACAGGGCGCATGGGTGGTTGGGCGTTGTAAGGAGAACCGCTCGTGTTGATGTGGTGAGGGTTGCTTTTTGTCATGCAAGGAGGAGCCGCCTGGACGCTGGCGCATCGGAATACGAAGACCTGTAACAGCAACGCACGATGATGGACGACGACGACGACGGTGCCCAATGAGCTGGGCCGATGCCTGCTAGCTGTTCGGTGCGGCCCTTAGCCCAACGAGCTGGTTGTGGCCTAGAAACGGGCTGAAAGGGTGGCCAAGCCAAGTTCCCGGGGGAGCACTATGTAAATTTAGGTGAGATCACAGGTACTATGCTCTGGCGGGAGGAGCAGGGGTGTCGGGAAATCTAGAATGTACCGCGTGCGTGGTCAGACTTGGCTTTGGCATGGCAGTTGGATTATTCCCTGTCCCTGCCCCGTATATCCGGGGGTTGTTGTTGTTGTCGTGGTTGTCGTGGTTGTCGTGGTTGATCAGGGCAACCGAGTTGCCTTCGCATAAAGGAGAAGAAAATCAAGGATGATTACAGCGCGGACGTGGTGATACATGGTCGACTGTCCAGGATGTATATGCTGACAATGCAGGAACAGAAAAGACAGGACACGAATTACGAGACCAACACAGTGCAGGCGAGCTAGTGGAGGCGGCGCGTTTTGGAGCGTGTGAGATTGCCGTCGTGGTTGGCCCAGTTGACTGAGAAAGGGGACGGAAGTGCGGGTACCAGGCAGGTCACTAAGGGATTGACGACTAGGGGAGGGACCCTTTCAGTCCCCGGCGCTCCTCATTAGTGGCAGAGAGGGACCCTATGGGGACCTGATGGGCCCTGGAGACGGGACGGGCGCTCCGGGGATTGGGCATTTCTTGGGCATTGCCACTGAGGAGGGTCCTTCAGGGGATAAAAAAAAGGGAACCCAGGGACCCAAGGGACCCGGGAGCGTGGGCCCGAGAGGATTCAGGGGAGCCCCCTGGATGCCGGGTCGCGAGAGTCATTAGGAGGCTTGGGAGGCGTCAACAGCCGACCGTTCCCCACGAGGGAGCGAATGCGTCTCTGCTCGCTGTGCGTCGTTGCCCGTACCTGAATAGAAACTGCGCTTGCTGATCGTTCGCGGCGTTGGTGTTATGGGGTCAAAGAGCCCGCTAGCTAACTCAGCCGCCACTGGTGAGAGGCACCAGGAACGGGTGTTTTGAAGGCTTGGATGAGCTGAGTCGGGACGAAGCTGCCTGAGCACGCAGGTGGACGAAAAGGAAGGGGGAAAAAACAAAACAAAGCCATGGTCCAACGGTTAAGCGGGTGTCGCCGCCTGATCACAGTCAGTCGCCGCCAAAAAACGTTGCCACGAGTGCCATGGGAATGCGACAGGTTTCTGCCCCAGAGGCGAGTGTCTCAAGACTGAGAATTTCGTCCATCTGCCGGCGCGCCCATGAATGTCACCCCCCGCACGCTATCTCCATCGTATATAGTCCGCTAGCTGGGTAGTCCCAAGATCGAGCTGTGAGAACTCCCCGTGTCACACAGGGCGCCGATATAGATAGATTAAGCCGGCGGATGCCTCCCGTGTGTGTGTGTGTATTGTATTCTAGGGGACCGACCGGTGTCACCGCCGCCCACCACCATCCGCGCCAAACCCGCTACGGGGGCCATCGCATTACCGCCTAGAGGGTGCGGTAGCCGCCTGCTCACCACGAACCACGTCCCTACAATACAGTGAGTGCACCGACTGGGCGTTCTGGAGTCGCATTCCGCCGGGGGGACGTGCGCCCTCCACTGGCCAGCGTCGCCCCCCTCCCCGTTGTCACCTGTCTGGCGTCACTCGTCACTTTCAACATTGGCACACGCGCCCTGGCGTTGGCGCTCACGATTCAGTCACTCCCTCTTCCTTCTCTCAACGCCTCACGAACAATTCCCTCCTTTTTCCTTTTTCCTTCCCTTTTCTTTTGCCCATCCCCTCCTCCCGCTTCTGTCTTCATATCCCTTGCCCTTTCCCTCCTCCATCCGCTCCTCCGTCATATCATCCCTCCTCCTGCTTCTCCACCTCGCATCTCAAGCACAGCGAGCTCCGACACCAGCGCCTCCCTTGCACTCACTCACCTCCTCTGCTCGGTTCGCTTCACCGCCAGCCTCGGTTACTGGTCCTCGCTCTCCCATCAATCTATCTCGCACTCCCGTTTACTCTGGCGAAGCCTAGCTTCTCCTTCTCCACCCCCGCCTTTGCACGGCGGCTTCCATCCCAACCTTCGACTTTTTTTCGGCGTGTTATATTGACGAGACGAGGCATTTCACGATTTCTGCCGCACCTTGCTTTTTTTGCGCCACCTCGCCAGCTTATCAGAGTCGCCAATCCGCGATTGTCGACAACCTCCCACCTCCCCGGGAGCTACCTCTCCGCACCCGCGCGCACGTCTCGTCACCTCGCCATCACCCATCGCCCACCGCTTGTCCATCGTGACCGCCACTCGCTTTCTGCTCGATACTTGTACCTGGGCTCAATTCCAATTCTTCCTCAACACATGTCACCCTAGACATTCCAACGATCAGCGGGCGGCCTGACGATCTATCCCACCGTCCACACCATCATGGAGCCCGTTCCCGAGACTGAGCGCCTGGAGGAATTCCGCCGCTCCCCCGTGCTTGGAGTGCCTGCCGTGCCGGCCCTGCGCATTCACAACCCAAACACCATGTCCGCCTTCGATATCGACGTCCTCCGCAAGCCTCCCGCTGCCCTGAGGCGAAGCACCGACCCCAACCCGACGTCGCCTGCGTCGCCCGCCTCTCCCTCGTGGCCTTCCTCCACCTTCATTCCATACCGGCCACGAAACGCCTCCCCGCTCTCCGGCACCCACACAAGATCCCGCTCCACTAACAGTCTCGCTCCGACCATGTCCCGCACTCAGTCCATGCCCGGCGTCAACGGCTCTGGCCACATTCTGTTTTCGCCACAGCAGCGGCGCCCCGCCAGTCCCTCGGGCTCTCCTAGCCGCGTACGCGCCCCTCGAAAGTCCGTGGACGAGTCATTCCCCCCTACGTCGCCGATTCGAGCTTCGGTTCTTGAGCCGGAACGGAGGCACGGCGAGAGACGAAGCAGCTCGCCTATCTTTGGCGTTTCAACTAGCACTCCTGCGAGGCTGCGACGCCCATCGTCTCCTCTTCGAGCTGTTACCCATTCGAGCACCGGATCTATCTCAACCTACCCTTCACCCCCGTCATCTTCTATTTCCATGACGTCTCCGTTTCGGAGCTATGAAGCGCTCCCCAGCAACTTTGGAACCGCGTTCTCGTCTGTTCCATCAACGCCCACTTCTACGAGGTCCCGCAGCCCCAGCATTTCCAGTTTGGAGACCATCCCGGACACCCCTGATGCGGAGGAGGCAGCGCTGGAGGCGGAGCGGATTGCTAAGCTCAAGGCGGCAGCGGAGGCTGTTGAGGGCGGGGATTCTTCCGAGCCCAAGGGCCGGAGCAGTTTGGACATCACCCGTGGTCGAACGATGGGATTTGGCTCGCGGGACAAGCGAAAGCGGTGGAGTGTCTGTGGAGCCGAGCGGAGAGGCGACCTTGATCTTGAGACGATTTGGGAGGATTAAGAGGGAGACGGAACTGAAACATGTTTTGGAGCCTCGAGGGTTGAATCTCCCCCCACAGGAGATTCGTATGGAGCACGACGGCACGGGCACAGGATTGTTTATTACGGATGCATTATGGGCGGCAGGCTGTTCATGAATTTCGGCATATGCATATGGTTTTTTAGTTGGCACTGGGCCACGGCGGCGTTGGCGTGAAAGGCCCTGTTTTGATACCCTCTCCTGCACATCTGCATTGATGCAATACACCCACCCCGATTGAATTGATGGTGGACACTGTACTTTAAAGGCGAATCAGAGGCGAGACACTCACTCCCTTAGGGCAATTGCATCACACATACACGGCGCTATCTGCATCTTTCTGCATTTCTCTGCAAGCACCCATGCACTGTCTATCCTCTCTGTGAATTCTGCGAATCGGAAGCGTGACCTAGTTTTAGCATCAAGACAAGTCAGATGATATCTCGCATTGCGCTTCGGCTTGTCCCCATTCGGCTCCTCTTATCCCCTCTGTTTTGCCGCCCTTGTCATCCGGCATCCACCCGTGTGCGTCTTGCAGGACGAGTTGCTCCCTTCCAATAGATGCGCCCGTGCCCCACAGCGACAGCTCCTTGATCCCTTTAACCACCTAGCACGCTCTGCACCTCCAAAACTCCTAGAAAACCTTCTCCCTCGTAGAAATCAACCCTTTCGAGGAGTCAATACTCGTCCCTGATTATTGAATCGCTCCCTCTCGAGCTTCCCTGGAATCATGATGAAGCTGGTATATAATTTGGTCATGTTCGTTGTCAAAATGGCTTCTCATCATCACAATCAACAACATCTTCACCCCAACAGCCTTCTCACCATCTCTCATAATAGCCTCTTTCTTCCGGGCTAAACATTCTCCTCATATCTCCCCACTCGATAATAAAGCAACAATCTCAAGATGCTTTTGCCGACAATCATTGGCGCTTCTGCGCTCCTCTCTGCGGTAGTTGAAGCCGCTCCCCAGACGAACCAGTTCAACAATCAGGTATGCATGCATTCATTTCTTGTGTATAAAAAAATACATCTAACAGTATCATAGGCCGAGCCTAGACGACCACAGCGAGCTTTCAGACCTATTCTTGGCCGCGCCCTCAACCGCACGACCTACCGGCCCAACTTCAGCAACTCGTCCGCCACGTCTGCAACCTTCCAGCCCAAGACTGAGACCGTCGCTCTCTGGGCCGACGATGCCTCTTCCACCATTGAGTGCCCCACCGCAAGCATCCTCGTCTCAACCACCACTGTCGACGTCACCGTCTATATCACCGCCACGTCCAACCTGTCCTACACTGTGCCTCCTCACCACAACTCGGGACCCGCGCCTTACACCAAGCTTGATGCCCTGTACTCGAACACCTCGACCACTCGTGACACAAAGACTGCGCCCCTCGGCGGGAAATACAAGTCGACTACCCTCGCTGAACACAAAGGCACCGAGACACCTTGCACCGAAAAGCCCCTGTTCCCCACCAACGGAACAATCACTCGCTCTTTTGCTACACCTGTGACTCGCCTGCAGACTCGCAGCCACGCCGCTGAGACGCCTTGCACCGATAAGCCCTTCTTCCCGGTCAACAGGACATCGACTCCTATTCACACTCCTACCTACAAGTTCCAGTCGACTACTCTGAGCGCCCATTCCTCATACTCGACGCCTTGCAATGGGACTTTCACTTCTACGCCTCCGGCTGTGTACACTCCTCTTGCTAAGAACTTGACTACTCCTCACGCCAAGGTCGCTTCTGCTACGACACCCTGCAATGGCACCATTTCGTTGACGCCTACTAGCCACTCTTCTGCCGCCTACACTCTGCCCTTTGCCAATGTCACTACTCCTCATGTCAAGGTGGCTACCTCTGTGTCCTCAACTCCCATTGTCTACACTCCCGCCGTCTACACTCCCGCTGTTTATACCCCTGTCGTCTATACTCCCGTCGCCTACAGTGTTCCTGCTGCCAATACCACTACTCCTCACGTCAAAGTAGCTACCCCCGCATACTCGACACCCACTGGCTATGCTCCCGTCGCCTATAGTCTCCCCGTCGCCAATACCACAACTCCTCACATCCGAGTCGTTGCCTCTACCTCTTCGACATCTGCTGGCTACGCCTCCATCCCATACGGTACTCCTGTGGCCAACGTCACCACTCCTCATGCCAAGGTTTTCGCTTCTGCCTCCTCGACACCTATCAGCAAGTCGTCGATGGTCTACGGTCTGCCTGTCGTCAGTGCCACAACTCCCCGCGCCAAGGTCATTGCCCCTACTCCCTCGACTTTCTCAAGCCTGAAGACTTCCTCGACGCCATCTGCCCGCAACACGACAACTCCCGCTACCAGCCCATACGCCGTGCCTACTCTTCCATCTGACAACAAGGCCGTTGTCTCGGTTTACTCGACCCCCGCTGCCAGGACCTTCAGCGTGACACCTTTCCTGTCCACCACTGCAACTCCCACTAGCACAGCCACTTCGGAGACTTGCATCATTGACGCTTCAATGACCCCCATCTCCTCGGCTGCTTTCAACTACACCCGCACCTACGTTCCTGCTCCCAAGACTACGATCTACGAGGATACAGTTGAGGATGGCACTCCCCGCCGTAACGCTGCCTACTGTGGTGTCGGTGGCAAGCCTACAGGTACCTATTTCATTGCCGAGTATGCCCAGGAGCGTCCCGATGTGAACGTTTCTCTCGAGGGCTGCTACCAGTTCTGCAACGTAAGTCTAGATCTGACCTGATTCATCGTCACCTTAGAGAAACGCCAACTAACTCCGCTTTCACAGAGCAACACTGCTGCTACTCGCGGCTGCCAGGCCTACCGCTACACCATCAGCGAGTCTGGCGAGTCCCGCTGCCACCTCTATGGCATGCCCGTTTCTCGATCCGTCTACGAGCTCGACAGCACGCATCCCTCTGTCTGGTACGACCTGACCTGCGGCTCACCCCTTGCCAAGGCTTGGCTCTCGGACAGCCACGCCAACACCGACAGCGCTGGCGGTCTCATTAACCTTGAGATCCACATCTAGGCCATGAGGGCAAAACATCACATTTCCTACATGTCTGGTTTGTACAGCTGCATCATCAGAGAAGGCGCGGATTGATTTACAAGAGAAGAAAAAATAATTGTTAATGTGGAGGGCGGAGAGAAAAATGGCGAGGGTATTGTGTATTTTTATACAGGAGTCATACATAGATGTTTATTACAGGTAGTTGATAGGATGGTCTAATAAGTAATGGGTTTCAATATGGTCACAGAAAAATCCTTGACGCATCATCACTGCATGTATCCAATGGACATGTGGTCGTCAAAATAAGACTTTGTAGTCTCAAGCGTGTTTATTTCAATGCCAGCCGCATTGAGGGTGGAACTGAATTCATGTTACTATCGGCATGCATCTTTTCATTCCTCGAGAACCTATGCCCTTCGGATTCAAACTCGTCAACTCATATCAAACTTGCTTCTCTACGGTCTCTAGACGCAGCGCACCAGTCCTTGCCTCGCACCCAGGCCCATCCGAAGGCTGTCCATCTCAGTTCAGTTGCACACCACATGTGCCTTGATCAGCACCGAGTTCTTTTCGTGGTTGTTGCCATCGGCATTCCCTTTTTTGGTCAAAAATGGGGTGACAAAGAATTTGACAACGCTTTCTGCTGAAAGCGCACGAGCCCAGGCTTCAGCTACCATGTTGCTTTCCTGATACTGAGTTTCGGATCCTTCTGCCTCAGGGCAAAGACTCCATTCGATGAAGAACAATGCGCGAGAAGTCGTGATCATCCGATCAACCTCCATCGCACGCTCGAAGATATCCTTCAGCTCATTTCGTGTTCTGCCTTCAAACTCCCCAAGGCTGGCCTGATCAATCGACAAGAAGGTATGAAGAATCTCGATTTCGCTTTGGATAATGCATACTGTCTGTTGGCTTTGGAAATCCACGGTTTCCTGCACAAGACGCGAGCCCTGACCGCACCATTGAGTAATTTGTCGCAAGGCCGAGGCCCTTGTGCCGTGTTCTTGGCTGTCTATCCATTTTGCTACTGCAATTAGCCCGCATGATATTGAAGCTGGCTGGTGGGCTTACTTATAAGCCTGTGCCGGAGCACTTTGAAGGCCTCGAAAACATAGCCATGCCACATGCCACATCCAAGGGAGAATACATTTTCGATGATACAGTGCCAAATGTAGGCCTGCAGCAGAAGCTGTCTGAGATCTTCGTCTGGTAATATGTAAGTCCAGTCCTTTGTCACCGAATCAAATCGGTCTTGTGCGACGGTGCTCGTTGGCTCTTTTGGGATTTGCTGGGATAGGAAATGGGCGAGAGAGCGAACGTTGTACTCCAGTTGCATCCATTTCCCGCGGATAACATCATCCGATATCTTTTCGGAATTCGCCAGTCCCCCAGTCTCAGCAATGCGCTTCTGGGCATCTCGTTCCTGGCGTGTCTTGTCCTGGCTTTCATTCAACTTCTGGAGCCGTCTCTCAAGCCTCTCATTTCGATTAGCCAATTCCTTGTAATCTTGCTCCAAGGCCCTCTTTTGAACGATAAGTTCCTGAAACTGTCTCTTCGATCTTTGCGCTTTCATCTTGTATCTTTCGTTGACGCCTTCGGTGACAGTGTGACGGACATAGTCACAAAGCCGAAGCACCTCGTTTTCTGCCTCAGCTTTGAAGTCATCCATGAATTCTCTGAATTGAAAATCCCCCGTCCCCGAAGCCTGGTTTGGGTAGGGCGCATTGGTGTCTTCTATTTCGTGATCTCGAGGCAAGGCATCAGTCTCGCGCGACTGCTGTACATTTCCTGCTTCTGACGCCTGAACTCTGGTGGGCTGGGCGTCATTAGGGGGGCTTCCCGGGGGGGATGGACGTAACTAGCAGCAAGGTCAGTAGCTGAAATTTGCAAAGTCAAGGCGAGCTCGCTCACAGGCATGCTGGCAGCCGAGGGTAACTACTGGAATCTTGGGTGGTAGAAGCCGGAGTTGTGTAGGAGTTTCGGGAGCAGCATTTCAGGAAAAGAAGTCAACAAGGATAAAATTTTCTTACCGAAGAGAAGAATTGCAACAGGCGGGGCGTTTTTTGAGCAACTAAGAGTGATTCACAGCAGCTGTTTGTTCCTGTGGGCCACGTTGAAGTTCTAAGGCCTTCTAAAACTGCAGCCTTTTCTCTCTCTCACCTCACCCCAGTTCCAGAAAGCCTCTTGGCCGAAATTATCGCCCTCCCAAATTTTGACATTTCTTTTTCTTGTTATTCTTGCTTCTTCTCTCCAATGTCCCTGGGAGCTTTTAGCTCCATTGCTTTGCCATCGAATCTTTCGATTTCAACAGTCCTTAGTCTGAACGAAAGTCCCTGAACTCAAAGCCAATATGACACCCCCAGCCACATCGCAGGATGCCATCGTGATTGGCATCGATTTCGGTACCACGTGAGTTCGTCCTTCTTCTCAATATTCGTCCGTTCCTAATTCAAAACAGCTTTTCTGGAGTCGCCTGGGCCTTTTCTGGAGATCCTGACCAAGTTGAGGTCATCACGAGCTGGGAGGCAGAACTAGCCTACTGCTCCGACTTGGAAAAAGTGCCCTCTAAGATTTGCTACGACATCTTCAACGATGAGGAGGCCGAATGGGGGTATTCCATCAAACCAGGAAGCAACCCTCTCCAATGGTTCAAACTGCTTCTTCTTGATGAGAAAGATGTCCCGGCGGACATCGCTTCGTCTGTGCCCCTACGAGAGGCTCGGCGTCTTCATGTTGTGATTAGCAAAGACTCTACTGAGATTATCGCTTCCTATCTTCAAAGCCTGTGGAACCACTCAATAGAGACCATCAAGCGGTCTGTTGGGGCTGCACTGCTCGAATCGTGCGTTTTCCATGTAGTGCTTACCATACCTGCGATCTGGCCGCCTTATGCGCAGAGGAGAATGAAAATGGCTGCTGAGCTCTCCGGAATCCTAACCGAGCGTCCTTGCGGCAAAACCACATTGCGATTCATTTCAGAACCAGAAGCAGCAGCCTTGGCCACCATCAGAGACCTTTCGAAAAGACCCACCACCAAGGCAAGTCTCTTGCGATTATTTCTCAGTCTCTCTATTCTTGGAGTCGGATTTCTTCGAGTTCTAACATGTTTTCTCAGGCGGGTGATACCTTGGTTGTATGTGATGCGGGAGGAGGAACTGTCGTAAGTACTGCGTGATTAAAAACGGCTACGGGATTAAATTAATAGTTTCGAAGGACTTGATCAGCTACATTGTGGAATCTACAGATCCATTCGTCGTCAAAGAGTGTGTTAACGGTGAAGGTGTGTCTCCCAGGGAGTACTTCTTGAAATATTACTAAATGAGACCAGGCGGCTTGTGCGGTGGCCTCTTCCTTGATGAAGCTTTCATCAAACTTCTTCAGCAACGAGCCCCTGGTGTCTGGGACAAGCTTGATGCCCACGATAAATCCAAATTCTTGAACGAAAATTGGGAGCACGGAATCAAGCCGCAGTTCGAGGACGGGGGAAGAACTTGGCTAATCGACCTTCCCGTCAAAGATGCTGGTCAACCAGAGCGCTACAAAAAGCGCATGGCTATCGAGTTGACTTCGTTAGTTATGATACCACAACAAATACGCAAGGCATCATCTAACCATGTGCATGGGAAAGATATCTTGTCGGTTTTCTCGCCGATCATTGATAAGATCAAGACTTTGGTTAATAACCAGGTGAGCGAAGTATTTGAGAAGTACTCAGTATCCCCAAAGGTAAAGAAGATCTTTTTTTATTTTCAAGATTCCATCATGTAAACCAACTGAATATCACAGTACATTGCGCTTGTGGGCGGGTTTGGTCGCAATTCTTTTCTCCACAATCAGCTTCGGGAGGCATTTAACTCGACCATTCTCCAAAGTCGCGGAAACAAGCCGTGAGTGCTCCTTTACCGCATGTCTCTTACTCGCACAGCTAAAAACCTGACCCAGTTGGACCGCGATTTGTCGTGGGGCTGTATTCTACGGTCTCAGTCTACGAAACATCTCCACGAGTCTGCAAGTCAAAGTCGAGGCAAGAATCGCACGAATGAGTTACGGAGTCGTATACAACACCACATGGGAAACGGGCAAGTTCCTCAAATGCGACAAGGTCTGGAATGAAGAGGAGCAGGAGTATGAGGCCACGAACCAGATAAAATGGTTCTTGAAACGGGTATTATAAACAATGTAGAGCAGGAAACAAGCCACGCTAACTAATTCCATAGGGCGATCAAATTGATCAAGCAGAACCAATCCGCCACAGCTATTATCGTCTCTACGAAAAATCCATAAAGCATGTCACTGAGGAAATATTCTGCTCCTCTGCTTGGCCTCCCCCGTCCAGATACGACCCATCAACTGTGCAACAACTCTGCACCATCTCGTGGAATAAAAAGTTCAAATCCGCGTCGCTCCCAACATGGACCAACAAGATTGGCAAGATATACCGCAAGCTATCATTCGATATCGAAATGTCATCTGAAGGCGGCTACTTGGATTTCGCGGTTTTTTATAAAGGAAAGAGAGTTGGAGGTGAGGGAGTGGAGGTGGACTTTGAGTGAGCTTCAGGTCTGCTCACTTGACAGAATCACGACTTGGGTGATGGTTTTGGGTTTGGGCCTGGGATGATTATCTGGTACAGCGTTCGACTTGTTCTCTTTCCCTTTTTTTTCCGGTCTTTTTTTCGCTATTAAGTTCCACAGTCGGGAGCTCCATCTTGCTTCACGAACAGTGAAAACGTTTAATCGGAGTCGTGGGCTTGCGTTGGTTGGCAAGGATTGGAATTTGAGATAGAGGGCAATAACAATCAGATATACGCGAGCAGGGCAAAGTAACGGCAGGCAGGATCTGTACAAGAAAATAAAGGCAATTCTCAACAGGACTTTGGCGCCAACAGCTCGTCGGCAAAGCGGAGCCTGGCTTACCCAAGTTAGTCTGAGCGCGCGTTTCCACAACAGCATCTCCCGCCAAAACAGGAATCTCTACCAAGTGCCATATGTGGTTTTTCGTGTGCCACCTGCAGCAGCACGACCAACAGTGTTTTGTTTGGCGGCTCCGAGCTCAATCACATCACAACACGTCAGGGGCTCCCGCCTCCATCCATCCATCCTTCCAGCCACCCGAGCCTAGCTGAGTGGGCGACCCTGGTCACGGCGGCTGAATACCCTTGGCCCACTTGAAACGTCACTTATGGTTAAAATCACACGAGCCAATGAGGACGACCCAGATTGGGCGACAGAATGCGACTGATCTCGGATCGCGCCGGTGACGCTGGGCCAGAGACCACCAACCCAAATGACGCACAAGAGAAATACTATCATGTTTAAACATATTCTCTACAGGTTTCAACTTCATGGCCATCTACACTCTTGTCTGGTCAGTGGGACCGGTCCAAACCCACGGATCACAACGCCCAGACACACTCCGCTGAAATCCTCTGAGCGGTGACGAGCCGAACCCAGCTGCAGTTGAGACGAGACCAGACCGTTGCAATCAAATCCATATTCATGGACCAACAACATTCTCCTCTTTCCCCGTGACTTTTTGTGGTTTACAGGATGCTGGAACCGCCTTGTTCATGTCGGACGGCCCAATCATCTCCAAGACCGCCCCACCCTAAGCGCCGGGCTGACTTAGAGCGGCGCAGTCCACGCTGTTGGTCCGGTATCTTGGGTGAAATTGGAGCACCTTGCAGCTTTCAAAACGCTCGTCTCCTAAAATTAGCACGGACGTGCTGATCTAGGTGCTGCTTCCGAGCTGTTGGTCCTTGAGATGCGGCTGGGGCAACTGGGCACCAGGTCGCCAGAGCTGTTGGTCATGGCAACAAATATCGCGGGCATCCCCCAGGCTCAGACGTTCGGCAAGGATTTTTTTGCTCATCCAACGCAATGCCTCTGTGGAATCTATTGAAGCCGCTTGGCTCGAGACGGAGGGACACCGTTCCCGAGTCAAACAAGAGCAGTAATGCTCCTCACCACAGGGGCAATACGGAGCCAGGTGGCGGCTGGATCCCGCTTGCGCTCGAAACCCCCATTCTCTTTGGCTTCATGGCACTTTCTCTTCTTCTCTTCGCGACTATCGAGACACTCGCCCAAAGAAGCCAAGCTCAGAATGGCCTCGCGCTGTCTCCATCCTACGACGACATCCCCCAGTATGCCATGATTATCTACCTCTACGGACCCAACATCGTCGGTGTCTTGTACAGCTTGATATGGAACTGGATCGATTTGGATATTAAAAGAATGCAGCCCTGGTTTGAGCTTTCTAAACCCTCGGGTGCGGCTGCCGAGGATTCTATCCTTCTCGATTATCCATCCGATTTCATTGCCGCAGCGCCGATCCGAGCTGCAAAAAGAAAGTAAGTCGCTCGACGGAATTGATAATGTTTTTTTTTACTAATTCCACAGACACTGGGCCGTTTTTCTCTCTGGAACTGCTTTAGTACTCATATTTTGGGTCTTGACACCGCTCCAAACCGCATTGCTTGGAACAGCTGTTGCCAAGATATCGCAATCAGCTCCGGTAGTAACCAGGTCCCAATTCATGCCGACAAGCGGGCAGACGTTGAACATGGATAAATTTAACCAAGCATACGGCATTGATTGGCTAAACCAATCATATCCTCCCTTTACAACTCCCAACTATGCTCTGTTGCCATTCTACGTCAACGACGCTGGAGTTCTACCCGGCGCAGACACCAACTGGACCGCTGAGACAACAAAAGTCTGGGCCGAATTCACCTGCTCTCCGACAGAGTACAATATGACGAATTCTTCATGGTCGACCACAGGCATATTAACCTCCGAATATACATTTTACGGAAAAGAAAATTGCACAGCTACGAGATCCTATGGCGGGAATGGTCCTAAATACACCCCTTTGCCTGGCTTTGGTGGCGCTGAGGACGACCTTTATATTGAATACGTACCATGCCCAAACAACACTAACATGTCCTACTCTGCACTGGTCATCTGGGCCAAGGACTTCAAGAGCAAACCAGACCTGTCGGACAAGGAATGGAAGATGAACATCACGGCAGTGGATTGTGAGCTTTCCTACCACAAGCAACGCGTTCTTGCCACCATAACCTCCCAGAATCAACAACCTATTCCTGAGTCCATCGAACCCCTGGATGAGCCCCAAAATCTCACCCTGCAAGAATTCGACTTCAATAAACTGACAAGCATAATACCTACCGAGTGGATGTTCGAATTGGATAATACCAATCATACCTTGGACTGGGTAGATACACATATCCCCAGTATAGATTTCAAATTCAACAATTGGAACATGACACTGCCATTAGCACAAATGGTGCCTTACACGTTCATTTTAGGGGATGATGGCGCTACTCGCGACACATACTCCAATCCATCCGCGCTCGGGGAGGTTTTTGAAAGATTCCACCAACAATTATTTTCGCTTTCGGTCAAGGATTTGATTCTCAATGAAACGGCATCCGCAAACGACACGGCCACCATCACCAGTCATATGACCGGTATTGTGGTGAGCAGGCTTTTGTCTGCCATATCAGAAGCTATTCTGTTGCTTATTGCGGTTATTATTGCTTCGATCCTCTACTTTGTCAGATGTTCTCCTTCTGCCTTGCTCAGAAACCCATCTTCGATTGGTAGGCTTCTGGATATTGGTCATACAAGCCCCGACGTCGTGAAATTATTTCGTGATCTGGATATTGCCAATGAAGCTCATATCATGCGTAATCTTGATGGAATAAAATTTAAGCTGAGCGTCAACAATCTCTCCAAAGAAAACGAGCTGGTCATTTCGCAAGACGAGAGATCTCCATCCGAGCCATCTCAAAAGACTGCCCCAGGCTACTACTTTCCCCTGACGCCATGGGTACTCAAGAAACGTGCAGGGGCGGGCTTCGTTGCGGTTCTAATTGCTTCCATCATTGTTCTTTCTATCTTCAAGGCAAAAGAAATGAAATTAAACGGTAAGAAAACCGGTCGCTTCCAGAAAAGTTCAGTGCTAATAGCGAATTTAGGTCTAGTACGCCCATCGGAAAACTTTGAAGTTCTTCAGATTCTTGAGAACTATATCCCAACCATTTTTGCTACATTGGTCGAGCCGATTTGGATCTATCTGACACGTACCCTATCCATCTTTCAGCCCTTTCAGGATCTCTGGGTTGGACGCTCTTTGGCAGCGACATCCATTGAGGCAACATATACATCTCTTCCTCCGCAGCTGGTGTTATTCAGGGCAATGAAATCTCGACATGCCATGCTAGCACTTCTCTGCAGCATTAGTCTCCTTGCGAATGTTCTTGCCGTCGGGCTTGGTGCACTATTTAACGAGAAGCCTGTTGCCGCCACGTATCAACAAGAATTCCAGCCTCTGACTCAGGATCAATTCAATTATTCCGCAGTCACAGGGTATGGAAGTTACTGGTTCCGTGTGGCTTGGAACCAGTATCCTGACTTTCATAATTACATTCTCCTCGCCAACATGTCGTCCGAATCCCCACTGCCTCCTTGGGTGTCAGATGATTGGTATTTTCTGCCACATTCAATTCCCAATCTGAATGGGAATACGCCCGGTGTTGAATATTCTCTAACAACCAGAGGCTATGGTATGAGCTCAAACTGTTCATCTACACCAGCATGCACGTTAACTCTCACCAATGTTACCATGGATAAAAACAATGTGACCACTATCAATTACACCTCTACCGACGAAGTCACGGGCAAGCATTCCCTCGCATTTCGCTTCGATGGCGGTAAAACTAAATTCACGGATAACTCGGCCTGCTCCTCCAATCGCGACACAATAGGGACAAATATCCAAGACTGGCTTAGCGAACCCATCGAAAAACCCGCTCAGCGCGGTAGGACCGATTCTACGCCCGTCACTTATTGGCTCAGGAGGTCTCCAGAGCCAAGTCTAAATAATACGGTGCAAAGTAGCTTTACCAAGTGCGACCTACATTTTGAGACGGCAATGTTTTCTGTTACAATCCAGCCAGATGGACATGTGATAAAATACTCTCGCATCAGCGACATTGAATCAACTGTTGATGGTAAATACGACGCAAAAAATCTTACGGATCAGCTATCCTACGGTCTCTGGTCATCACTCTGGGCCAAGGGAGAGAGTGGCTGGAGTTACACCAACAGGACCACAGATTGGATGTCGCATTTCGTTTATCTCGAAACTGGATCTCGAAATTCGTCTGACCCAAGCCTCCCACCGCCAGATGCGAGGAAATTTTTGCCCATCTTGCCGAAGATATATCGGAAGCTCTTTTCTGCTCTTCTCAGTAGCAATTCGCAATTTTTTCTTCCACTCGACGAAAACACTCCCCTGGTCATCGGAACGAGAACTGTCAACGAAACCCGCATCTTCATGGATAAGCCCGCTTTTATTATATCAGTATCCATACTATTCATCAACTTGGGGGTTATAATGGCGTTTTATGTCCGCCCGGTTCGTTACATCTTGCCTCGTATGCCCACCACCATTGGGTCGGTTTTGGCATACCTCGCACCGAGCCGAGCTATTAAATATGGAACACCTTCTTCGGGATGGGGAGATCAAACTTTCAGTTTCGGAAGGTATATTGGATACGACGGCCTAAGTCACATCGGCATAGAGACTGATCCTCATGTCCTACAAAAGGACCTGTCTTTGGGATTGCACAAGACTCTTTTCGGCAGAAAGAAGAATGTTGCGGGAAATGAATTATGATTTTCTCTTTTTTTTAATTCTAGTTTATACATTCCAACCAAGCACTTGGTTTTAGCTAAAGCAATCAAACTTAATGACACATCAAGTCGCAGTTCAGCATGCTGGGTGAATATATTATTTTCGTCGTGTGAATAGTGGTTATTCATCCGAGTAGCTATCACAAAAAGCATATTCTATACACTTAGCTCTTTTTAAATCCAGGTTTTTCTTCACGTATTGCTCTCGTTTCTAATTTTCATTCATGTTAACAATTATTCACACCCTGGGCGTACCGAATCTCCATTTTGACGAGTTTTCCAATGCCACGTGCGGATTCATGATGCTGATTGCAGGCTATTCGCTCATCTTAGAGTGTAGAAGCCGTATTTTATACAACTGGAGACGCCGTATTGCTTTTTTCCCTTCTATCGTATTTGAGTTGTGGCTTGGGGAAATCAACCTGTAGGAAGCGTTCTAGAAAAAAAAAAATACTTGAGTACTAAAGATCCTCGGTTCAATGCCACTGAACAAATTATAAGTAAAACACATCAACGAAGACCTGGACGAGATATACACAACCCTCGCTATCATGCATGCCTGGCAGAATCTTTGTGGGTGAATCTATTATTGCTCTAGTTCCTAACTACCCTGCACCAACGTTGTATTTCGTCATGATCAAACCGCCTCATTCAATTCTGGAATAGAAATATGCGCACGCATAAAATCGTCAGAGCTCATTTCTCAGCTAGAAGCCATATATTCATGTCCATTTTCACTATAACGCCCTCGCTGATTTCCACTATTACGCCCCCTCCATTTTAACATCGTCTTGGCGGATCGGCAATTCTGTCCGCAATCCCTGACCCTGTTCCTCAATAACGCCGTTCGTTGCTGTTCTCCGATATACTCTCACAGTGAGATCCTGACCTCCACTAACCATGGTATCACCATGTACATCGACCCAGAAACACACACCTTTGTGGCCTTCGATGCGTTGGATCACTTCTTTACTCTTGACATCCCACAGGACGATGCTTCCGTCTTCACTGGCAGATGCAACGAATGGCTCACCATCGATGACGCCGAAGCAACCCCCGACAGCAAACTTCTCGTTAAGATGACCCTGGTACGTCTTCTTCACACTGCCGGCAACGTAGTCCCACAGGCGAATGCAATTATCCAAGTTCGAGGCGAGGACAAGGCGACCGTTCGGGCTGAAGCAGACGTTGGTGACGGCTGGGTTGTCTTCGTGTACGAGGGTCCGAAGACATTGGCCAGTTGAAGTATCCCATATGCGACTGCTCAAAGTTAGTACTAACTAATTACCTGAACTTGGGGCAACCTACATCAAGCCATCTGTCGAGCAGCTCGCGACCAGTGTACCATCTCTACAAAAGTCGATGCCGCTTACAGGATCACTGTGAGCTGGTAAGCTGCGCATTAGTCTACCAGCCCGGACATCCCAAAGAAATACAGCCTCGTCATAGGAACCACTGGCCAGAATGTTGCCCTTTGGTGAAAAGGCTAAACAATGGATATAGTTGTGATGGCCCTTCAACGGAGCCATTTCCTGACCAGTTGAGGATTTACGACTGGTTGTCCGCGGCCGTCCCGTCACGCGATCCCAGAGTCGAATGGCTTTGTCGTCCGAGCCACTGGCAATGGTATTGCTATCGGGAGTCCAGGCTAGGCAACTGACGCCCGCCATATGGCCGACGAGAGTGTCCATATGCGCACCCGTCGTTGCATCCCAGACCTTGAGGGTAGAATCGGCCGAGGCCGAGGCGATGAAGCGGCCATTTGGCGAGATGCGAACCTGAGAGATGGGTTTGGTGTGGCCGTGGAGTGCGAGACGAGGGCGGTAGTCGGGCTTGAGGAGTTCGCGCGGAGGGGTAGGTTCGCGAGGAAGAGGGGAGGGAGAGTCGGTTCGTGTGCGATTGGTGGATGTTTGGGAACGGGAACGAGAACGCGATGGTGATCGAGGGGATCGTGATCCTGATTGGAGCGAGCGCTTCGACTGGGTGCTGGACCTAGATCTCGATCGTAATCTTGATCGCGACCGCGACCGCGACTCGTAGTATTTGGATTCAGCGTCGTCACCTAGCGGGCTGCGGCTCATGGTCCTGCTGTCCCGCTGGTGCTCGCGGGTTGAAGTGCGGCGATTGCCGTCGTCGTCGCGGGTCGTGTACGGAGGAGATAAATCGTCGCGTGTCTTCCGTCGCTTGTGCGGGGGCGTCACATCGGGATGGCCGACTTCAGGCACCATGTTCTCCACGATGTTGGCAGAAGGGGCCTCCTTGGTTGGCGTGGTAGAATAGCGCCAGGATAGCTAACGCAGAGCTCGCTGTTGAGCAAGGCTGAGAAACTAGAAAAGGTGGATCGAAAATTGGTCGCGAGGCTAGAAGGCAGCGCCGAGGCGGCGTCATGATTGGTCCAAGCCACCCCTGAAATGTCAGGAGCCACTTACCAGATCTTTGGGAAATGGCAACAAGGTTATGGACGACTTTGCCGCTGACACGTGCGATCCCGATAATTCGGCGACTTTACTCTAAACACTAACATTTGAGCTACTCACAAACGCGTTGAAACAATATACTGGCGTTTGCATAAAAAGAGATAAGCTGTGTGACGGCGTCGAGCCAAACTGGTCTGGATCGACCATATCACTCACTACTCCACCGTTTCCCTTTTCCCTTACTCTTACAGACATACAAGGGAAGAAATTGCAATCCCATCATCTGGCATTTAGGGTAGGACTGTGAGCCAATCGTTGCACCTCGAAAATGACTGTGATTTGCAGAGATGCTTGAACGGCGCTTAGGGGCTTATGGTGGTAAATGACACCACTAGCATCATCCTAGTTTTAAGCAGCAACATCTTGAATCGATGCTGATTGGAGCAATGCTGACCGCATGCAATACTCATTACCGCTTTAAAAAAAAAAAAAAAAAGCACACGTTCTAGCCTATGAAGCCCATGCAGGTTGGTAATACTGATTCAGTTATCCTCCTTGCGCCCCTCCCCCTCCTTAAAACGGCGCACCACTTTGTAACTGCCGCTTGCCCCTCCTGGCATTGGGCTAATCAATAGCCTACTTGTCTTGCAGTGTGGAAATGGGCATTGATAAACTAGTAGCATCCACTGACACCACTGAAGCCACATGGCGGGTTAGCCGTCAATAAGGTACCGCAAATGGTTTGTTTGTGCATATTTGATAGGGAGCTGATGTCGTGTAAGGGCATTTTAGATGGACACCGCCATCATTGACATTATAGTGATGGAAATCATGGACCATTCAGTCAACGGTGGAATCGTGAAGGGACCGGCCACATTTCAAAATGGACTCAATACATTCCGGTTAGAGACACCATTGGAACCGACCCAACAATGTCGCGTGTTTTACGAACATGGTTAACCTGATCTGGGCCAGATTCTAGACGTGCTAAGCGACGCCTTGGTATTCTGCCACCAGGGTGATGCGAGACATTGGATGTCTGGATGGACGGAAACGGCGGGTCAACGGAACAAAAGAAACTGGAGAATGCCATTGCTGAGATTTGGTTTAGTGTCCTGCAATGACATAACCCTAGGTCACATCGACAACGCCTCGCCTATTCCCGTCCCGTCAAGTGCGGAGTTCGATGGCCGAGAGGTGGAGGTTGGAGACAATGGGACCTGCAAACTTGTGACATGTTGGAGTCTGGAAATGTACACTGGGCCTCACTGCGATTGGAACACAGCCTCCGCACACTTTTGATTGATCCCAGGCTAGACCTTGTGGGTGGTCGGCAATTGTAAAATGGCATTGGGGGGTGGTGTATGGATCTGAACGATTGGATGGGTGTTCCTCGTAAGGCATTGGACGGTTTCGTATGGGCGATGCACCATCGATGTAGATGTGTAACGCTATTGATGTGTGGGTTCAGCTGTGGCTGGCTCAGAGACATCCGCGCTTCGCTGGGAGTTATTCGGCCGGTAAGAACTTATGAACCGCCCGTACTCATAGATCGGTCTATATTGGAATCAATCCCTGGTATCCGACCGCATGGCGGCGCCGACGATTTGAGGGATAATTATGGGGGTCAAACCGAAGGCTTGTGCATCTGCGTTGACTCATTTAATGCTCCTTGGTATTGAAACACAAAGTCGGACAGGCCATTGAGTGCTTTTGAATGCTAGGCGTCTGTGTTTCGCGGGCAGGGCATATGTGGGTCAGTGAGAGACCTGGTGTTTCACTTAGTCAACGAACGGACAGAGAGGGCGGATTGCGTGAGCAGCTGTGTGGTTGCGCAAGGCATTCTCATAAAGACTCTTTATGCAGGACAGGCGCGGGCGCAGGCCAATAGTACGCGGAAAGGCCGCCGGTGTTGACAAGCAGTAATCAAAAGCTTTGGCAGCGTTACATGCCCTGGAAAATCTTAGATGAGATGCGGCAGTGCTGCCTGCACGTTCTATTGGCCGGGTAATTCGGCGATGCGAGAACCAATGTTGACTTTCGGGGGCGTAGGCGAAGCTCCATGGTGATCCTGGAGTACAAAAAAAAGTTACATGCGCACCCTAGCAACTGGCGCGAATGAGGGAATATTCGGCTTGGAGCGGGGGTATTGAAACTTCCAAGTGGTGTCCCCTCGGACGCTGATCAGTGATGTCAGAGTCTCTCATTGAAGCACCTAAGGAACGGACCCACGATCACTCCTGAAGGTCATGTTCAGAACGAGTTCTCAAGAGAATGATCGTCAAAATCAAGATGGTGATGGGCAAGTCGATGAACCAGTCGATGGGCAACATAATGCCAATTCCATTACAGTTTTTCCTCTAACAGAGTCATCTCGTTAACCACCCCTCTTACTTTGGGATCCCTGTCGCCATCATGGAGGTGTCATCTCTTATGGTCTCGTCTATTTCGGGATCCAGAACACCCCGTCTCTGATCGAACGAATGATTAATGCACTCCATCAAAGAGGTAAGCAGCCCTATGAGCCACTACGACAATCATGCGATGCCAATGGTGGTGTAGGTAAACGAAAGCTTAAGGATTCTTAGCCTGGTTTAAAAAAAAAAAAAATTGTACACCAAATTTCAGCCCTGGTCACGGCGTAAAAGCCTGATTCAGATAAATTGTTTTCTCAGCCTAGCTGGCGTTTTTTTCTCCCCTCGGGCGGTGTGCCGAAGCGCATCGTTTGGACCTAACGCATGCCTAACTTTAGGTACTAGCATCATTCCCTCAGAGGACTGGGGAGGGATTAACCTGATGACTCGTGCGACTGAGCACCATGAGATGAAGCCGGCGACTGCCTAAAGAGACCAAGGACTACGCCTGGTGGTGAAATCGTGGGCTTATTGGACAGCGACGACGATGGATTGCATGATGCTTGGCTCAGCCCTGCTGGTTCGAGGTATGGCCCGAGACATGCTATATGCTTGTTCTCTAGTCTCTTCGAAAGGTAGCATTACGCCTGTTCGGTAAGCTTCACACCCTGCTTGCCAGCATGGGCAATGACATGGCGGCGCATGTCAGCAATGGGTCTCACCTTTGGGTCGCTCTGGTGTCATACTTGAGTGACCTTCGGAGTATTGCGAAAAGGCGATCCCTCAACGTCCGCTAACACGCGAAGTGGAAATGAGCTACACTGTGATGAGGAAGCTGTAAATGCGGGAAGTATGCACTCCGCTGTGGTGTAGATTAGTCCCAAAAACGTGACCGCCTCCACGGGCAGGCCTTACGCATTTCTGCGCCGCGCTGACTCCGTGCATGCCCCTGGGAATCTTCCAAGAACCAAGCAAGAGGGTGTCCGGATGGGGTCTTGATGGGACGCCAAGCCTTGCCTCTTCAAGCGCAACCAATCGCCAATCTCTTCACACTGCAGATTAAATTGCCCACCCCCTATGAGAGGCGCTTTTCTTTCCACCGTTGCTCAGTTTCGGGTCCGTGGCCCGATCTTGTCCCCCATCCCTGGGAAATGACCTCCAGCATTGTATTAGGGCCTCGACCGTTCAAGGGTAATGGTTAGTCGACCAGCCCGATCGATACCACACTACAACGTTGTATTCCAAGGAGTGTAGACGAACAACTTTGGCTCATGTCGCCATCGACTCGTGCCGACTTGGGGATCACAAGCAACCAGGGAAGCCCCTTTTGCTGTTAGATTACCGATGTTGATTTGAGCTAGACGTAGGAAGCGGAAAGCTCCAGGTGTCTTGGTGCAGCTGCCTTTTCCTGCGCTTTTTTGCTTTCTCAGTGTGCTCTTTCCGCTCTGTGGCGGAAGCCTCCAGTGGGTGGTGCCATCAGCTCTACGGTTAGAGTCCACAGAAGAAAAGAAAAAAAGACAGGCAAAATCACGCGGCGTAACCTGCTTCCTGTCGGTCAGGAAGGCAGCCAGCCGGCCCCTGCCCGGGCACCGACGTACCCCTGGAGCTTTTCTCCTCGTATCCCTGGAATCCACCTTCGTTGGCTACGCTAGTTTGGTTCTCGTCCCGACAGCGCCGCACTGGCGCTTTGAGACTGGCGTCCCCTAGCGCGGCCAGGCTTTGTGACCCGCTCATTCGCCCGTTAAACTCGCTCCGTCGTCGAAATGTACGTACCTTCCCTCGCTCGCACGGACAGCCGGGCAGGACTCCACATGGGAGTGGGGGAATACGTACCTGGACTATTGTCGTACCTGCTTTAGCGTCATCTCGTGTTGCCATATTCGGTAAGTGCCCTTCCGCCTGAGGCCTGCAGTCTTGTTCTCACCATTCCACGCCGGCATTTATTCTCTCTTCAGCTCAGGCTTCTTGCCCGACTTCTCTTCTCTTCACCCACATCTAGTCACTCTTTAGACTCAGCACCGGCTTTCAGCCCCCGACACTCTTTTACTTATAACTACAAAGCCTCACCCGCTTTCTACGTTCCAACCACTTCTTCATCCCACCTCAGTCACTCTCTTTCAACTACGGTCTTTACCTACCCACATTCATTCATAATATCTAAATCCGACAAGATGAAGTTCTCCGTCGCTGCTATCCTGGCCTCTGCTGCCGCCGTCCTTGCCCAGACTGACGGCTTCCTCTCCGTCAACGCTCCCAACGGTACTGCTGGCAGCGTCTTCGACTTCACCTGGCTCGCCCCTGCTGCCAAGTATGCCAACCAGGAGGTCATCATCACCCTGATTGGTGGTTCGGCTCCCAACCTGCAGAACCCCATCCAGGAGCTTGGCAGTAAGTTTGTATACATGGTTTAACACAGACGTTAGCTAATATCATCCAGCCGCCAACTCCGACGACAAGTCCTTCAAGTGGACTGCTCCTGCCGACTGGGGTTCTCTGAACGTTTACGGTCTCACCGTCAAGCTGGCCTCTGACACCAGCATCTACCAGTACTCCAACCCCTTCTACAACACCGCTAAGACCACCGTTCCTACCACCTCCGCTGTTGTTGCTCCCACTGGTACCAAGACGATCAGCCTCTCTTCCCACTCTGCTGTGTACACTGCCCCTGCTGGCGGCTACACCACTGTTGTCGACGTCTACAAGACCACCACTGTTCCCTGCGCCAACGGCACCGTCCCCGCCACCAGCAGCGCTCCCTACGTCCCTCCCCAGGCTACCGTCCCCGCTGTCTCCGTCCCCGTTGTCTCCGTCCCCGTTGTCCCTGGCAGCAACGCCACCCTCAGCACCTCCTACGTTCCCCCTGTCTACACTGCTCCCAGCAGCCCCTACTCTCCCAGCACCACCCCTGTGGCCACTCCCGTCACTGGTGCTGCTGCCCGCTTCGCTGCCCCCGTGGCTGCCGTTGCTGGTATCGTCCTTGCCGCTTTCGCTCTGTAAGAAGGGCAAACCGGCTGGATCTTTTGGTTTCTACATGGTGTCATGACCTCATGACCACATTTAGAGGGTTTCTTGTTTCATTTGTCTGGAAACATTCTTCATGTCTGGCCATTTGTGTACATACTCTTTTGTCTTTTGGTGTAGGAGAAGGAAAGGAAGGTTTTCAGGATTAATGTATTATGGATAAAAACAGAAAAACCCACCTTGGGTTATTGTCTCAAGTTTCTTGATGTAGCATGCCTGTGTACTAGCTGTTACTTCTAATAGACAATTAGCCCAGCTCTTTGGTTTCCTTATAACCCGCCTTTAGATTCTTCTACTTCATGATCTATTTAGTGTAATGAGGCGAATGAAATTTTTGAATCAACACTAACAGCCTTGTTTGCGTGACTTTACGATTCCTTCTTGCCATTTTATTAAACTCTCACCAGTGGACGTGATCGTTTCACTACTCTATTATCCATGCTAACCAAGGGCAGGGGATCCTTGCAACATTGATCATCGGCGGTGTGTGCTGGGAAAGAAAATTCTGTCCCGAATGATTACGCGCATTGATACCGCAAGGGATATTATGCGATGTGCTTTGGTCTCGTGCATAGCATTCTGACTGGAACGCAGCAGAAAGAAAACGGGCTGCGGGAGGGCGCATGGCAGCCGTGTACCAAGCCAGGCTAGTTGTGCGGGATGATGTTAGCGGGTTCGTTGGAATGCAGATGATGACGACGGGCCCTCGAGCACCTGCATCGAAAGCGAGCAAGATGGTGTGTTGCATCTCGAATTTGGCGTGATTGAATGAAAGAATTACATACTTCCTATCATTACATGTTTAAGCGAGGTGGGAATAAAGTTTCCAACCACATCTTTCCAATATCCGAGCTTCCCGGGCCCAGCCACCAACAGGTATCGTGAACCAACAGAAGCTGTCAAACCTGCCAAATATATTCACTGTCGAACCAACACTGTCTGTCAATCTGTCAATCTTTGTGCGAACCAACAAGGCAATCTATCTTACACACCATTCCGTTGACAGCTGAACCAACACTTCAATCACGTGCACGTGCACGTGCCATGTTCCAGAAAAGACGCTTTTGGATCGACTCAGATCATCGTGTGTACTTGAGCCACACTAAAGGAATCCAATAAATTATCAACACGCAAAATGGTATAATTTTAGCACAGTTCATTTTTTTTTTTTGCTATCGCCCATGTCGGGGGTTCTCCTTTTTACTTTGGCAAACTCTATTGCCGACATCAGTTCTTCGTATACACCATTTCCCCGCGACGGGCTGAACGGATACCCTAGGGCGCTCGCCAACGGTCGAAGCGCCGCAACGCCTCGGATGGCCTGACTGCCGGGCAATGACATGGCTGCTCTGCGGGCGCCCGCGTGGGTGGGTAGTGTCGATCTGGGTTTAACTGCCACGTTACAGACTTTTTTTCTGTCATATTTTTATTTATTTAATAATAGATAGAGAGAGGGAGGGGTGTGCGCGCACTGACATTTAGCACTGCACGTCATTTGTCGAGACACATTGGTATGCCCCTTGTCTCGCGTCGTAACTTGATCGGCATTCCACTAACCGGGACCGTCAAACTGGGAGAGGGAAGCACCTCGACGATCATCTAGAAGCGAAAAGGAAAAAAAAGCGGGAAGCTCGTCGTTGCCGATGTCTGCGTGCACGTTCCGTCCCGTACAAGGCTTTATCGATGTGGCGTAGTCAATTACCATCAATAGCGATATCCATCCCATGCCAACCCGATTCCCGAGCCATAGTCCTCCTAGACAAGACACACCGTTACATAGCCTAGTTCCCCGTGCCAACAACGCCTGCTAAACAATGAACCACATTCCTGACCGACAATAACCGTCTCGATTTTTTCATCTTTTTTTCCCATTATTTTTTCTCTCTTGTTTTCCAGACTTCAGTTGTCTAACATTAGTGTCCTCCCACTTGCCCCCGGGGCAGCGGCGGAATCCAGCAAACAGCAATGTTCAATCCAATGTGAATAATTCCAATAACCCACAGTCCCATGGCGTAGTCATTGCCCTGGTTCATGAAGCGGAAAATAATGGCGAAAATGATACCGCCCAAGTTGCCACCGCCTCCAGTGAGGCCAGAGAGGATGCCGTTGGCAAATGGGTGAACGTGAGGGACGAGAGCAAAGTTGGCACCGTTACCAGCTTCATGAAAGACGGACATGAGAACAATAAGGCCAACGAGAGTACCGATCTTGCCGCCATTAGCCTCGGATGGATCCACCTTGCCAATGACAATGAGAAGAGCGCCAGTGAGGAGACCGCAAGTCGTGATCCAGCCCTTCTTGAGCCAGAGGTTGCGTCCGCACTTGTTGTAGAGAATGTCTGAAACGGCACCACCAAGTGGCCGGTTCACAAAGTTGAGGAAGCCAAAGATGGCAGCATAGTTGCTAGCCTTGGTCTGATCCAAGTGAGGAAAGTTCTTCTTGAAGTACGAGCTCAGAATCGCGTTGATGGCCAGTTCACCGCCGAATGAGCATGCATATGTGGCAACATGGAAGATTGTCTGAGGCGAGTAGACAACCGGAAGAGCCTCCTGCAAGGTAGGCTTGACGACAATTTCTCCCTGGGCCATCTCAAGAGCCTCACCTTGGTTGATGGAATTGGCGTTGCCGACTGTCATCTCCTTCTCAGACCCGGCCTTGTTTTCCTCATCTACAGCGGAACGAGGAGTACGAACTCCAGGAGTAACAGCGTCAGCGTCGCTGAGACCAAGAGATTCCATGTTCGCTCGAATTTGCCGGACGCGGTCATTCCACGGCCCCGTTGGCGTATCAGGACAGAGGAGTAGCATGCTGACACCGCAAACAATCAAGCAGATCAAAGGGACGATGAAGGTCACTCTCCACGCCTTTGAGGGAGAGAGCCCTTGGTGGGAGACCAAGGAGTCAAAAACGGCGGGCATGATGAAGTAGGTGATGCCTCCTCCAGCGTTACCCCATCCCCCAGAAAGGGCGTTGGCAGTCCCGACAATGTTCTTATCGAAGAAGCCGGTGCACCACACCTGACAGGGAACAAAGGTTGCTCCCAGAATACCAATAAAGAAGCGAGAGACATACAGACCGTTGGCACTCTTGACAAGGGGAGCAAGGCCAATGGGGACACATCCGATCAGGATAAGAGAGGCGTATACTTTTCGAGGGCCAAACTGATCGCAAAGCGGGCCGGTGACGAATCGCAGGAAAAACGTTGCCGAGAGGGACACAATGTTGGAGTTGGCGATTTGAGCCGATGTCAGGTGGAGATCCTCCTTGATGGTGACAGTCAACAGGGGGGGAAATGTATACCTTGACGGAGTCAGCCGATAATGATAACACCCGAATACAACCGACTTACCATGCCCAGAATGAGAGCATGAAACCGAGCCAGGAGAAGAGAAAAACTCGTCCATGGAGGTCTATGGGGTTGAAAAACGGAACACTCCTGGCCTTTTTGTTGATGGGGTTGAGCTCAGGGGATTGCCACAAATGGGCAAGTTTGAAGCCCATGGTGAAGGCTGATTTCTGGATGTTTCACTCGGAGGGGGGTTATGAGCCTTTGAGAAGGGCCGGGGAGTCGGTTGATGCGATCAAGATCCTGCTGTGATTCTCGTCTGGGGTAGCTCTTTGAGATAAACGAGCCCTGGGCATTTATAGACTGGATGAAGAATATTCATGCCATGGACTCGAAGCAGACCGAGTTGAGCATCTCCGGATCTCCAAAGCTTCCTAAGCCAAGTCTGGCTCGATAAGGGTATGTTATCGAAGCTGCACGTCTTACTGGAGAACGGTTTCGATGGCAATGCACCTTGCACCGGAGAGCGGAGATGCATGGACCGACAATCAACTTCTCTCCCGTGCTGATCCGATAAGGCCAGTAGGAGTGACGGGGGTCAAGAGCGGTCCGCGGGTCGCGAAGTGACAGGTTTTTCTGTGGCTCGCTATGAGGCGTCGTTGCGAAAAGAAAGCAAGGTCTGGACTCGCCGCTTTGATGCCCAACTTTTGCAGAGACGGCTCGCTGACGCCGATTCTGAGAAGCTTTTTTGTACGATGTCGCGGAGTCTACGCAGTCAGGTGCGAGTTTCTGTACTCCCGTTACACTAAAATGACATGTCGAATTTCTTTGAAACAGGACGCAGGCAGTCGCTCGATGATGCTCGAGGAGGAATCTGATCATGAAGTAGGCTTCCTCGGACGTTCTGACCGGATCTGACTGTCCCACGTCTTGTGAGACGCACACCCCTCAAGCCGAACTGAAAAAAAAAAAGGAATTTGATAGAGATAAGAGGCTACGCTCACCACTCGATGAGGTATGCATGTGCCCAAAGTATTGGCTTGACCGACAGCACTAGCTGCGGCTCAAGCTGCTACTAGCCTATGATAAGCCAAGGCTTCCAAGACAAATGGCCAGACTGCCATTGGACGCACGATTTTTTTTTCCCGAGTGCGACGGTAGAGAAGCAGTCAGAGGCAAGGCTGCAAGGCTTTCAGCAGGGAATCATGTTTCGGTACCAGGGGGTGGTTTGCAACGGTTGGCCAGCTTGTCATAGATAAGCCATGGCGATATCTACCAAAGTTGTAGAATGAATCTCCGCGGAGCAACTGGCGGCGGGGTGCCAACCATATATAGTTGGAGCACTTGGCTAGCTAGAATCCGGGGCTGCGCCCGTGGGGGACTGATAAGACTAGTTCATGCTGCCGTTTTCCATCGCTTGCTGCTGCATTGATAACAGCGGCGGACAAGATTCACCTCCAATCCCCGGATCGCATTCTTGGCCAACCAAGGGTCCCAACTGCACAGCTGGCCGGCCGGGGTGCAGCAACCGAATTTTGCCTCGGTGAACTGCCGCAGCTCGTGCTTTCTGCATGCATCTCGCGGGATGTGGGCGCCTTATCGATTGCAAATGATCCTACTCGATACTAACTACAGCGCATTTGTGTAACCGCCTGGTGGGACCATGAAGCTATCACGGCCGCGCGGCAGACTAAGGGAACACACCAGCCCCAATTATTTGCCCAAGGTGATGCGACCGCATAATGTCATCGAAAACTAAGGGCGATGGCTAAGCGCCGGGGACTGACGGAGAAACTACTCAAAGTCAAATGGCACATCTGGAAACCCCACCCCGCAGCGAGCTGATTATGCAAACAATCCTCATCATTTGGTGCGTGAGACGTGCAGAGAATTTTGTAAGCGCTTCCAACCTCCTCGGAAAACCTGAAATTTCTTGCTACTTGCCAGATTGTGGGACACGAGGTCTCGACCATCTGCTTTCCTCTGACACTACGCGGCGGTGGCGGAGGATGCATGAATGCCGTCTTGCCGAGACTGAAATTTGAGAGGCTTAGTTCTCGTCGACAATGCCCGATATCTCGTACATGCTTCAGAATGCGTTGTTTTTAGATCGATGGGCCGAGTAGAGGGAGCATAAACCACATGACACATCGGAAGTTGCAAGATAGGGAAATCGTGAAAGCCGTCACAACGATCAATGAAACGGAACGCCTTGGTCTCAAGTGTTGAGCGCATGTGTTAAAAGTGCTGCTATTGAACACAGGCATCTACATGGTCGATGTCAGACTGATTCAGCCCATTTAAGTCGTCTCATGGCGCCCTTCCTGTCGGTTATACGCTCCAAGTACAGAGTTAATGGTCTGGCAGTGTGATCACAGTCAAGTAAAGCTATTCCCAATGACATCCACCTCGGTCTTATTTACTTTGTTCTCTCACTAAACTCATTAATTTGCACTTCGCCCTCTCTCATGACTTCATATTCCCCAGTTTAGGATATTTTCTCGCCTCGTAGCTTTACGTACCCATCCATCATATGAGCCTTTCTTATTCCTGCTCACCGCAAAGAGGAGCATAGCGGGAAAAGACATGAGCGCTCAAAAATGTACATATTAAGCTACTTGAACGAAAGAATTAACAATGGCATATTACCCAATAGAAAATGCTTCCTCCAAGCTATACCAGTGCTCGTCCGCATAAAGGTGGTCAGACTGATCTTCAGATCCTACTCCCGACAAACGGTATCACTACCTACCCGCTTTCGCCTTATCCAATGCCGACGCATAGTTCACTAGAGTTTCCCTCAATCTTTAGATGCCTTACCAGCATTCTTGCCAGGCGCATGTCGCCACCATGGTGACATTGAGCCTCTGCCAAGTCACACTAAAGGCACTACGAAACTTCTAAGTTGATCAATCTCAGCTGGCCCTGATATCCCCGTCATTCAAGTTCATGTGGATATTGCCGAGGAAGATCCCATGCCTAAATAACGGGCTGGTTTTCTCCACTCCAATCAAAATGTATTTGAACACAGCCGACACCTTGCACTCTTCCCAGAGCACCATGGATGATGATTTCATCTCCCACAACCATTAAATCTCCCTTGAGCCATTGTAACCACCTCAAAGGGTATGCTTTTTGCTTGGTGTGTAAGTATGTAGTTCATCTTAGGGATGAAATTGATGCGGGGAAAGCGGAGTGGTGCATAGAATATAAGAGGAAGATGGGAGAGGGAATCTTAGGCAAAGGTGAGAAGAAGGTGTACTATCATCGCCGAGTCTTCATTTATAACATTGTCTCAATCATAAACTGTGTGCTATTTGAGAAATGAGTCAGTAATCTTCAAATTGCAACGTTGAAAATTTTGGTGGCACGTGAATTCATTAAGGCCTATCTTATCCTATTCTGCTGCGAGATATTTACCCTCCCGATGCGCCAGGTGGCCTCAGAATGAACATAGCGAGCTATTTCTACCATATGTTATTGGACATGGCGGCCCAAATCACCAGAAGGCACTCAGTGACATTCATCTTCTCAACACATGGCAATCAACAAGTCACTTTTCGTCATTCCGACGTCACCCGCGATGTTAGATTAAAAGATGGTAAATAAAACAATCATACATTGCAAACTACCTCACAAATACGCGCTAGCTAGCAGCTGAACTCAGTATCTTATTTATTTTTAGCAATTTGAGATAAATAATATGTTAATTATTTAGCCCAAGATGGCGGCGCACTGTGAGGGGATTCCAGGATTGCCGTGGAGGGTCCCGTCTCCAACTCACAACGTCATTGCGCTAATCCAAACTAAGTAAGAGGGGTAAATCTTTGGAGGGGTCCTGGACCGAATTTTTTTTCCTCGCAATTAATTCTTTGCATCGACTGCCCCTCCATGATTGGCAGGACCTCTACTCGAAACCAAATCTTTTCGTGCCATTGTGCGTGACTCAAAACATTCCCCCGGGCGCAGAGTTCTCCTTTTCTCATCACTGTGAATGCGCTTGTGTGAATCGCTTACTGACATTGTCTTTTGCGCTGTAGCACTCTGACACTCATCCCAAACTCCAAGCCGGGTAGTGGGGCTCACCAGAACAGATCCCGCCCGTGTTCATTCAACAAGCGTGAGTAACATGAGCAAGAGAAAATATATAAGGCTGACGATGAAATCCAGGTCTTTCACCTTCTTCGTGAATACCGAAAAAAATGGCTGAGCAGCAAGCCCCCAAGACCTGCAAGGTCATCACGGCCGAGACCATCGCCAAGAACCTCCTCGTCGAGGTCAAGGAGACTCTTGCCAAGGTCCAAGGCTCAAACCCCGGCGAGCCTACTCTTGCCGCATTTCTCGCGAACGGCGACCCTGCTGCGGTCAAGTATGCCGAGTGGTCCAAGAAGACTTGCGAGGAGAAGTGAGAGAAACCTCATGGAAAAGCCGGGCGGCTCGGTACAACCTTGAATACTGTGACTAATTCATGTTCCAGCGGGTTCAAGTTCGACCTTCGAAATGTCGAGAAGGATCTTCTCGAGGAGGAGATCATGAAGGCCAACGAGGACGAGAAGATTGATGGCACCATCGTCTACTACCCCATCTTCCCCAAGAACCCGACCCACGACAAGTACGTACAGGAAACTGTCGCACTTTCCAAGGACGTCGAGGGTCTCAGGCATCAGCACCTCCACAACATGTACCACAACATTCGTTTCCTGGATGCCCCTGAGAACCGCAAAAAGTCTATCCTCCCTTGCACCCCTCTCGCTGTCGTCAAGATTCTTGAGTACTTGCAGATCTACAACCCCATCCTGGCTCCCGGCAACCGGTTGTTTGGCAAGACCATCACAGTCATCAACCGATCCGAGGTCAATGGCCGACCCCTTGCAGCTCTCCTGGCCAATGACGGTGCTACCGTGTACTCGGTCGACATTACTGGTGTCCAGCTCTTTACCCGTGGCCAGGGTATCAAGCAGGTCCGCCACAAGGTCGAAGATAAGGAGGGCTGGGGCCTGGAACAGTGCCTCCCTCTCAGTGACGTCGTCATTGGTGGCGTTCCCGTCGAGTCCTTCAAGGTTCCTACGGACCTCATCCGTGATGGTGCCGTTTGCATCAACTTTTCGTCATACCGAAACTTCGACGGCCCTGCCATCAAGGAGAAGGCCTCCATCTACGTGCCTTCCGTTGGCAAGGTGACCATTGCTATTTTGTTGAGAAACCTCGTGGTAAGTAAAACCTGTCTCATGTCACTACGAAAGCGAGCTAACTTGGCCAGCGTCTTATTGCCAACCGACCATCCAAGGATGAGTCCGACAAGAGCAACATCCAAGCTCGCAGCGAGGCCTTCGCCGACGACTAAATTTCTCCCTTGTAGAGATGACATAGAATGCACTGAAGATGTGCAGCGCATAAACTTGGAATTGATGATACCTGGTGGCCACTTGCTTGGTCAGGCTAACAAAAAGACGGAAATAAAAATGCACTCGGCGAGGGACTAGTCAAATTTTTTTTAAATTTTTTTTTTCAATAGAGAAGATACAAAAGGAACAAAAGGAGACAAAAAACACTGCATTTGGGAGTCACTACATACTAGACATGAATACAAAAAATGGGCCACCAAGTTTAACCCTGAGCGATTTTGTGAGACGTGGCACTTGGTTAGCTAGACATATTCCGGCCAGTAGGTACCGGGGCCGGAAGACCGACGGAGTATAGGTGAAACAGGATGGCTTGGATAAGTGTGCGCCATGTATGGTCTGCAGGAGGCGAGGCAAAGGCTTGGACACGGCATTGAAGAGTGCCTCGCTCATGGGTGCTCCGTGAATATCAAAGTGGTGTAAGGGTAAATTTTCACTCGCTGCTTGCTTTGTTTTCTTTCTTTTTGCCAGCCCCGATCGTGTCGATCAGATCTAAGTCTCAGCTGTACATCGGTGTGGAAAGGCCCAGAGACGTGTCATGCGATTTTGCTTCTTTTTGCGATGAAACTCTTGTGGGAGCTAAAAGTTGCCATTTTAGCCTGGATATACTGAGACTAATTGTGACGCCTCTAGGCAATTAACAGCAAAAGCCATAAAAGGTTCGTCTGAATGAGGCGCACAGAAGGACGGATTACGTCGTTGGGGAACAAAAGACGTGTTGCGATTGGTCACAGACCCGTACCAGCTCTATAACCATTACAGGGAACCTCCTCGCAGGATCCACAGCCAATCGAGACTGCAGGAGAACTTACTATTTCTGTGGTCAGCGATGGGGCTATCATAAAGGATGAGAAGGATCTGAGATTAGCTGATGGCGTCCCAGGACTAGGGACCTTGAAATTTTTTTCATTTTTCCATGGAACGTGGCATTTGAGAACTGGGCTGATGGGGAAAAAGAAAGCAGAAAAATGGATGTGATGACTAGCAATGCGAATCGACCCAATCATTAGGAGCATGAATGCTTTTTGCATGATGGTTCTCAGCAAGGAAGTGGCATCGGCATCGGGATGACACCGCAACCATGCGAAAAAAGAGCGAGAAAAAAAGGAAAAAAAGAAAACCGAGAGTTTGGGAGAGAGACAACAACAAAAAAAGGTCCCCACAAGTTGAGGTTGAGTGGTTGGTGCATTGACGAGCTGCAAGCCAGAATGGAAAAGAAAAAAAGAAATTGCGATAAAAAAGATGCAGCTGCAAGTTGCGCAGAGGTGCAGCTGGTTGAGGACGGGTCAGGTCAATAGTGTCAAAAAAAAAAATGTTGGTGCACGCATTCGCTTCTAGCTCGTGCTTGGACCTTTATGCGACCAGGCGGATTGGCTGAATTCATCAGCGGGGACGAGGCGCCTGTGAAAATGTCACATTACTCCGTGCGACGTGGGACGGGGGGAGAGAGGCATTCAGGAGGTGGTGTCGGCGGGCTTATAATACAACGTCCGGTCCTAGGCCTGGAGTCGCTTCAGGAAACAGGATGGCCTCTTGAATTAATTGCAACCAGGAGGTGCATTGGCATTGCGAGCAAGGTAGGGATGGGGAGATGGCATATACGAAGCGTCACAAAGTAGGGATGCCGCAGGCAAGGGACACATGACGGTGTTTTCGCACCATCCTTTTCTGCTTCTTGTTTTTTCTTTTTTTTCTTCTTTTCTTTTCCAGCCAAAACAAAGGTTGATCCCAGCTCCGGGGCCTGGCCGCCGCCTTCTGGCTGGGCGAGACATGACAAGCTGCCATGTTTCGTCCGGACCGTGGATCCCAGGGCGGTGAACTGCACAGCGTGAACCGATGGGGTGGCCCCCTTTTCCCGTCCGGCGTGAGGCGATCCTTGTCGCTTGTGTGATAAATTACAGGTACCTGCTGCAACTTTGTCCAGCGATCCCACCCAATGGGGGCAGGCCGGCGAGCCCAGAGTTGCCAACAGCATGCTGTAACAAGGCTTTGATGGACCTGAGAGCGTTACATGGATGACGCTGGACACGCCATGAGTGGGAAATACGGCCAGGGCCAGGCCAGGAACGCTTCCTCGCGGGAGCAGGGTAGGGCGCTTGTTCCATCAGAGGCTGCTGGCTTCGGCCGGCGCTGACAGCGTCCCGTCGTCGTCGTCGCCGCCGCCAGGGGGCCCTCTGCTGGTCATATTGGACGAGCGTAATAATTAGCAGCTAGAGCCTCCTCCCTGAACCACGGTGGATTTGCATGTGGATGGATGGCGCTGTCACATTCGGGTACCCTGACTATTAAGGCCGGCTGGGCTGGTGCGCTGCACGTCAACATTTCCGCGTCTGCGCCGGTTTCTTTCTTGGGGATTTCGTTTGCCCCATCAATAAGTCGCCGTCCTTGTCACAATTTTTTTTTACTTTCCTCTTCAAACCAAAGTCTAAAAAACATCCCGACGATATTCTGCCCCCCTCCATCCCCTCCACTCCCCTCCCTCGCTGTGCAGCAACAATATTAGGACCGAGTTTGCGGCCTCTGCTGTCCCGCCCGCGTCCGCATCCGTCGTATACATTCCTGCAGCGCCGAGCCAGTTGCTGGGGCGTGCGCCCGTCCGCGTCGGCCACCGTCCATTCCTCGCAACGCACAGAGGTGCCGTCTGTGGCCTCGAATCCGGTTCCACAAAAGCCCCCCTGACCCGCACCGTCGAGTTCTTCTTTCGATCCTTGACTAAACTCTTCTCGGCCGGGTTTTCGCAGTCCTGTGAGGACTGAGCGCGGGTTAGCAACCTTTGGCGTGCGCATCAGCCATTGCCGGACGCTTTACTGGCCCCAAGGTACGTACACAGCTAGCAGCTCTCTCTCGCCTCAATCGACTCGACTTCACTCGGCCAGATGAGCTTGCCCTTGACCGTTTGAACCACTTGGGCGCACATCGCGCTCCATCTATCTTATCCTTGACCGTGGCCCCAATCCTCCACGACACCCTAACAACCGTTTGCGTCGTCCAATTTCTCCGAGGCCATCGCATCCTTTCCCGATCCCGCCTCGTGACCCTCCTCTACCATCCTGTCCATCCTGTCTCGCCTCGCCCCGTCTTGTCTCTCCTCGCCCTCGATTTGTCCATTGTCCCGTCTTCCACACCCCCGTCCAACCTCCAGAGCTTTTTGCGCCACACGCGATCCGGGGACTAACAATACCCTCTCGTCTAAGACATTAGCTTGATGTTGCCGAATCATTGACGAGCTCGTCGCCGACAAAAACAAATCCACCTGCATCGAGCTTCCCGCCTGCGCATTCGAGCTAGACGATCCCTCGGCCGTTTTCCCCTAACCAGCCATCGCCACAACTCTCTTTTTTCCCTGCCGGCGCCCGCATATTGCTGGCGAGCAATTCTCGCAAACTTCGCCAACCCGAAGATACTTTTCCACAAAACACACAAATACCAGCTGGATCGAGACGCACTCAGCAACAATGGCAGCGCAGGCCGTATCTGCTCATGCCCCCAACGTCCGGCAGGGGGCTACGACGCCGACCTCGCTGACCTACAAGCCCATTGCTGGATCGCCAACGTTGACCAACCCAGACATGATTCTTCCCGACTATGACCGCTCCGACTCGCCCGATGACCGATCTCACTCGCCCATCATGCTGTGGAACAACCCCCAGATTGGCGACATGCAGTTCCACCTGCCTCAATCGCAGCCCTCATACACCCAGACGTACACTCAGCAAGCCTATCATCAGCCCTCCTATCCACAGCCTTCTTATCACCACCAGCCCTCATATGTCACCGGCTCGACCCCAATCATATACGGAAATGGCACCATGCTGTCGGACATCGGCGAGGTGACGGAGGTTGAGAGCGTGGTGGGCAAGGGAGCCAGGCGTTCTTCGCACCTGTCAGTCCCGAGCGACGACGACATTGCTCTGCGATCATCGCCCACCATGGGGGCTGCACGGCTCAAGAGCAAGAGCCAGGTCTTTGCTCGCGAAAGGAGATCGTCACTCGAGTCGAACAGCACCGTCACAACCCAAGGTCCAAATGGCGAGTTTGCCGAGTTCGACGATACTGTCAGCGTTGACGATGTTCACTTCCAAGGCGACGACGAGGAGAGCATGGCTTCCTCGTACGTGGAGGGAACCGCCGCCAAGGAGCCTGGTGTTGGGAGGCGACCCATGAGACCAATCTCGACCGACGATTATTCTCTGAGCGATAGGGCAGAACAGATTCTGGCCAACGCGAAAAGGCGCCTATCCGTAAGTTCAATGCAGGTAAACCCCGTCGCATGATGCTAATGCAATTGCAGACCATGGAAGGAAACCTCTCGAGGGCTCGAAACTCGCTTTACTACTCGCCCATGTCTGATGGCTCGACCCCATCGCCACCCATCGTGCGCCCTGTCACATCTTTCCGCGATCCCACAGCCCCGTTATCTGCAGGCCTGCCCACAGGCCATTCGCGAATGCTGAGCGACTCCAGCCTCCACGATGACCCCGTTAGCGCTGGATTTCCACGATCCGCCAGTGCGCTAGGTGCTGCAGGAGGCTATCGCCAACCACTCACGTCATCCAGGAGCGCTGACGCACTTGGAGCGGGAATCGGTCGCAAGCTGACCTACCAACCCCTGGACTCGACACTTGGCCCCTTGAGCGAGGACGAGGACCGGTACCCTATTGACGACCAGTTTGGGCAGCTACTAAGCCCTTTTGGCTACGGATCTGACAAAGACATCACTCGTTCCATGTCGGTGGCCCAAGTGCGGGACTTGAAAGATCAGATGAACGACCTCAAAGGCAAGATTTCCAGTCTCAAAGAGCAGGCCCGAGCCGACAGCTTGAAGCGTCGCAGTCTGCAGAGCCTGCGAACTCCTAGCCCATTTACCCACGCCCGATGGGACCAAGGATTTATGGAGCCGCGAGCCATTAAGAATGCGGGCAAGGAGGACACACTGCAGCCCCCGCCCGCCGATTACGAAGTTCGCCAACCCACTCCCAACTACACAGATGTTGTGGCCGAGGTCCAGGCTGATATGGTGGAGGTGAGGAGTGTTGATTACGAGTCAGCTCATGAGACTCCTACCAATGAGCGCAGCGTCGACGGTTCCAATTCCACCAGGACTGAACATGCGGTTGAACACAAACAATCAACCGAAACAATTGGACAAGATGAAGGACGCGTTGTTGAACAGCACACTAATGACGAAGACATCAAAGAAATACACGTTGATGAACAGCATATTGCTGAGCAAGAACATGCTGAGGAACTCGTTGACGAGCAACACGTTGAAGAACAGCATGAGCAGCGATACGTGAATGATGATATAGATGAGGAATTGGAGCACTTTGGAGAAGACGAACATCACCTCGTGGCTGACGACGAAGAATACGAGATGCATCAGCACCTCGAGGAGCACACCACCCTCGAAGAAGAGATGCGACAAGTCGAAGAGGAGCAATGGGAGGAGGAAGAGATGGAACATGAACTGGAAGAACAAGAGGAAGAATACGACGAAGAGGAGCAAGAAGGCGAGGGCGAGTACGATGACGACGTGAGCGAGAGCGGCGAGTCGCTCTATCACGACACTTACCAGGAGCCTCTTTCTCACGAGGACCGTGAGGATGCCTTTGATTACGAGCACTTCTTCCTTCATTCGGCAATGGGAACAATCAGCCAACAGCGGGGTCGACGGGGCAGCTTCGACAGCGTGACGTCTGAGGATTCCATTGAGACGACACGAGGTCCGGTTACGGACGACCCACGAGCACACCGCCGAATCAGCATCGATACCCTGTCTTCGGTGAATACTTTTGCTACCGCGACTGAAGGACGCACCAGCCGCACCTCGACTGTCGGTGACGAAGACGACAGGACTGCCGGGACTCCAGATCTGTCAGAGTACCCAGAGGAGCCGCTCTCATCAAAGCGCACGACATTTGGGGGCTTTCACTTTCCCAACGAGAAAGCGTCCACCGATTTCCATCAGCAGTCTCACCCCCGCCGAAACACGATCGTGCACCAGCCGGTCCACAGCAACATGACTTCGGCTCATCGACCGTCCGTCTCCTCATTTGAGTCGACCGGCACGAACCGAAGCTTCCCGTTGGTCAACAAGACCAGAATCAGCGGCGGAGTGCTGACCCCAAGCGGTTCACCAGACCACGAGCTGGATCAAATCTCGGAAACCCTACTGAACGAAACTGCCAGCATTTGCGAGCAGGAGTCGGGCAACAGTGGTCAGTCAGCCGCCATTGAGTTGCTCCCTAGGGAGGACCGAATTCTCGTGGAGAAGCTCGTTGCTAGTGTAGGCAAGTGCGTCCTCAGCCTATCAGAGGTATCCAAGGCAAGCACGGAGGCTCGCATGTACCGACGAAGACTGGAAGCGGCAAGGCGCATCCTGGAAGGACTGGAGGAGTGATGATGGGAAACACAATCAGGGGCCAAAAAAGACCATCTGGATGGTATCTTTCTTACAATATTAAGATGTTTAAAAAAGGGAGGTTATTGCTTGGGCGTCGATGGTGGTTCATGCTTCGTATCGCATAATAGAAGTTGCGGCGGTGGCATAGGTTTGGAATTGAGCGTGGGAGGTTATATTTCATCATGGCAAAGATACAGTCCATGTCCGATACCCTTTCATTTACTTTTTTTTTCTTGGCTTTTTTCTTGGCTTTTTTCTTTCTCTTCATATTTTCTTTTGTACCTTACAAGCGAATATCTTACAACGACGTGATTACGCGCGCGCGATGTCCTAAAACGGACCATGAAGAATATATTTTATGAAATAGTAGTGCTTCACTTATGAGTCTCCACCTATCTGCTTCTTGTCTTTCCATTCTCGTTCTGCCTGCGGCATTGGGTTTCTCGCACAGCTTCTACTAAGATCGGCTAGTCAATGGCTTGACCCCGTCTCTGCTGGTCTGGATCTTTTTTTGGTAAATAGGAGAAAAGGCGGTGTATGATTTGTTTTCTTTTGATAAGGGGGAAGCTGAATTGTTTGTTTACGCAGGATCCTGGGCTCCATCGTCCGTGGCGTAGTATGTACACTGCAACCTTTAAGTGATTGCCAGTCTGGCACTTTACTGCATGCTGAAGTAAATAAAAACCATGCAGGTCATTTCTTGTGTTTTTTTTAGGGATTACTTTTATATTGGGTATTGAAGTTATTTCGGATGCGATTGTGCAGCAATCACTGGAGAAGCATCTCCGTTTAATCATTCAAGTATTTGATTGCAAGAGGTCAGTTTCAGTTGAGTGAGTGTACTTGCTTGTTCACCCATCTTGGAAAAAAAAAAAAAAGTTGAATGGTTGGCACAAAAAAAAGAAAGAAACAAAACAATGACACAGTGTGCGGGATGATACATTCCATATAATTTCCAGAAAACATAAATGGCCTGTGCTCTACCAATTGATGATTCTTCTTCATTTATCCATGACTGCTTCCCTTGGTCATTTTGACATCTGTCCTCTGTCGCACCCTCCTCTTCCTTCCTTCCTTCCCTGGGCCAGATCCTACCCTGTGCGACCCCTGGTCGGATCGACCACCAAAAGGCCACTAATAAGGAGCCCGAAAAAAAAACCTCCACGCGACAGGACGGACGTTGCTCACCCCCCACCGCTCTAGACGACTTCTAAACTCTCCCATTCATACCTTTTCCTTGTTCCTGATTCCCTTTTGTGTATCTCTTTTGTATCTCTCTCTCCGCCTTGCTGGCAACATCGCCGTCGCGTGCACCTCGTTTGCGCGCGCTCTTGCCCTTGGTCTCTTTTTTTCGGGCGCCATCGCTGGCCTCAATACCCCCGAAGCGAAAACAGCACAAGCACAGCACACAACCATCGCCAAACACAACTCTCGCCCTACCTTATTTTCCCCCGTCCCTGCCCATCATGGACGCTCCTCCCGCCTCGCTGACGGCGCACCTCCTTTCGTCGTTTCTCCCGCCCGACCTCGTCGACTCGATCAACACGCACATCCTGCACCCGCAGTCGCCGGTGCAGGTGCTCAAGAACAAGGCCGAGGCGCAGGCGCAGCACGTGCTGAACGCCGCGTACCCGGTCGTCCAGCCGCTGCTGGAGCGGCTGCTCGACGCCATGGCCGACAACCAGGGCCTGGTGGGCGTCGTCGCCTCGCTGCTCATCCTGGCGACCTTCCTCGTCGTGCTCAACTGGATCCGCCGCCTGCTGCTCTGGTGGACGCGTCTGACGCTGCGCATCGCCACGTGGGCCGCCTTGTTTGGCCTCGCCGCCTTCGTCTGGGAGCGCGGTGTCTTTGAGAGCGCGCGCGACGTCGCCGTCATCGGCGGCAAGATTGTCGGCTACATGGCCGTCCTCAAGGACGTCTGGGTCGACGAGTACAACCGCTACGAGGCGCAACAGGGCATGGCTGGTGCTGGCGCTCGAGGCCGCGCCTCAGGGCGGTGAAGGAGCTCACCTCACCCCCTCTCCTTTCCGCGACACATTGAACTAGAACAGACGACATGATGGGAACACGTATCAATATCACGACCACACACATTTTTTTTTTTTTTCACGACACATGGGGAGAGAGAAAGCATTTTTTGGTAGAACAAGAGGGGGAACGTCCGCACGATACCAATGACGGTACACATTTCAGAGTCATGGAAAAGTGCCAAGTATCAAAATGACCTTACCAGAGGTCGGACGGAGTGCATCGGTTCGGCTACACGTTGAAGAGCCCCAGACCATCACCCAACACGCATCAAGAGCACCTGGGAAGTAGGGTCTACGAAGAGGTGGAAATTAGGATGGAGCACGTTGAGAAGAATAGGAGAGCAATCGTGCTCAATCACATTACGTCCTTCGATTTGGAGACGAGGATATGTTAACGCCGACGCTATGCAATACCATAAAAGACCCCAATCAAATGTACCTCTGATACCCCAATACCATGTTTTCCATAATTTTTTTTTCTTTGGTCATTAGTATATATGCGCACTGCATTATTCCTGGTCCTCATACTCGACTTCATCGTCGGGTTCCTTGGGATCCTGGGCTTCGTGAAATTGAATGCAGTCGTCAATATGGCTCAGGATGGCGGCAACGCTGTCCTCGTTGGTCACGTCCAGCTTAAGGTAGTTGATCATGCTGAAGCTCTCAATGAGACCGGCGACAGCTCGGTTCAGTCGGCGGAAACTGGCGCCCTTCATGACCTGTTCCTTCTCATCTGGCGGCCTAGACTCATCGTCCTCGCCCTCGGGTCCCTCAGTGATGCGTCTTGATCGCTCGATTGGGTCGTCATCTAGCAGTGCCACATCAGGTGTGAGGAAGCGCTTAAGATCCTTCTTCTTGACCTGACCCTTGACAAGGTCCATCTTGGACAGAATGTTGATGTGAGGGACCTCGAGCATGAGCATGGCACTCATGGCACTGAGAGTACCAGAGAAGAACTTGGCACGGTCCACAACGAATGTCGCTTCGAGGAGGTAGACGGCAGCCATGCGGATGTCGAGGGAGCCGGGCTGGGATAGGTACTTGACGAGAGCAGGGAGAATAGGAACATGGGTGTAAAGCTCGATCTGACCAGGCATGTCAAATATGATGAGGTAGTCCTCAGTCAGGGAATCAAGCGACTCCGTCAACCAATCGAGATTTTCCATGAGAAACTCGAAGCAGTAGATGAGACCGCCATTGGGCCCGAGGCCCACCTCCTCCATGGCATCCTTAAGAGAGATGAGCTCCTTAATGTCTAGGTCGGGCTGGTGCTCGAATGACTCGGCGGCCGGGTCCAAGTTGACGTAGAAGGCGGAGCGGCGGTTCAGCTGCAGGTGGGTGATGAGGGCGGCGCAAAAGGTCGACTGCGGGGGGGTTGAGGGCGCAGGTTAGCAGAGAGCACGCAATATGCCGGGAGTGTCATGGCTATATTCCGACACAGCTGCTCGACTGGCATGGGCTACGTACTTTTCCGGCCCCCGCGGGGCCCATGACCATGGTACCAAACTTGCTCATGATGTTGCAGTGGACGACGGGCTTGGATGGTGATGTCGAGGGAAAGGTTAACAGTGCCCCGCCATGCAAAAAAAAAAAAAAAACCAGTCTCCCTCAAGGTGTGTCGGGAAGAGGAAAAAAAAGTGGCGACTGGGGAACTAGGTGGTAAGGTGAAAGCTCGGTGAGTGAGGCGGCCCTTGTTCCTGACAGCTGACGCGCTGACTGTGCTGAGCGACCAGGTACGGCTCCTTGGTGTGTTCTTTTGATGTGATGCGCGCACGCAGGGGACAGGCACCGGGACTTGCACACGGTACGCACAGGGACGGCACGGAGGCAGGCGAGCCCTTGACAGGTTAGGTCGGAATGTTCGGGGGTCGGAGTTTTGGGATGAGAAAATTAGGCTGAGAGTGACGCGATGCCGAAGTAATACGGTGGTTGATGACAAAATGGCGTATGGCCCTTCTCACCATAGCTAGCAGGAAGGACCGACAGGACAGGTGCATGCATCTACGGATAGGCAGTAATCAATCCATCCTCCTTCAGTCCGTCGTGGATGGACCCTTTTTTTTTCCCCTCCTTCGTTGCCCCGCCTGGGTCTGAGTAAATGCGTCCGTTCATCCCCCGCCATCGCTTTTGCCCACGAGCATGATGCCGATTGCGCTCATGAGGCCCTCGTCCAGCACGCCAACGCACGTGTCTGGAAGGCGGTCTGGGGACTGGCTGGTCCATGAAAACCTTCAGGAGCCTGGCCGACTGGTCGTCCCCCCCAGCATGGTGCCCCTCCCCCTGGCCAACCAGGGAGTTTCCCCTCACTATGCAAAGTCGCCGAGTCCCCGTCGATGCTCCGGAGGGTTTTTATCTCGCTGCCCTTGCGAGATTCGGACTGCAACAGGAGCCTCTTATCCCAAAGGACCGTCACATGTTTGTTAGGCTGGAATTTTTTTCGTGGGGGTTATGGCGGGATGTGCTTATGTTGATTCAGTTGTTATGACAACTTCTTTATACCAGCCCCAGATAAAAAAAAAAAATCTGTACGCCATGCACATGTACTCATTGTTTTTTTGTTCTCGCCTTCGGTTTTTGGTCAACTCCCTAACCTTGACTAGTGTTTGCCAGGAGGGGCAACTCTACTCCCTCCGAAAGAGCACCGTCACATCCACATCCACATCCACCCATGGGTCGACATTGTTGGGCTGGATGTGACAAGCCGTGGCTTGGGTCGCGCGTTCTAGCTACATGAATGTCTAGGTCCAAGACAATCCTGCTGGGGCGGCAAGCCGATGGCGCAATTCTGCTGCAAATTTCGGCGTCCGAAAATCTCCTACCCCTCCCCCTCCATGAGACCTGTATGTCCAAGCTTTTGCCGCCCGGCGATGGTGGGGTACCTGGTCCCGAGCCTATCCCCAACGTAAATCCCGGGTACTGTTTTATCGGCCTTGTGTCATTGTCACAGCCGCCGACGCCCGCCCTCCAGAGTTAGACAAGGAATGGGGGTTCTTTTCCCTTCCTTTCGTTACTCACCCGGCGCTGGGCCGCTAGGCTTGGGTCTCTGACCAGGGTCAGGTTCCCGCCTCCTCCTCCCCTGCATGGGGTCTTGGTTTTTTTTTTTTTTTTTTGCTCTAGGAGCCCAGGCCGTCTCCGGCTTGTCACCGACCCAACGCCTACAGTGTCATGATTCCTCTTACAGAGACCTCCCATTGTGCTCGCAAAAATGAACCTTGATAACCAATGTACCGCTTTAATGGAGCCAGAAGCTGCAATTCAATGCAGGACAAGCATCCTAGACCCAGAAGCCCAAAAAGAAAAAAACACTACCCTCGCATCCAAGTACATACGGCCAAGGCTAAAAGCTCCCAGTGGGCTCTGTTCCCTGCCAAGCTGCGAGTTCCGGGACCCCACCACCCGCCTCCCGCTTGTCTCGCAACCTATGTACCGGCGTATTCGTACAGCCCTCCGCCTTTTTATCCTTCACCTCCCCCGTCTTTCTGTCCTCGCAACTTCAGTCTTCTTTCTTCCTATCCTCGCATCTCTTGTGTCTCCTGTGGTATGTTTTACCCCTGATCTCAATCAATTCCTGGCCTCTTCTCTGTGACGCCAGTCTTGTCCTCGCTTACCCTTTGTACCTTTTACTAACTCCGTTTCCCAGTGACTTTCTTCCCAGTCACCACAGATCTTATCTCCTCGGCTCTTCATTTCCCGCTCGTCTCGATCTCCTCTTCCTTCTCCCTCCCCAATCCTCACAATGTCTGCTCCCAACGGAACCAACGGCGTTGCCCGCAGCCACCACAACGAGGGCACTTTCCTCTTCACTGTATGTTTTTTTCTTCCCTCCCAACCACCCCTCTTTCACCCCACCAAGAGCTACTCATGATGGGTCAATTTTTGAGACCAACTTTTTTTTTTTTTTTTCCCTCACCCACACCCAATTGAAAAAAAAAATTGCACCGTCGCTAACCGCCAATTTAGTCCGAGTCCGTCGGTGAGGGTCACCCCGACAAGATTGCCGACCAGGTTTCCGATGCCATCCTCGATGCCTGCTTGGCTGAGGATCCCCTCTCCAAGGTCGCTTGCGAGACTGCTACCAAGACTGGTATGATCATGGTCTTCGGTGAGATCACCACCAAGGCCAAGCTCGACTACCAGAAGGTCGTCCGTGACGCCATCAAGGACATCGGTTACGATGACTCCGAGAAGGGCTTCGACTACAAGACCTGCAACTTGCTCGTTGCTATTGAGCAGCAGTCCCCCGATATCGCTCAGGGTCTTCACTACGAGGAGGCTCTTGAGAAGCTCGGTGCTGGTGACCAGGGTATCATGTTCGGCTATGCCACCGATGAGACCCCTGAGCTCTTCCCCCTCACCCTCCTCTTCGCCCACAAGCTCAACGCTGCCATGTCCGCTGCCCGTCGTGACGGCTCCCTCCCTTGGCTCCGACCCGACACCAAGACCCAGGTCACCATTGAGTACCGCCACGACAACGGTGCTGTCATCCCTGTCCGCGTCGACACCGTCGTCGTCTCTGCTCAGCACTCTCCCGATATCACAACTGAGGAGCTCCGTAAGGAGATCAAGGAGAAGATCATCAAGAAGGTCATCCCCGCCAAGTACCTTGACGACAAGACCGTCTACCACGTAAGTCATGACTTGTTCAACAACCCAATTGCGCGTCGCATACTAACCCGCACTGATAGATCCAACCCTCCGGTCTCTTCATCATTGGTGGTCCCCAGGGTGATGCTGGTCTGACCGGCCGTAAGATCATTGTCGACACCTACGGTGGCTGGGGTGCCCACGGTGGCGGTGCCTTCTCCGGCAAGGATTTCTCCAAGGTCGACCGATCCGCCGCTTACGTCGGCCGATGGATCGCCAAGTCTCTCGTCAACGCCGGCCTTGCCCGTCGTGCCCTCGTCCAGCTCTCCTACGCCATTGGTGTCGCTGAGCCCCTCTCCATCTACGTCGACACCTACGGCACCTCCGAGAAGACCTCTGACGAGCTCGTCAAGATCATCCGCGACAACTTTGACCTCCGACCTGGTGTCATTGTCCGCGAGCTCAACCTTGACCGCCCCATCTACCGCCAGACCGCCAAGAACGGTCACTTCGGTACCAACCAGAGCTTCACCTGGGAGCAGCCCAAGGAGCTCAAGTTCTAAATTAACTCCACCTTTTTTCAGGAGTAGGAGTGGAGCATTCAACAGCTCCCTCCAACCTTTAAACCTATGTGTTTAATAAGTCTATTTTTCAGGCAATTTTCAGGCGGCGTACGGTTCTCAACGAAACCTCTTTTTGTATCTCCCACCGGAAAGGGAGGGGCGGTTTCCGGCACATGATTTTTTTTATTGTTCCGCATTGTCAGGAATTTTTCATGATATACCAGGCACGGAGTGGGGCGTCTTTCAACAAAGACAATTTGGGTCAAACCTGCATTTGTGAGGCGAAGCAAAAAAAGGACAAAGATTTGCATTATAACGATACCCTTGTGAAGGGATAAAGAGAGACGAGATGAACGCACGCATCATCCTGGCGTTTTACGGGGAAACAAAAGAACTTCAACATCTTTTCTTTCCTGGTTCTCTAGCCGAGCTCATGCAGACCGGAGCAGAGGATTATGGATGTTGCACCATCCCGGAGGTGACTCCGGAGGGCGACAAATAAAGTAGGGTATAGCTAAGGGGCGCCATAGATAAGCCCCGTTGCTGCAATTGTACACAGCAGCTAGAACCAAAGAAGAAACCAATCTACATATATTTTGGGAAGAATTTCTCTCGTGTCTTGAATACATGAAATGTGACTGCCATGACGTCCAGATAGTGCTTATCACACCATCCAATCCTTGGATGATTGTCTGGAGGTACTTGGCTCCCGTGGCCACCACACAAGATAACGAACCACAATATCCAAAGCAGAATAATCTTAAAAAGGCTGAAGAAGTAATATTTAGGCAAATATACTTACTTATCGTTCTTATTTGTTTTAGGCAAAAAAAAAAGCCAGGTTGCGTGGGCTTTTAATAGGGAAGATGTCCTACCCAGGTGTTGAGCTGACTATCAAGGGTTGCATTGCATGTCCTGTACGGAATGGAATGTTGTACATCAGGGTCATCAGCAAGGTTGAGGCTCAATGATGTCACGTTCTCAAGCTGACTCTTGCAACCGTTGCCACCGTTCCTAGCCCATACCAAATAGCAGGCTAAAACGATGCTGAAGAATTCGGGGGAAAAGGACCGTTGGAGCTGTTTGTTTGGCAGAGCAAACTGACACTTGCGAAGTGTCAATGGCCGTGATGGAGTGCAGATCGTAACCGGGCCGAACCCTCAGCTAAGATTAGGGCATTCGCGTGCAACGCCCAATCGCAACCGAGGAATGTTTGCCAAAGACAAAACTATCTCATGTTACACAAAACGTTGAGAACGGGAAGCACCGAGATCCGAAGAGGGAGACAAGAACGGGGTCCGAACGCCGATAAGGACGATTTCTCGTGAGCAGTTTGCTCAGAGCGGACATAAGGCACACGACATCCGATTCCAGGGGATATCTCACTCTCTTCAAAGGCTATCTTGAGAGAAAGTATTTCCCTGCCGGTCTCTTGAAGCTCGGCTTAGCGCCCGGTTTGGCGTTAAGGCTCTTGGGGGTGGCGCCGGGACAAGTCACAGGCTTCCGTTAAAGCATGGCAACTTCCGCCTGTGCTGCGATGACGGCTCGTCGGGGGCACATCTTCGGGCAGACTTTTCGAACTTGTCCCGAGCAATCTGTGCATGCTTGTGAGAAAAGAAAAGGAAGTGGGGAGGGGGGAAAGGATCTGGCTTACACCACAGTCCGCAGCGGTAATGGCGTAGGCGCCACCACAGGCGAATGCTGACTTTGGTGTGGTTGCAACATCCGGCTGGGTCGTAATCTTGTTGAACTCTACCGCAGTCCAGACCATGGGCGACCGTGTGGGGAGGTGCATCATGACTACGTAGTTTCTCATCCGCTCCGCCACGTGAATCAGTGTGTTCGGACTGTGGTAAGACAGCCTGCTTCCCTCCCCACCACCCGCCCAAGCTGGTAGCACCAATCCGAAGAGGGATGGGTTGATAAGTAAGGGAGCTTGATTTGCGGCCACGTGAGAGGCTGAGCTGAGACATTCGCTGGTATGCGCTTTTCGGAGGAGAGGCGTTGCAGGGGCGTGGCCGAAAGTCTACGGAGGTCAGAGTTGTGCTATCTGCGCTGACAAGGCGATGATTATTACATGAAGAATGAAGACCTGAAGTTTTTTGTTGCTGGCTCACCCACTTTGAATAAGAGATAATGACGTCGTGCTCTCCCATTGTGAGATGTAGAAAAAAAAACCCTTGGACAATGGCAAAGAAGGTCGCATCTCTCCGCAACAAATGAAAAGCTGTTGGGATATTTCCCTGTACAGGCTTGTTTCTAACTGGGGCTGGTCTGGCACTGGGTTAGGTAGGACCGAACGCACCGTCGACGAGGGGCGGCCACGTTGGACACACACTCATCGGGCAAGATTAAACACATGAGTGGTTTAAGATGGCGCGTGTGGCGTCCCGCCTCAACCTCTCTCCGTCGGCCCTCAACCCGATATTAGAATGAGGGTACAGGTGCGCAAAGTAGCCGGGAAAAAAGCTTGGCTCTCGGATAGCAGCAAATGGCGTCTCATTTTTGGACGATAGGCGGTACCGCCTGGTTGGAACGATGATGCCGTCGGAGGTTAGCGCTCTATATTGCCTCCAGACTTGCTTCCCGCGGGTTCTCAAGAAAGAGGTTAGAATGGTTGCCAAGCTTAACTGGCTCAACACCCACAAGGCCATATCCAGCTAATCCCCCCGCCGCCACAGCCAGACCAAGAACTAAAACAGCCAAAGAGGAGACGCCCGTCAAGTTGCGATGCAGGCGAGCTAGCAAACTCGACTGACCAGACTTCACTTGCTCCGGAATGGCTTCCCGGGGAGCCTTCAGTGAGAGTGTCACCGAGGGGATGGTAGACGCTTCTCGGTCCGCTCTGGACCGTCATCAAGCCGACCGAGCGCCCCCCTCCATCACTCATCCGTTCACATCTTCTACAGAACAAGGGTCTTTCGTGCGTCTGAGATGGGGCAGGAGCGCACAAGATCGGATATTCGTTTAGATGAGAAAGCGAGAAGAGACGTAATGGCCAGAATAGCATAAAAAGGGAATGAATAATGGGAGTCACGCAGACTTAGTGTATAGATGATCATATTCATGCCTCGTCGCCATCGTCTCGGCCTTTGACAGTACTCGCCAGAGTTTCGAGTCTCTCGACTGTCCTTCACGGTGGCGTGTTTTGTCGGCACCCGTGTCCCGACTGGGCATGTTTCCTTTTTTATTCTTCCTCTTGGCTCCTTTGTCTAGGGCTTTTCCCGCACGGCTGCGGCGGGCTTGGCCTCTGGGCGAATGTGCCATCCCTCCCTGTTGTAGAAGAGGAGTGCATATCGGGATGTGGGAACTTGGACGATTGCTGTGTATTGTCTATTGAAAAGGTTCATCAGCGGTTAGGACCAGGCACTTCAATGGCCGACGTCAACTACTTAGCAAGGGGAGGGTGTGGGAAATGGGAGTGGCTTGTCCGTCTGGTGTGGAGAGCGAAACATGTCTTGTCCATTTAGTTTGCCCGCATGCAAACAACACGAGCCCCTCCCACCCTCCACCAACATTCATGGCAAGGTGCTCCGCGAATGCGAGCGTCCCTTTTGTTGAGAAAAACAAGACTACGCGAAAGCGATGGCACGCGGGCATTGCTTTTTCGAAGCGGTGTAATCACGCAGTTGGGCGGGATGACCAAACGTTTGGCAACCATTTCGCTCTTCGTCACATTTTGTGGGAATTGGAGGGGAGCGATTCGTCCTGGTTGGGAGATCGTCCATTCAAACCAAGGAAACAAGAATAAGAAAGTAGAATACACAAAATGAAAAAGCCGCTTTGCACACAAGCTTTGCCAGCTCTTGGACCAGCTTCTTCATCGAGATCTCTATGCACCGGCGGCGAGTTTGTTCCAGGAAACCCAGTAGACTGGGAGAAAGGAAGGGGCCACCACGCGAAGCCGTGAATGGGCCAGTGGTTTGAATGGCGTGAGCCGGGGTCCTTACAACTAGAAGAGACTACATGACTATGAATTGTCGTCTGGAGGAAAGAGAAACCGGGAGCAAGAAGATGGACATGGGTGGTGATAGTGGTGGGTGACGTGGTCGCTCCGAGCCGAGCGGTTTGCTCAGTCTGTGCCTTTTCAGGGATGTCAGGTAAGCGAAAATAGCTGCCACCTACCGGCCAAAGCTCCTGGGGTTGCTATTGAAGAGAATGAGTGTGGCAGGGCGGTAAATGTACCAAATACTTTGTCGGACAGCCGACAAAGCCTATCTGGGGGCGTCCGGGAAGGTAGGGGAAGCCTTCAAATCACGGAGGTGGACATGACAAGATTCATTTGCAAGTTGTATTGGGTACCGGGAGCCGCCATATCTCACAAGCAAGCACGCACTTGGCTAACTCGTGCAACATTTTGGAGGTTTGTCGGTGTGCGTTTGGGCGACATCTGTGAGAGCAAGCAGGCAGGTTCGATCTTGATGGCGGTTCCCGCGAGGCCGAAGGGCCGCCGCTCAAAGTGGGTCCGGGGCGCGGGGGCTATACCACAATGGGTCTTGAATAGACGGCGGCAAGCGATCGGGACCGTGCGGGGCTCGACAACAATAGAGGACGGGTTGGGCACAATAGGAAGCCAAACGCCAGCCACGTAACTTGGCAAAATGGGAACAATGCCATGCAGCGAAACTACGTACCACGCCCCCCCTCGTCTCCTGCACTTCACTCTCCTTTTCCGAAAAGGAAAAGAAAAGCAGAGTAAAGAGGATTGCAAGTGAAATGAGACGGCCACTGGCCACCAACAAGCCAGGGCAAGCATTCTTCTACTCCCGCCCCGTCTGTTTCCCTAACAAGACCATGCATGACTCTGTCGCCCCTGCACTGCCAATAAGGCTTGCAACATCGCGAATGGGGAACAGAGCAAGGAATTTTGGGACATGTTGGTTTGCCTCTCCCGATGACACACCGCAGATGCTGTTGGCTCCCTTCGCAACTAATGCGTCCTAAAACCTGTGCGAGCAAGGAATTCGAACATTCCTGACCAACACAGCACACTCATGTAGTGATTAGTTTTGCCTCATGCCTCCATTTCGGGGAATCCATAACCACTTTGTGAATGGGGTGTTTGCATTCTGTTTCACCACCAAACATAGCCAAGAGGCGTATGGTCTTTTTCTTGTCTCGCTCTACCTCTTTCCTGTTTCTCACCCATCAAGGCCCTAGCAGTGAATCCCGCGTGCTCCATGCTTTGGTGTCTGGGCACGGCTAGGCACAACGACGCGTGCCAAGCTCGATTGAGCAACAGCCAACTATCCCAAACGCCTCGCTCTCCCCATTCAAGCTCGCACGCTGCCGTGCGCCACCACTAAAAAAGAAAAGAGACCAGAAAAACCTAAGGTCAAATGCACACACCCCCCACGCCGTCGGAAATGATGGCTGCGAAGCTTGTCCGGGGACATGCATGTCATGACGCTAAGCTCGAAGACACACGACACACACCACACATTCACTCCCATTTGCAAAATACGATTGAAATTGTGTTAGATTTCAATAATGCGCGGTTCAGTGTATCAATGTAGCTTTTTTAACAACCCAAAAATTGCCTCACCCCTTAGAGGCGCCCATTCATCTATATTTACCCATCCTGCCCTCGACACACTTCTGCCCTCCTCCTTGTTTTCATCATCAATCACCATAGTTACCCAGAGTAACACAATATCTTCACACCTCCATTCGTCCTCTTTTGGTGATACTGACCGTCACACTTGTGTGTCTGCATTTATATCTCTCCCTCCTCACCTCTTCCTCTCAGATCTTCTCTCCAGAGGGCTCGTCGATTACAGCGGCAGTCGTATAATCTCGGCAAAAAATATCCACTGCCCCTCACACTGTTATATACACACACAAAATCACAATGGCGACTCCCAACACACCCTCTCAGAACTCCTCATCGGTTGGCCCTAAGAACACTGGCACCCGCCCCTCAGTCACCTCCCCTCCTCCGGCCTACACACCTCGGAGGCAGCATGATATCATCACTCTCACTGCACGAGCTCTAGAGAACCGACCCGGTTCCCTAGCCAATATCGCTCACATCATCCACCAGAACCCGGCTGTCTACGCCGCCGCGCCCGTCGACTCAACCGACGATGAGCCCGCCGAGACTGAAGAGAGCTCACCCATCAGCCTCCGCATCAACACGTCCGTCAGTATCAACCGCAGTAACAATATTGTATGCTTGGCTACCAGCCCCGCGGAGCACGCAAACGCTATCGCCCAGGCTGTCGTTAAAGCATTGAACGAGGGCAGCTCTGGCCGATGTGGCATCCCCATGATTGACGAGAACGGCGCTCCCCGGCCGCTTCGGATCGAGGTCGACGCTGGCATGGTCATTGAGGGATCGGGAAATATCGTTGGCAGCCAAGAGCTCGTCAGCGAGGTGCTCCGACAGCGCAATGGGTCTATCCTGACTCGCCGACCCCGAGAAGACGAGGACGAGAACGAGGAGCAAGATGCTGAGGGTGCTCAGCCTGCAAAACGCCGACGATCCAGCGAGTAAACCAAAAAGACCAGCCCACCCATATACAGCATACATCACGATAATCATGTTTTGATTCATATTCTTCGATGGGTTTCTTTTCTTCTGTTGGTCGTTTCTCATAGCATCATTCCATCCACGCATTTTTATCTGCACCAAGAAAGACTCGGAAAAAACGAACAATACGATAAATACACGATCGTATACATGCATACACATTTTAAAGATTCCAGATATAGCCGATTACGGTGCCATCAGAAAACGGGATGGTCCACGGCTCATGGAGGAAGTTGGGGTTTTTATCGCGAATTGCGATTATACACGATGAAGGGGGCCATGCATGTCAGAAGAAGTTTAATGGGGAAGCGAGGAGCCCTTGCGGAGGGGAGCACGCCTAGAGAGACAGCTGCTCATGTTATGACCATTACGAAATATCCTTTCTGTTCTTTTCTTAAAGGGAGCTTTGCTAGTTTGCAACCAATAACAAAGACAATTATTCTTCTACACTTCTTATCAAAGAGCTCTTTGGACATTTATTTAATCGTGACCTGGAACATTGAGCTCCTCTCCAATACGCAACCCGTCAAAGATCACAGCCCCGTCGGCGCAATAGCCTGCTCACACGTGCTACACGGTGAGTGCTACCAGCGATTGGGGACACGCTGATGATAGGGTCTAGGCCAGCCCAATCCGTTGAGGGGCTTACATTTGTAACGGCCTCCAACCAAGTAAAAAAAAAAAAAAAAAAAAAAAAAAAAAGCACTAATTGGCCCTTGCACAGCTCCATCTATTCGTGGCCATTTATTTGTGGCTAATACCAACAGTCGGGCTTAAATGTAGGTGTTTGAAACAAACCCGCCCGGGACCTGCATCTATATCAGAACGACCCTGTCACCCGTACCTGTCAGGGCCAGACAGGGCCAGGGGAGGCATAGCACGTTTTTTTTCCTTGACAGCCTGGGCGCCCAGACGCTTTGTTCAGGTGCTGGACGTGCTGAAACCCAGGGATCTGAGTCGATGGCGGGTGGACCGCGCCAGCAAGTACGCTGACGCAGATGCACTGCTAATTAGCCCGTTAGTCGCCGCATGGTCGCATGGTCGCATGGTGGGGGGAAAGGTTCAGCTATGCTTGGATTCGACTGCAAGTGCTATAACCTACCTCCCCACCATCCGAGTTGAGATACGAGGTAGAATTTCTTGATGTGGTGGTATCTACTTGGGCGTAGGTAGGAGGGTTTGTAGTGTTGCTGTTTTTTTCAAACTGTGTAAATCCCACTTGGAAATGCGCTTACTGTCATGACCCTGGACCACATCAGCACCCAACTGGCGGACCTGTTGACATGTTCCCCCGCCACCATGATTCCTGTGCCGATGTCCCGCCAAAGACACCAATAGTCGCAGATAGAGCCCAAAAACGACTAATCAAAGTGCCCAAAACGAGGCTTGCCTGGGCTCTCTGTCCCATCTGGCCCTGTCGTATCCTGTCCCTGAGCGCTGCGCGTCCCCACCGCCCCGAACCAACCCATGCATGCCCAGCATTTTGATTCCAGAGGCACATCTACTAAAGCCCACCCTCCCCTTCTTCCTCTCTGTCGTGGCCTTGCTAATTGCTTCCTCCAAAAGAGTCACACGTTCCTCTCTTTCTTCTCCTCGCCATCCTCCTTCTTCATTGGCCCCCTCGGTTCCTCTCCCGGGTTGTTGCTCCCTCTCACCTTCCTGGTAGCCCAACAAACCCAACTTCCTCCGTCTGCCCGCCCCACCTGATCTGCAGCCATGGCGAACCTCACCATCCGCAACCTAACAATTAATCCCATAGAGCTCCTCTCCGTCGAGCGGTTCGAGGGTGAGCGCGTCCGCACCATCAACATCGTCTCCAGCGCCACAATCAAGATCACCAGCCTGTTCAATGCTACCCAGCACTCCGCTCACGAGACTCGAGCTCAGGGTGATGCCATCAAGAAAGAGGATGCAAACATCCATTTGGATGCCTTCCAGACCAAGGAGACCGATATTCGCGCCGCCGACAAGGGCAAGGAGGTGCTGCGCCTGTTCTTCAAGGTCAAGGACCACAAGTATGAGATTGACGTCCCCAGCCCGACAAGCAAGTCGTCTGTCATGAAGAGCTTGGATGGTGGCAAGGAGGAACTCACGGCTGTCTACTCTCACAACGGCGGCATCCTGGCCGTCTTCTCCTCCGCTCGCCTGAATGCCTGGATGAAGGAGCTTCACAACGACTGGCCCCTTCCTTCCCTCTCCATTCCCGGAACACACAACGCCGCCACCTACCACAAGGCCCTCCCCTCGGTCCGCTGCCAGGCCGTCAGCGTCAAGGAGCAGCTCAGGAACGGCGTCCGCTTCCTCGACGTGCGCATTTCCGCAAACCCCAACGACGACGAGCTCACCATTGTCCACGGCGCATTCCCCATCTCCCTCACCGGGAACAAGTACTTCAAGGACTTCCTCGAAGAGCTCTACAAGTTCCTGGAAGAGAACCCTAGTGAGGCTCTCATCCTGAGTCTCAAGCGCGAGGGCACTGGTAGGGGCACCGACCAGCAGATGGGCAAGTACCTCAAGCACAGCTACGTCGACAAGAAGCGCAGTAAATGGTGGACCGAGCCCAAGGTTCCCAACCTTGGCGAGGCTCGTGGCAAAATTGTCATCGTCCGTCGCTTCGTCCTCGATGATGAAATGCACAAGTCTTGCTGGAACGGCCGCGGCTGGGGCATTGACGCCTCCACCTGGCCCGACAACTGCGAGGATGGCAAGAACGGACCAGGCAATATCCGCGTCCAGGACTTTTACGAAGTCACAGAAACCCAAAACGTCGAGAGGAAGATCGAGTATGCCCGTCGCCACCTTGAGCGTGCTGCCGAGGTCGACTTTGTCCTCCCAGGAATGGACGGGCACAAGGAAGGTCAAAAGGCTCCTCCCTTCTTCGTCAACTTCCTCAGCGCCAACTACTTCTTCAACGCCGCCTGCTGGCCGGAGCGCGTTGCCGCAAAGCTCAACCCTTCTATCATCGAGTACCTCTGCATTCGGCATGGCGAACATGAAAAGGGCCCCCAGAAGCTTAAGGTTGGCAATGGCGGCACAGGTGTTGTCGTCACCGATTGGTGTGGCGCCAACGGCGATTGGGACCTTATACGATGCATCGTTGGCATGAACGCTCGCCTACAGCTCAAGAGGTGAGAGCAGTTTTGGCAATAGGTCCGATAAAACAGGAGCACATATTGGAAAGCGTTGGGTGGATTTATTTTGAATACTAGATTTCGGTTTACGGAGACGTCATAGATTCAAAGGCTTTACATTAAACCATGTCCCAAGATACAGTCACATATAACGATAGGATATCATATTATCAAAGAATAAATGTGTATTATTATAGTACATCACTGTGCAATGGATAAAACTATCTATCGAGGGCTGTTAGCTTCTCGTCTTCGTCTTCAATGTTCAATTAAACAGTGTTGAGGAAACCATATCAGTTCTCCAAGGTGAATTGGTTGTTCGTCACGATGAACTCAGATAGAGCTAATATGATAAGATCATCATATGGCGGGGAGGGGCAGCGAAAAAGAAAAAGATGATATTTACCTTGCGACCAAGAATGTGGCTAGATTGAGACAGATCAAGACTATACCTAGACCAAATAGGTCAGTATTGGACTTCATCAAACAAGTTTCAAGAAGCAAGACAACAAGCTGGCAAGAGGTTAGTCATGGTTACTCAACACCAAACGTGATTGCACATACCGATCAATCAGAAGTTGTTAGGTTTGTTCATGTCCCAAGCAATCCGAAGATTGTTGAGTCAAACAGTGTGAATACGATTGAAACAGCTCATCACGATCGCGCCGCAGCAGATTGGAGAAATTTTTTCTTATGTACCTGAATTCCCAGCAGAGTCAGCTACAGTTTCTTCAGCCAACACCAACAAAGAACTCGATATCAATCAAGACCACAGTCAGGTGACGAAATGTCAACAAGAGGTCCCGCCACACTCCCACCACAAGGATTGTACGTCCTTGCTTTTCTAGGGCGAGAGGCTTTGGTACTCGTTTATGTCCGCCCGTTCGTTCAAATCTTCCTCATACAGTGGGGATTCAAGGTGGGGTGCAAGAGAGAAAATTTTACCTGTCACCGAACATGTTAGCAGTTGTGACATAAAGTCGGCAACAAATAAATGTGACAGTAAGTCTCCAGTCAGACAAGGCTGAAACTTATAACAACAGTATCGACATAATGTATTAAGAATGAGGAATCCCTAAGGTGTCGTTTTGATCATCACACGGAGGAGGGGGTAGAAAGAATTTTTTTTCCGTCGACTAACCTTTTGAGAGAGTAAATTGTGCGCGTCGCGTCACGTCCGTAGGGGAAATAAAATGAAAAATCTGTCAATTGACTGTCAGTCAAGGTTCTTCCAGATTGCCATAACAATCCTAGCTTCCAGAGCCTTCCTCAGGGTAATTCTAGAATATGCTAACCACCATAATTTTGGTCTGGTTGGATATGGTATCGTCATAGAGAGGCTGAGGACGGGGATATGAGAATTGTGCCTTACCTAGTAGCAATTGGACGACGCCGCCCAGGTCTGGCAGTGCACTTGCATGCTGGACCTGAGCTTGATGTGTGTTGAAGAGGTTGAGGGAGGAAGAAAAGAAAACAAAAAATTTCTTGAGAAGATATGGAGGCTGAATGGATGCCGCTAGTCCCATTATAGACTAGTGCTTCATCTGCCCCGCAATCCAACCCAGGGGCAGATGTGTGGCGGTGCAACCGAGATCTTCCGCGTGTGTGGCGAATCCTATCACCGCATAAAGCCGCCCTCCATCACCTGCTCAGGTGCCTAATCTGCATCTCCGCTCTTACACTCCAACACTGTTGGAAAACACCAAATCTCTTCAAGATGGCGTCTTTGGAGGCGTTGTGGGGTCCTACGACCCGACGGCTCCTCCGGATCGCCGTGGCCAAAACCACAAACGTGGTTCGAGCCAAATTGGCCGTCGTGGCGCGGCCGATACAGTCCGAATTACACAATCTCGGCCTCAAGTCCGCTCGACTTGCGCGCCAGCCAATTCACCCTGTTGCTGTTCTCCGACAGCACAAGCGTCAACCGCGATGGTTCTCAACCTCCGCTGTCCAAAATGCTCAACGCTTCGCCAAGCGGTTCATGAGCACCGAATCCAAGAGCACCCGGTTCGACCGATCTAAGCTCCCAGTCTCCAACACCTCGCGACGTGTTGGACAATTCTCCGGACGCGCTCCTTTCGCCAGCACTCTTCGTCCCAACCTGACTGGAGGAGCATTGCCCCGATCCGCCGGTGGATATAGCTTGGGAGGTGGTGCCCGCTACTTTTCACACACTCCAGTAGCCCCGGCTCAGGTGGTGCAGAATGTCTCCCAGGCGATGAGAGCCTTCTTCCTCTCCGGCCAGAAGATCCGATACGACGGTCTGGGCCCTCGAGGCGAGCGTCAGTACCGCGCCGTCTCTGCTGTCGAAGACGAGGCGATGCAGAAGTTCTCGTCTCTTCCCCGCAACGCTCCTGGAGCTTTCATCGATTTCAAGATCAGCCCCACCTTGACCGCTCTCAGCCCTCTGGCCACCGCCATCGCCTTCTCCTCTGAGACCACTGGTTTCAAGCACGAGGGTGTGGCCCCCGGTGTCACTCTTAACACCGAGGGATTCCTTGATGTTTTGTCTGCTGACTTTGGCCGAGCATTAAAGGATTTGACCGCCATTTACGCGGACCTTCGTCGAATTGCCATTTTGGGCGACCTTCCAATTCATCTAGAGAAACAAAATATCCTCCGAATTAGGTTCCCTGGCGTGGACGCCGAAACAATTGAGCGACTTTGCGATGACATTGGGATTCAGCACGGTATCGTTGGCGAAGACCTCGACTTCGGTGCCGCAGTTGGTGTCCCGATGGCACTCAAGTTCCCATTTGCGCCGGACGCCCCCAAGTCCCTCTCGGTCCGATCAGTTGAAGGGTATGCCTGGGATGAAACTTCATCGATATCCGATGACGACTTTATTCGAGAGGCCTTCATCGACGAGATGGCTGACAATCCATGGCTCTCCGATCCTGAGGCCTATGAGACGATGTCACATGCCTTGAGCTCTGGAGGCCACTCCGAGGACTACGAAGGACTCGAGGGCATCTACAGGTTCATCGAGGAATGTGACCGAGCCAAGGGTCAGGTGAGTTGACTGGTGCTATGATCAAAGCCAAATCCAATGGCAGATTTTCTTTTGTGAGCGATAAATTGTGACGATCTACACTCTTTTATACAACTTGATACGATACCAACTAGCCTAGCACAGGTCTAAGAGTTACCTAAATTGAATTCCTTAGATCTTGTCAGCTTCGAGAAAACATAGCCTGGATGTGACGTGTGTGCTGTTCTCACCAAAACCTCAATACCGATGCGTCATGATGTTTGGCACAAATGCCTTGATCACTTCTTAAGCCTTATTAACAAGCGCCGGCAGTCTCGATACCCCCACACATTTTTCAAGAGCCGCGGGAGGCTAATTCTTATAGACCCCTGATCCACTCCCTGGCGATGCTGCAGACTCCGATTTCGCATGTCGCGGTGGGGTGGCATCCGCTTGTTTTGGCTTTGCAGGCGACGGCTTCCCGTCCAGCAGGGTCGTTTCGGTTGAAAGGTGCTGGAGGAGCGTCCCAAGGGATATTAGCTCCGCGCACCGCCTGTCGCATTCGGTGGAAGATGCCGAGTCCATGGCAGCAGAAGCGGCTCACACGGGGGGAAGGGGGCAAGCGTGGGTGATGTCACTGGCAAGATTGGTTGAAAGGTGCAGTGGCCTAAAAAAGTTCCAGTGGGGGTTAGCAGGGTTTTGATTATCAAGATAATCAGAGGCTGGCCACCAGCTCCACCCCGAGGGTTGGTTCGAGGCGGGATGTCTCTAGTTTCCGGTCTGCTTCTTTGTTCAACCCAAGCCCTAATGGCCCGGCATTTTTCGTATTGAGACTTACGCAGGTTTGCCCAATGGATTGATCTGCGTAGCTCCTAAAGTAGCTCTCGTGACCCCCTCCCAGAGAGCACATCTACCGAGGCTGATTAGCCGGCGTGGCACAAAAACCAAGATCCTGGCCAAGAGTTTCCCCACACGCCTTAATGGAGCCTCGGCTCCTCCCACGCGCTCAATAACACCTTACGTACATGGACGAGCGAGATCGCCGTGGGAGAGTTCATTTAATTTTTTCCTTTTTGGCTTCTCTTTCTGCGCCTGTGTTCTTTTTGTCTTGGCCTCTCTAACTTTGTCCTTTCCAAACCCGTCACTCCTCATTCGACATGTCCGGACCCGGTGTTGGCTTCGAGTACCCTCCGCAGGAAGTCTCCTGGCTGAGGCGCGATGTCCTGCTCTTCGCCAACACTGTTGGCTGCACTGATCAAGAGCTTCACTTTCTCTACGTACAAGTCCCCGGAATCTCCGCGAACCCGCGCTCTGGCTCACCATGCGCTTCTAGGAACTCAACCCCAACTTTACCGTCTTCCCTACATACCCGACGGTCCTCAGTAAGCAATCAATGCTTTTTTTTCCCTCTCAGGTTCGCTAACAAATCTCTCAGTGTTCAAGGGTAACACACAAGATGTTGTCGACTTTTATGCCGCGCAAAAGTCCATCAAGATCCCCCAGGTTCCCGAGTTCGACCCCAGCCGCGTTGTAGACGGCCAGCGCAAGATTGAATTCTTCAAGCCCCTGCCCGTCTCGTCAGAAGGTCGCAAGTTTGAGTTCCGCACAAAGGTCATTGGCGTCTACGACAAAGGCCGCCCCGGCTCCGTCCTGGAGACGCAATCCGACCTTGTCGATGCCACCAACGGCGACGTTTACTCGCGCATCACCACGAGCTCCTTCTATGTCGCTCAGGGCGGCTGGGGTGGTCCCAAGGGCCCCAAGACGATCAACTTCCCACCGCCCGAGGGCAAGAAGCCCGACCTGGTTCTGGAGCACCAGTCCAACAAGCAGTCCGCCCTGCTGTACCGTCTAAACGGCGACTACAACCCCCTGCACGGCACTCCCGAGCCCGGCGCCAAGATGGGTTTTGGAGGTGCCATTATGCACGGTCTGTACTCATGGAACACCTCATGCCATGAGATCCTTAGGACCCTTGGCGGAAGCGACCCTGCAAACCTTAAGGAGTTCCAGGCCCGGTTCGCAAGCCCCGTTATCCCCGGCGACAAGCTGATTACCAGCGTGTGGCGAACCGGTGAGAAGAAGGGCGAATTTGAGGAAATCAGGTTCGTCGTTCAGGTCGAGGGCGGAAAGGTGTGCCTGACCAACGGCCGGGCTCTGATCAAGGTTGTTTCTGCCGATGCAAAGAGCAAACTGTAAGGGATTGCACGGCGTGTAGGATTTTGAATGTTCAAGAAGCGTTACTAAGTGGGGTTCGTTCAGTGTGCGTAGTGAGGTGTCCTCATGGGGATGATCAAGATCTGTAAATGAGCAAAAGGGAAATGGTTTTAAACAAAGTGTAAATAAAAATACAATATGGATACCTGAACGCAAATTTCCCCTTGTTGCCGCAGAGAGAATGTTGGTTGTTGGCCATCGTCCGCCACTTGTCATGGTTACTCAATCCGCCAACTCACCCCAAGCCGCCGCTCACCACCACAAATTCTGCTGCCTCAGCGGCGGCTTCGCTCATATCCACCTCAAAAACCCCCCGCAATGGCCAGCAAGCCGTGCGCAACCGTCCTATAGCCTTCAGCTACGTTTCCCGCTCGCCCAGAATGTCTTCGTCACATCGCATCGGACAGCGCGTGTCCTACGACGGTGCGCTTTGCACCGTGAGGTACGTGGGTGCGGTTGCAGGCACCACGGGCACATGGCTCGGTGTTGAATGGGACGACCCGGCCCGTGGGAAACACAACGGCTGCCACAAGGGCGTCCGTTACTTTTCGTGTAGAGCTCTGATTCCCCCGCTCGCCCCGTCCCCGTGTATCTAACCGTCCCCGTTGCAGGCATCTCAAAGTCACCCACCGCCGCCTCGTTTGTGCGGCCCTCACGCCCAGCCGACCCACCCCGCCACTTCCTTGAGGCCGTCACGCTCAGGTATACCTCTGAGTACACGCTCGCCGACGGCCGAAGGGCGGCTGAGGACATTGTCTTCTTTGGGAAAGCCGCAGAGGAAGTCGGCTTCGAAAAGATTCGCAGCAAGCAGGCAAACATCAGCGAGCTCAAGATTGTCATTGTCGAGGACCTCCAGATTGCGAGGGCCCTGGCCGAGGGTGCTGAGAAGGGCACCATTACCAAGACGTGTCCCAAAATAACACAGCTCGATGTCACCCGCAATCTGTTTGACCGGCTTGCTCCGGTGGCGGATATCTGCCGCGAGCTGCCGGCTCTCAACAGCCTAAGAATCAAGTAGGTGCCACAACCGGCTCACCCGTCACATGCAAACAGCAAACAAGCCGCTGATACGGACGCAGCGGGAACCGATTTCAGGATATTTTGGAAGATGACTCTACGGGGGCGTTTGACGGCGTCAAGGAGCTATTTGCCGAGGAGACCATGATGACCTGGGAAGAGCTATGCCATGTTGCTGCCAAATGCCCGTCCTTGGAGCTCCTCGTCGCGGGATCCAACCAGCTACATGCCCTACCCACCGTAAACTACCATAGTCTATCTTCCACGCTAACTTCCCTTACCCTCGAGTTCAACGACTTCCAGACCCTGGCAGATCTCAGCGCCATCACTCCCCTCACACAGCTGCGCAACCTCCACCTCAAGGGGAACAACATTACTGCATTAGCCCCGGAAGGCGGCAAGGCACCCGTCTTCCCGCCGTCACTTGAGTACCTTGACGTGTCATACAACAAAATCGATTCGTGGTCGTTTATAGATAACCTCCCGAAGCACATTCCCGGCCTCAAAAACCTGCGCATCACCCACAACCCCGTCTACGATGACACCCCGATGGACGCCAACAACGTTTCTTCCTCGGAAGAGTCTCACATGTTTGCTATTGCCCGAATTGGGTGCCTGAAGATTCTTAATTTTAGCAAAATCACGACCGAAGACCGCACGAATGCGGAAATGTTTTATATGTCACGGATTGGCAAACAGCTCTCGGCGGTGGCCGAAACGGAGGAGGAAGGCATTATAGCATTGCACCCTCGCTACCACGAGCTCGTTGAGATTTACGGAGAACCCATTGTGGTTCGCCGATTGGAGGTGAATCCAGCCTTCCTCGAAGCAAGGCTCGTCAATGTAGGATTTCACCTCAAGGATGGACCGGAAAAGGCTGCCAAAATTCCCAACTCTGTCGATATTTACGCCGTCAAGGGCATCGCAGGGAAGTTGTTTGGCATGTCTCCATTGAAGCTCAATCTCGTTTGGGAGACGGGCGAATGGGACCCCGTGGCTGGCTTCGACGACCAGGAGGGCGACAGCAGCGACGAGGAAGAGGCCGAAGAGGAGAGGGAGCGCCAAGGCACGGTTATAAATGCGGCGGAAGACGGTCCTTCAAGCAAACCGGGACGGTGGGTCAAAAGAGAGGTCGCTCTGAAAGACGGGCCCAGGCAGCTCGGATACTGCGTCGACGGGCTGGATGCAAGAATCCGCGTAGAAGCGAGATAGAATTCATTTACACGGTCGGTCGTTTGTTTGGGCAAACCAGCCATGGAAACGAATAGAATAGAAGAAAAATGCATCATGCCGACGGGTGACACTCGCTTCGCAGCCATTTGCGCGTGCACTCGATAAAAAGGCCACCAGTACTACTGAAAATGCAAAACAGACCATCATCCTCCCATCCTCCTCTTCCCATTCTCCAAATATCCCGACAAAGCATGCCTTCTCCCAAGCCTCGATTCTTCATCATTCGTCCTGGCGTGGAGAAATTCACAGCCATGGGCGAGCTTGTCGTGCAGCCAGGCACCATAGTGCCTCTGGTGCCAATTGACTTACTGCCCGAGTGGCTCGAAGTCGACGGCGTCGCTCGAGCGCTCCAGCCCGGTGACACGGCTGACATGATCAACCTAGGGTTGTATCATGCCGAAATAGACACCTACCGGCTGAAGTTCCATCGCATTAATGATGACACACGGAGGCGTGACGAGACCAATGGCGGCACGGACGAATCCTCTATTGGCTCAGCCAACTCCCACCCAAGCTCCCCGATTCCCACGTCGCAAGCTGAGAGCGAGAGCCCTGCAACGTCAAAGTCTCCCCCAACAGACTCCGGCAAGCAGCCCGACGCAGATCTGGGCCTGACATACGACCGCTGCCATCCCCGCCCCGCCGCCGGTGGCTCAACATCATGCAGCCCACAATCGGCCTCAGCAGCCTCTCGGGCACCGAACCCATCCAAGGCTGATGCTGATGCCGCCGCCGCCGCCGCCGCCACGACTAAGACCATCTCAGTCTGCCGCTACTGGTGCAACACTGGGACATGCAAATGGGGGAACATATGCCGGTTCCAACACGTCATGCCCACGACCACCGAGGGTCTCGCGTCAGCCGGCTTAGACGCCTACCCGGCTTGGTGGCTCGCGACCACGGCCGAGCTCCAGGTCCCGGCTGCTGCTGCTGCTGCTGTTGTTGTTGCTGCTACTGAGCAAGCCGAGAAACCGGCGGCCAAGAAACTGACCAAGAAGAGAAGGAAACTACGGCGCATCGCTGACAAGACCAGGGCCGGCGATGATCACCAGGCCGCGCACCCGTCCCCGTCCCCGGGCCACAAAGACGACAAGGGCGAGGGCCCGGAGGTAGCACACAGCGCCGGGACCGAAGCTGAGACTCGGTCCCATTCCAGCACGGAAGACTATCTCATCGAGATATAGCCCATTTCGCTGCAACATCATTCATCCCCCCCAAAAAAGCGCATTTGCGCCTGCAGTTCAGCCTGTCAGCTTAAATCCGGATCAGCTATGCCGAGGCGCGAGACAGTGCAAAGTGCGCAAGCACGACGCATGAATAGACTTCTTTTTTTTTTAGGCCCCAGGAGCAGATCCTTCGAACAGCGGGAACCTTTTTGGGCGGGGGGTTCCAGAATGGAAAGATGCGCTCGCAGATCGGAACATGTTGTATGATTGAGATTGGCTGGGGTGAGGGGGGTTGAGCAACTTTCGGTGGCCGAAACATCGGGCTTAGGGGAAACTGGGTGAGAATGTAAATCCGATGGCCACACACACAGACGCACACACGCACACACAAAGCACGGCAGCTAATGCGCTTTGGGGGTCTCGACCGTTGGCGTTTTGTTATTGGCATCAGTTATTGGGGTGGAAGATCAATACGAGCTGGCAAAAATAAAAACTAGCTTTCAAAAGAGAAGGGGAAAAAAAACAGATAAATAGATAGGTGGCGACTCTCTCTCTGTTAGAAGAAAAAAATAGTTTCATTCATCGGCATCCTCAACTCTTGCACTCTATTCCGACCAGAACATCTCCAACTCCACTATTAAGCATCTTGCATAGACCCCAAACTCCACCCAACATGCCGCAGACCTTGGGAAAGCAGCCTGGAGCTCAGGGCTTCGGCCTCATGGGTATGTAAAAAGCCAACACCAACGGGCATACAAAAAAAGAAAAGAAATGCCCCCCCCCTCAATTGCACAACGATAATTAACTCTCTGTCAGGTCTCACATGGAGGCCAGTCAACCCTCCGCTGGAGCAGTCCCTGGAGACGCTGCGCACTGCCGTCAAGAATGGATGCACCATCTGGAACGCTGGAGAGTTCTACGGAACACCCGAGTACAACAGCATGACGGTCATTAAGCACTACTTCACAAAGTACCCCGAGGATGCGGACAAGGTCACGCTCTTCATGAAGGGCTGCAACGACCTCGACACTCTACATCCCAACGGAACTCCCGAGGGCGTTCGCAGGTCCATTGACAACGTCCTCGAGCAGATTGGCGGCGTCAAGAAGGTGGACGGCTTCGGATGGGCCCGACGAGACGCCTCGGTGCCTATCGAGGTCACCTTGGGTGTCATCCAGAAGGAGTACATTGACACAGGCAAGATTGGCGGCGTCTTCATCTCCGAGTGCAGTGCCGCAACCGTCCACGAGGCCGCCAAGCACGCAAAGATTCTGGCCGCCGAGGTCGAGGTCAGCCTGTTTGCTACAGACATTTTGACCAACGGCGTTGCCGCCGCCCTGGCTCAGCACGACATTCCCATCCTTGCCTATTCCCCCATTGGAAGAGGAGTGAGTGACACACACACCCGACTATGGTTACATATCACGCAAAAAGCAAGCTAACGCAGACGCAGATGCTCGCCAACAGATTCAAGGACGCATCGCAGGTCAAGGAGGTGGGCATGCTTTCTACGTTCCCGCGAATGCAGCCCGAGGCGTTTGAGCACAACCTCAAGCTCGTTCACCAGGTCAACGCCCTTGCAGAGAAGAAGGGCTGCACGCCTCCACAGCTCGCAATCAGCTGGGTGGCCAGTCTCAGCAACCGCCCCGGGTTGCCCACCGTCGTCCCCATCCCGGGAGCCACCACATCAGCCCGCGTTGAGGAGAACTCGAAGCGTGTCACGCTAACTGATCAGGAAATGAAGGACATCGGTGACCTCGTTAACAGCTTCGAGGTCTCGGGAGCCCGATACCCCTCACACGTTCCCATGGAGACTTAGAGGAAGCCGAGAGTTGAGGTCTAGTCTTGAGTTAGCATAATCTATAGGAATAGACGGGCGATAAACAAGAATAAGTGCAGAAGTTTGGGGTTCAGCTAAGAGTTGTCCACATGAGGTCAAGGCGACATGAAGCCACAACGACATTCAGAATTGCAGAATTCATAAAAATGAATACATCATGAGATAGTTGGTACCGTGAGAAAGCGTGAAAGCTGCTTACCATTCTGACAAGTTCCATATGACCCTGTTGGGGCCAATACGCACGTTGAGGCACGTAAATAGCAAAGCAGAAATCAATCCGGTGGCATCATTGCGACGGCCTGGTTGTATAGCACGAGCGTGGATCGACGTTGTTGCCTCGATCGGAATGAGTAGGAAGAGAAGAACAAGCCTCGCGAAGAGACGCATCAAAAATATTTTGTTCAGCGTGTCACGTGATCGCATTGACTATCCCTGTCCACGAACCTCAAACTTGGCTTCAGAGCAACAATTTGTGTGAGTAATTAGTTGGTTTTGTATTTCATTGTTATATTTTTCTTTTCTTTTTCTTTTGTTTTTTTTTAAAAAAAAAAAATTTTCGCTTCGCTGTGTCTTTCTTATTTGATCCTTTGATACGCTTGGAACTCTTCACCAAGAATCCCTTTCTATGCTCTCACGTTTTCAGATTTGAATGAAAGACCTCCCTCTATCGAAAAAAAGGATCGTCCCGCTCACTCAAAGATGAATGACACAACAGGCAAAAACCCAAGCAAAGAAAGAAACAAATTAGACACGAAAATTGAAACATCTAGTTCTCAATTTACTTTACTAAAATACAACATTAGATGATCTAGGGTAAGTCAAATATGGTTGACCCCGCTTCCATATTTAGAGCAATAGGAGCGGATTAGATATTTACACCATTTGACATCGTAGAACTTATAATAGTTCTTGGGATATACAGGATAAGTACCTCCTTGCCATCATCTCTAATAAGTAGACACATCCAGTGAGCTGCTTGCCAACATACAACCAAACCACTAGCGCACTAAACCATGACTGAGCCGTTTAAACCGACTGCCTCGAGGCGGTTCACAATCTTCTTGACATTTGTCCAATCCTCATTCTTTAGACCCTCCTTACCGCCTAGACCGCTTGCGACCTCAAACACTGTCAGGGAACCGTCGATTCCACCGGTGGCGAGACGCTTGCCCTCGTTAGGCTCCCAGGCCACCTTGTTTAGACTCTTGGAAAGCATGGTCCTACCATCCTTTCGAGCGCTAGGTGATATTCTTGAGACGGGCTCCTCAGTCTCCATGGCGATATCCCAAAGCTCCAACCAACCAGCGCCGTCCACAAGAGCAAATACACTGGGTTTGACGGGCGACCACTTTGCGTCGTAGACGACGTCTTCTCGCACGAAGTCGATCAGCGGTGCGATACCGCCATCGCCCGAGCCAATGGTGGAAGTGGCTGCGGGAGCGCGAACTTTCCAGAGCTTGACACTCCAATCCAGCGAAGAAGAAATGACCAAATCTCCCAGATCCACCGGACCTCGAGCGGGATGGAAGTCAACTGACATGACCGGAGCGGTATGGCCCTTGTAGCTGATCTTCTTGTCGACACCAGCCTTGGCTCCGGCTCGGTCATATCTGTGGCAGGGGAAGATGGTGCCTTCCTCGCTTCCCACAAGGAAGAAAGTGGGATCAGTCTGGGGGAATGACAGACATGTCGGGCTCACGTCCTCAACCGCGACCTTGGCCTGGCTGGGGTTCTTTAGCTCGAGCAGCTCCTGTGGCTGCGCAAACACATCCATGCTCCAACCACACACTACACCATCCGTGGAGCACGAAATGATGTTGTTGGCATTTTGGGTACCGACAATATCCACAGAGTAGATGGGGTGAGCATGTCCGTAACCAGTGAGGGGCGTCTTCCGAACAGGCGCTGCCTTGGCTCTCGTATCCCAAAGTAGAACCTGGCCACTGTACGAGCCTCCGATAATAAGATTGTTGTGGTATGGTGAGAATTTGGCAGTCAAGATATCTGACTGCGCGGTGAAGACGTATTCGGGGCGATCTTGCATGTGCAGATTCCACACCTGAACCAAACCATCCGGCTCGTGGGGGGCTGTTGGGTTCTTTGTGTAAGAGGCAAGCACAAGCTCGCTGAACTTGGGCGAAAAGTCAATTCCACTGATCATTCGCTTCTTAGACCAACGCTCGTCATAGAATTGTGCCACTTCTTTTATGCGATGTTTTCCACGACCGCCAGTATTGCCGCTTTCTTCGTCCTTATCGTCCACGTCTTGCCCTTGTAGTGCATAATCCATAAGGATGTCGTATTTTTCCTGTTCGAGGGCACGCTCAATGACCTTGGTGGATTTGTCAAGAAAGTCGATAAACTCATCAGACTGTGCCACAGCATCAAGTTCTTCATCGGTAAGATTTCGAGCAGGATACTGCGTCGAGGCCGAGGCGGTAGTTTGGGGCACTGTTCCATCAGAGAGAAATTCCTTTGTGGCTCTCAACTCGTCTTCGATCTCCTCCCTTATCTTTTGCCGCAACTCCTCTTCTCGGTCTCGTTCCCTCCTGCTTAGTCTCTTGCTAGGTGTGCTTGTTGTGCCGGGCAAATCGTCGGTTTCCGAGACGAGGGATTGCGCCCTGGGCCTGCTTGGGAGTGTGAAGTCATCGGTGGTCTGGACACCTTTGCTGTAGGAGAAGACCTCCTTCACGGGCGAGGGTGGGCATTCGTAGACGGTCGTGAGAGGGACAGTACTGAGGCTGATCGGTCGGGGAGGGGCCTGGATGCTGGAAGGGGGGGCCTCGGATGTTTCGTTGCTGATTTGGTCGGCGCTGAGAACACTGTTGGGGCGGCTGCCCCGCGCGGCAGGAGAGGCGGCGCCGCCTGTGGTAGTTGAGCCAGGTCTGCTGTCGCCAGTGAGCATTTCAAGGAGGTGATCGATTTCGCGGCGGCTGTCTGCCCTTCCGGGCGTCGGCGATATCGACTGTCGAGGGATCGTGTCAGTATGCATCCATTTCGAGGAGAGGCGGTGGGATATTCGGAGACCAACATCACTGGATGTGCCAATACTGGAGCGACCGGCCGTGGTTTGGCTGGCTCGAAGCTCCCTCTGGCGCTTCAGCTCCGCGAGCTTGGCTCGCTTGGCGAGGATTTCATCACGACGTTGCTGCATTGCGCCTATTCCACACTCATCTCAGGACCAACAGAGGGCTGGGAGCTGTTCGTTGGACGAACGGTGGTGAAGGCGACGCAGGGCCGAGCGGTTCGAAAAGGTCGGCGCGGGCGGATGCAGGTGCAGAGATCAATATCCCGGTCGGAGATTTTTTTTTAATGAATGGAGTGTCGGGTGATGCGCAAATTTATATTCGGTGTAGTACAGCTGTAGATTTCGTTCTTCTGTAGTTTTGATGTTGTTCTGTCGTTTTGGCGATCAACGAACAGCTGAACTCACCAATGAGACGCGACGCTGGCACTTGCAAAAGATCCCCCAGAAGCCCCCTGCAGGGGACCGCTACAAGCTGTCTGCCAAGTACCGATTGTCGGGTGGCATGCCTCTGTGGCGGTACGTACCGTTCCCGTCACTGTTATTACAGCGGCGCCCAGGCATGGACCAAGGGGGGAATGTGCGGGGCACGTGATCCCACCGGCCGGCTCACTGGCTCCAGCTTGCCCGAGCTCCTAGCCGCCAGCGGTTGGCTTGCTGAGAGCCTGGAAAAACTGCGACTTTTCCCGAGTAGTTTTCCAAAACTTCACCTCACGCCGACGCAGTAATTCCCTCGAGCCACCCCGACAGGGTCCATTGACAAGCCATTGTCGACCCCCCGACCATCGTCCATACCGTCCTTTCGCTTTCAGACACCGTCGCGACCTTTTGCGACCATATCCCCAATGGCTTCGACCGGAGTGAACGTGCGTGCTATCCTGCCCGATTGCCCGCTGGACCGTGGCCTCGCCTGCAGCCCACTTTCGAGCACCCCCCCAACCCATCGAGCCGAGCGACACATTCAATCGCATGACGATAAAAAACCAGGAGGCTAATTGGATCATGTTCAGGTTTTGCGGTGGTCTGCCCTCGGACTGGGTGTCTTTTACGGCTTCACCCACCAGCGTGCTATCTCCGCCGCCCAAAGGGCTGAGCACGCCAAGCACGAGTACGAGCACAAGGAGAAGTTGATTCAGCAGGCCAAGGCCGAGTTTGCAAAGAAGAACAACCCTGCTGCCGCATCGTCGGACGATGGTACGTTACCCGGGGCGCTGCCCTGCCGATTTGTTGCTGTGCAATCCGCCGGATGGGTGGGCGATGCCCAAGGAAGACCCGGACTGACCCCCGCGATAGTGATCACCGATGTGTCCGACCCCAAGTTCGATCTCGAGAAGCTACTGCTGAAGGCTGCCAAGGAGAACCCTTAAGAGGGGAATATTGAAGAGTTCAGGAGGATATCATGAAAGGAGGAGGACGATGGAATGACACCAGAACGGTGAGAAAGTCGGCCAACCGTGGGGATGCAAGTCCTATTGAGGCATAATCCGAGTACCAAGACTCGGTGTATGATTGAGGATACACGTGGCGGTACCGCATAGAGGTTTCCTAAGTCCTGTCTTGCGATGAGTGAGCGGGTGTACAATACACAAAATTAGACGACAGTATGCCAATGGGACCATGTGTGTCTTGTTTCCTTGTATTATTCACAAAAATAGTTCCAGTTCGCACCAATGCTTGTCTTTGTGACTTGTCCCCGAGGCACGTGTGTCGAGAAAAAATGATATCAAAGCTATACTAGGTAGCTACTAGGGATGGAGCAAGCCTGCCCTTGATTAGAGGAGGGGGAGGCGGTTCGTGGGCGACTATGTTTTAGAGGACGACTAGTGGGGCAGAATTGGGCTTTGAAGAGCAAACAACCAACCCCAATCGCCTCAATTGCATAAGATCCTAGCGTTGCGACGGCTGCCCAAGACCTGAAGTTGACGTACATGTGGTTCCGGTTCGATGGGGGAATCAATGAGCTGATGGTCATTGGATGCCGCTGTGGCTTGTAACGGGTACCTCTGCTCCGTAACGGAAAAACTGCGGCGCGTGCCCCGGGTGTGTAGTGGGAGAGCTTTCGTGTCTGGATACGTACCACGTATCCACTTTTCCCCTGGAGCACCCGTTGATTGGCGCCGGTAAGCTCCAAGCTGTCCTCTCGCAGTCGTCGTCAGTGTCAAGGGACATTCTTGGTCTCGGCTTCGACAAGTTGCATCAACTTTGGAGCGCAACCACAGCATCGTCGACGCTCGAAATTTGTGGCCATCATGACGGCCAAGACCCAGGATCCCCTTTCGGGGCCCGCGGCGAGCAATACGCGAACGCTGCTTCGTGTTGTTATTCTTCTATTCATTGCTGGTGCTGCCATTTCCAGCCGTCTCTTCTCTGTCATTCGTAAGTCCATCATCCATCGCCATCCGAGGGAGGTGCTGCCATCGCTCGCCACGCTTCGCGAGCAGCCTTCGCATCATGGCCCCAATCGCAATTCATGCTAACAAATGATGCTGTGCAGGATTTGAGAGTATCATTCACGAATGTTAGTTTCCTCCGCCGATTGCTCGACTTCCAGTGATGTACTAACCGTAGCAAAGTCGATCCTTGGTTCAACTTCCGCGCGACGAAATACCTTGTTGCCAATGGATTCTACAAGTTCTGGGATTGGTTTGACGACCGAACATGGCACCCTCTTGGTCGAGTTACCGGAGGTACTCTCTATCCTGGTCTGATGGTCACCAGCGGTGTCATCTACCACGCTCTCCGCGCGCTGGCTGTCCCCGTCGACATTAGGAACATTTGCGTTCTTCTCGCGCCCGCTTGCTCCGGTCTTACCGCTTATGCGGCCTATCTTTTGACCAACGAAATGACCACCTCGTCTTCCGCTGGTCTCTTGGCTGCCATCTTCATGGGCATTGCCCCCGGTTACATCTCGCGATCCGTCGCCGGTAGCTACGATAACGAAGCCATTGCCATCTTCCTTCTTGTCTTCACCTTCTTCCTCTGGATCAAGGCCCTCAAGCTTGGATCTATGCTCTGGGGTGCGCTGTGCGCCCTCTCCTACGGCTACATGGTTGCCTCGTGGGGTGGCTATGCCTTCATTACCTGTCTCTTGCCAATGCACGCCTTCGTTCTCATCTGCATGGGCCGATACAGCACCCGACTCTATGTCAGCTACACGACATGGTATGCTCTTGGAACGTTGGCTAGCATGCAGATTCCCTTTGTCGGTTTCCTTCCTGTCAGGACCAGCGAGCACATGCCCGCCCTGGGTAAGATTTCATTTGACCCTTGTTCAATTCATCCCTAACACGATGACTAGGTATCTTTGGTTTCCTCCAGCTCATTGGATTTATCCAATATGTGCGATCTGCTATTTCTGGACGTCAATTCCAGACTTTCCTTGTCACTCTTCTCGTAGCCACGTTTGGTCTGGGTATTGCCGCCCTGGTCGCTCTGACCTCCCTTGGATACATTGCTCCCTGGAACGGTCGATTCTACTCTCTCTGGGATACCGGATACGCCAAGATCCACATCCCCATTATTGCCTCCGTCTCTGAGCACCAGCCTACCGCTTGGCCCTCGTTCTTCTTCGATCTCAACTTCCTCATCTGGCTCTTCCCCGCTGGTGTCTACCTTTGCTTCCAGAACCTCCGAGATGAGCACGTTTTCATTGTCGTCTATGCCATGTTCGGTAGCTATTTCGCCGGTGTTATGGTCCGTTTGATGCTTACGCTTACCCCTGTGGTCTGTGTTGCTGCTGCTATCGCTGTGTCCCAGATTCTTGACACCTACCTCTCTCTGAAGCAGCCCAAGCCCGAGGCCAATGCTGCCGAGGGTGGTGATGCCAAGAAGGCCAAGTCTGGTCTTAAGGCTACCGAGAAGCCCAACGTTGGCATCTTTGCTAACCTCTCCAAGGTTGTCATTACTGGCGCCATGACCATCTACTTGCTCATGTTTGTCACTCATTGCACCTGGGTTACCTCCAACGCCTACTCGTCTCCCTCTGTTGTCTTGTCGAGCCGAATGCCCGATGGCAGTGCTCACATCATTGACGACTACCGAGAGGCCTACCAGTGGCTCCGCCAGAACACCAAGGAGGATGCCAAGATCATGTCTTGGTGGGACTACGGCTACCAGATTGGTGGTATGGCTGACAGACCCACTCTGGTTGACAACAATACCTGGAACAACACCCACATCGCCACCGTTGGAAAGGCCATGAGCTCCCGTGAGGAGGTTAGCTACCCCATCATGCGACAGCATGAAGTCGACTATGTCCTTGTCGTCTTCGGTGGTCTCCTTGGCTACTCCGGTGATGATATCAACAAGTTCCTCTGGATGGTTCGAATCGCCGAGGGTATCTGGCCCGATGAGGTCAAGGAACGTGAATTCTTCACTGCCCGTGGCGAGTACAAGGTCGATGGCGACGCTACCGAGACCATGAAGAACAGCTTGATGTAAGTCAAAGCCCAGGTTCTCTCTGGCGACATTACTAACATGATTCATAGGTACAAGATGTCTTACTACAACTACAACACCCTGTTCCCTTCGGGCCAGGCTGTCGACCGAGTGCGTGGTGTTCGTTTGCCTGAGCAGGGCCCCACCCTCAACACCGTCGAGGAGGCCTTCACCAGCGAGAACTGGATCATCCGCATCTACAAGGTCAAGGATCTCGACAATGTCGGCCGTGACCACGCAGCCGTCGCTGCTTTCGAGCGTGGTCTCAAGAAGAAGAAGACCCAGAAGAAGAAGGGCGCCCGCGTTCTCCGTGTTGACTAAATTTTCTGCAATCAGAATAGTGAGGTTCGGAAGGGTCGGATGGGAATAAACTGGACCGAAATGGTTCGCATGTAGACAAAAAGCGCTTTAGCAAATGTATACCAGTGTATGATTTAAACCGGGAAAAAGAGACCGGGCTTTTCTCGTAGCAAGTCCCGGGCCTTTGCTGTGACGTTTTCAAGGACTGCTTCTAGTTCTTGTCAGCTTCATGTTCTCATCTCCATACTCGAGACCTGGCATAAAATGCTTGAATTTACACTGATAGGTAGGTAGTTTGCGCAATTTGTCAGGTGTGGTCTGCGGGACCTGCAATATTCTGAATGACTATGGCCAAAATGTAAACGGATTTGACTGTGATTTTCTGTCATAGCCCTGCTGATGTGATTAAGTTACCATAAATGTAAGCGATGTAGCCGAAGGGCTTTGGTTGAAAGATCGTGTTCAGAAACGAACTTGTGTTGTTCCGTCCATTCATTCCACACCCATTCATTATCTCTACTAGAGCGGATCGCTCATTGGTTTGCCAAAGGAGCTGCAACAGAAACTAATAACTCAGTCGGAAATAGCGAGTCCAGCAAGATTGCTTAAATCACCCCCCACCGGGCGCTAGATTGATTTGGAAAGACCACCAAATACTCTCTGAGTAGAGATCAAAGATTTTATATCTTTTACTTCGCGAGTTCCACTCAAGGGAGATGGCCCCATTCTACAGGCAACGGCTGTTTGGGCGCCTGGCAGACGCAGCTGGCTGTCAGGTGCCAACGAACGCAGGCTCCGTTTGAAGAACGACAAACGCGTAAATTTTCAAAATTTATACTCACCTCACCTCGCCTTAACCTGCCTTGTGGGATACCCATACCAGGGCCTTTTCTATCTTCCTCTTTTCTTTTGGTCCACCTCTCTTTCCCTCGACCCTCTTGGTTCCGTTCAACCTTTCTCACACACACCCCAACACGCCTCCCATTTCTGACGGTCAAAATCTTCAACTTTCATGCCGTTTCCCTGCGAAAACTAGCCGTATAGCCACACCACTGTGCCGTGCTTGCTCTCGCACAATGGGCCGTGGTAGGAGGCTCTTTGGTCGACGTCGTCCTCGCAGCCCCGGCATCGATCTGTTCGGAGCGGCTATCGGGTTGCCTTTCTACCGCAGCATTCACAAAGGTGCCAAGAAAAAGGCACCTGACCTTACGACTGACTACGATACAGAAGATGACGGAGAGACCAGCGTCAATGCTAAAACCTCTCAGTCGAATTCTTCATCTTCTGACAGCGATGATGACATCTCGTCGGGGGCACAGATCTCCACAACTGCCTCAAGATCGAGAAGCTCTCGATCCGAATCTCGCAAAGGCTCGAATTCCGGAAGTTCGAAATCGCGACGCAGAAAGCATTTGGTAGTTTCGCTCCCACGCCGAAAGATGCGCCGCCGCAGTCGTTCAGTTTCGCGCCGACGCACCAATCCAATTTTGCCAACACCACCTGTATCTTCATTTGTACGACCACCGCCGACGACTTCGTCATTCGTTCCTCCTAATCTGTCTTTTCACACGACCTGTATGACTCCGAATGCAACTTCTTTTCCTGATCCTTTGCGTCAACCTTTTGCGAATTTGCCAATTCAACAACAACCTGTGTACTATCAAACCCCTCTTGCTATTGTTCAAAACCCTACGCCCGCGCCCCAATATGCGGCGACAAATCTTACTCGACCTGTTATCATTTACCCTCAGCCGGCACCTCAGCCGGCACCCCAAGTCATACCTCAAAAAACGCCTCTGCATATGCCCAAGCAAACAACCGTACACGCTAGTGACCAGCCCTCGATCCCCTTCAATCAAAACTCGGCTAGCCATTCTTCAACGGGTTGGGCTGATGGCTCTGGGCCTTTTTCTGGGCGTTTGGAGCAAGTCCAGATGAAAATTGATCAGAAAATGGCTGACTTGGCCCGGGCACCTCGAGATTCGACTTTGCGAGCTGATTTACGCAAGCTCCAGGACCAGCTTAACGCAATGCTTAACTCGGCCATAGCACAGAAGAAACATTGCGAGGAAGAATGTTTCGATGAAATTGAGATCGAAACAGATACGAGGACAGAAAGTCGGAACGACCTGCTGCACGAGTCTGACCCGAGTATCACGGAGACCTTACCCAATCGACCAGACCGAGGCAGAAGCCGAAGGGCGATAGCTCCTCGAAGTGAACGACGCAGGAGAATCGAGAGCCCAAGAGAGGCGAGCTTAGAGCGAGTACCGTTTCGACACATTTGCTCAGGGTGCGGGTGTGTGAGGTCAGCACTCTTTCATGAACAACATCCCCTTGTAGTTCGAGGAAAACGTCATTTCAACTTTTGTGACGCCTGTCGCAAAAGGAAAATCCACAGGGGTATCGCGGCTCGCTATCACTTTTGTTTCAGTTGCGGCATGGTGAGATCTAGGTCTTTCCATAGACAGCATCCAGTCTTGCCAGGAGATCCCATTGTCCCAAATCATTGTGGACCATGCCTCAAGCACATTCGGATGAACGAAAGCCTCGCCGACTCTTCCATTATTGGCTCAGTAAGTGCTATATTTGCCAAACTGTGAAGTTACTAATCAGCTACAGGCTTGTGACACCGACACGGAGCCAATCGAAGACCGAGAATCTACCGTTGAGGGTGACGGTGATTCGTTGCGAGCCCATCTCCACCGCAATGGAGCATTTAGTGGACAAGATGAACCTATTCCCAAACAGACCGGGCTCAGAGGTGACCATTCAAAAAAGGCCACCGTTCGCTCTAGAAAAAAGCCTTCATCTGCCCGAACCCTGGCTGGAAAACCTGCGCTTCCCAAAAGCGTCGACCCAGCACCAGCCCTTGAAACCTCGCCCGAATTTCCTTATTGCCCAACCCGGAACGTTGGATCGGCCGATAGGCGAGCTCAGCGGGATCATTCAGACCAGCTTGAACCTCAAAGACAGAGACTCGAACCCAAAACAGATGAGCCGAAAACCTATCGAGCACCTTACATTGAGGAACTGACGTCTACTGTTTCTTCATGCCGAGGTACTTCGACAGTTGGGTTATCCGCAAAGACGTGCGAGTCGAAAGAAGATGAATTTTCTTCCGTATCAACTGAATGGAAAAACGCATGCCCTGAGGAAGAAAATGTCCATGAAAACCCCGATTCGACGCGCGGCCGCTCTTCAATGAAGTCATTGGATAAATCTATCGAGTCTGATCTTTCTTCAGGCTCTCGAAAGAGTTCACTAAAGTCATCTGGAAGCAAGACGGTGAGATTCAAAAATTCGGTGGATATCCGAGTGCCGTGTTCGCCTGGTGATCAACAGGGATCTTCCCCTGTCAAGATGTTCAAGAATCGTATGGGCGAAGGCGAGAGTAGGACCTCTCGTCGAACTCAACAGTCACCTCTGCTCTCCCACAATCGCGATGATTTTTCGTCAATTCCTTCTTACAATGAGGCGTACTATGAGAGAGATCGACTTGATCACGGTGCAGAAAGAAGTGCCCGCAGCACTCCGTCTCCTGGATTCTCTCAAGGTGCCTTCAGCAAGACGTTCGAGCCAGCTTTTGATGATTGGCAGGGTTTTAATAGCCAACACGGTTATGTTTCTGACGGCATTCCGATCGAGAAAGACGCGCGAGATGGTGTCTTTAGATCGGAAACTCCTAAGTCCCCAAAGTCATTTCACACTTCGGGATTTGGGTCATTCTTTGATAAATCGAAAAATGGCAAGTCTTCAGGGCGTGGTAAACGGACGGGCCCTCACCGATCCGTGGCTTCGAGTCCAGACTCTAACCGATTCAAAGAGACTGCCAGAGACCACTAGGAAGGGTTTGGCCATCGCTTCTTCCCAGACCGTCGAGGATCATCATCTCCTGATTCGCCTAGTGCCTTTTCAAGACGGCATGAGCCTGGAGTCTACGCAGCATATACAGATGCTGACTACTACAATTTTGGCGAAGATGATTCTTTCTTCCAAACCGATTCTTGCTATTCTCGGGACAATCCGTATTATCAGCCGCGACAGCGACATGAGTCCAGGTTCGCTTCTGAGCGGGGTTATTGGGGAGGAGATGGAGCACCACGCTCCTGGGGAACTAAGAAATCGAAAAATTCTTGGACGGCAACAGATGAACAAATTCCAAAGCCTATAATCGAAGAGGCTAGCTCAATTCGATCGGCAACTCCAGAGTTGCGTACTATGTTGATTGGTATGTCGTGATTTGTGACAATACAAGGCTACATTTGCTGACCATAAAAATGTACAGAGCACAACAGTATTTCTGACTCCGAGTCAGAGACCCACGGGACTGTTGATTCAACAATCGAGCCAGTTACATCAGATGAAGACATCGACGAGGTCATCATTACTGAAGGGGCCTACCACCTATTGAAGCCTGCTGCCGGCGCATCCCCTGAGGTTCTCGAGATCCTCACAGGTGAGGAATGTCTCATCTCTGACCATGAACTTGGCGGTCAGAATAACTTTTAACCCTATGATGTGTTTGTTGAGCAATTGTTTTACGGTTAACTTGGGAATGCTTGAGAGTTTGGGATGGATGAGATGAATGCTTGATGAGGATGAAACGAATTATTGCTTGGGCGACGAGACGAAGGAAGCGCCTTTGTGAATAGCCATGGGATCGACACGTTGTCGTTGTAATGAGACGCGTTGGGTTGTATTTTTTCATTTTAGCTTTCTTTGTCGTCCTGTGGGCACAGCATGGTAGTAAGCTGACTCCTAAAATTGCAAGTCTAACACTGGGACCTCGACCATCCTGGACTGATTATCGATATTTAGGTTCAGCGAAATCATTGAAGCAAACCGAGTTATTATTCATCTAACCACAGCATTTGATTTTCTGCTATCTTTGATATTTTCCCCATTTACGCGTACACATAACCCCCATCTACGCCCATAAGAGGAGAGAATCTAGCAATGTACAACATCTGGATGCCTTCCTGTTCGCTCTCCCGGCGCATGTATTCTTAACCCACCAAAACAAGCAACCCGACAGCTATAATAACACACTCCATCTAGGCGTTTTATACAGCCAAGTGCCAAATTCGTCATTCCTTCAAAAATCATGTTGCTGAACTCGCTCAAGCCTTCCCGGCCAGTCCCAGGTCCCACCTGACACCAATTCTTGGTTTTGTTTTCGTTTGTCGCTTGCTTATCCTTTAGATGCCAAATCATTTTATCCAAAACTTAATAAGAAATATAAACATCTTAGCGGGCGCCAAACCCGTTCTCCCCAGGGCTCAGGCGCGAAGGCTGCGTCGTGAGGGTGCGCCCACCATGCGATGTTGGAGGTGCACTGGCTGGTGATCCTCTTCGAGAAGTCTGAGGCCTCGACAGCAAGTAGTTGAGGGCTTCTCGCCTCTTGGCTTCGAATATGTGGCTTCTCTCCCGCTCCGTATCAATATGACGTTTTCTGTCTTCAAGATCGTCATGGGCCTTTTCATACTTGTTCTTCCTCTCAGCGGCGTCGCGGATGCGCCTCTCTGTCCTCATACAGGTTGCGTCCAATCGAGACGCCAAATCTTCATTCGCTAGTGCCAAGATCTTGTTACTGCCACGAGAATGTGAAGATGCGCCCCAGAAGCACCGGAAAATGAGTTTTGTCACAAGATCAGCACTTTTACCGCTCCATATGATCACCTCATCTCCATGATACAATGGAGTCCAGTGCCGAGAGGGGCCTGCGAAATTCCTCGCATCCGACGAGGAAAGATGGTAGTTGTTAATTCGGATACCCATTGTTGCTTTGGTGGATATGTAAAATGTGTACAGATTTGGATCATCTGTTGAGTCGCTGTCCCAAGGTGGTGGCACCTTGGACGGGTCCTTGGCAGGGTCGTAACCTTCACCATTTTTCCACAGCATCAGCTTAAAGGCGTACTTTGGGATCCGAGCCTCGGTCTTTGGCTCAAACACCTGCGTGTTCTCAAGGCCTCGGCCAAATGAGATGAGCGAGTCCTTCATGGCGAACTCTATGCCAGGAACGCTGGAGGCGCTGTGAGATTCGAATATGGCCACCGCCGGTCCCTTGTTCTGGTCATCCTTGACCGGGATGACTCTCTGAGTGTTTGGGGGAAGAGTGTCAGGTATCGAATCAGAATCGTCAATTGGAGGCGCGGTAGGAGGGAAGTCCATGCCATCGTCGGTCATGAGTTGATCTTGATTCGAAGCCGCACGGGAGAGAAGCCCAGGTCCAACCCGAGGCTGTCCAGCCTGATGAGGAGGAAAATGCTTCATCGCAAGATCCCAAATTGGAGACCGGCCAGGTTTGAATTCTTCGTTTCGTTCACGAGCCGCCGCTGAGAAAGCTGCATATTGAAGGTGCGTCATCTCCGGGTAGCAAAGGTGCCAGGTCTTGCGGTCTTGCGTCCAAAATGACTCCTTCCTGTATGGCCCATCGATTTGCCGCCCTGAGCCATTTCTTTTAATCTCGGGCACGGAGGCCATCAATTTGCATTCCTCAATAAAATCATCAGTCATGGTATCCATATTACCCTCTGACTTGAGCCTCTTCATAGTAGGCTTTCCAGGAGGGGTGTTTTCGTCAAACTCATCACTCGTGTCATGCGAACGGGGTTTCCGCTTGCTCGTATTAAATTCTGAAGACTGAATAGAGTATTGAGAAATAGCGAGGTTCTGCACGACCGATTCATTACCCCCGAGGCTCTGCGACGCAACTTCCTCGACTAGACTCTGAAGCTGATCCGCTGACTGATTTTGAGCAACAGATATGGTCGTCTGGCGGGAAATAGCACGGCGGCGTCCATCTTTTGGTGCCGCCGAGTCCTCAGACTGATAGGCCTCATCCAGGTCATCGGCCAGAATTTCCGTTTCGCCTAGGCTTGGGCTATTCGGTTGGAGATTGAGAAAGTCTTCAGGAATGACCCCAGAGCTTCCAATCGCAGAGACTCCCACTTCGCCAAATAGTCGTTGGGGCTGCGAATGTTGTCTCAAAGTGTTTTCCTTTTCTGAGTCTTCGCCCATGGAATCGCTCACTCGGTCATCTTCATAGTGTTGGGCTTGAAGTCTAGAAAAGGTGCCGCCCATCTCATCATCATCCGTGATTTCATCGAAAGACTGAGATGCTTCGATCGTCGGGCCCGGCGCTCCAAGCCAGGGATGGCCGTTTAGCTCAACTACCGTAGCCCGGTATTCGGGACGTCTCTGGAGCATGCTGCATATAAAATCGATTGCCTGTTCCGAAACGCCGAATTTCTGGAGAGGGCCAATATTGAGACGAGTCGTCATGATCATGTGCAGTAATTCGGAGTAGCTAATTCCGCTCTTAACGGGATATGGAGGAGCCCCTGTCATGGTGTAGAACAGGACGCCACCAAGAGACCAGATGTCAACAGCGTGGTTGTATCGTTGGCCAGGCATTCGCCGGACCTTTTTGCCGCGATTTCGCACTCCGTTCTCGTCATATTCGACATACTCAGTATATACCTCAGGCGCGCAGTAGAGCAAGGTTCCGCAAAAGGTCCTCAAGAATGTTTGCTCAGTGTCGACCATTTTTGAGAGACCAAAGTCCGTGAGCTTGACTTCGATAGGGTTGAGAGACTGGATCAAAATGTTGTCCGGTTTAACATCACGGTGGGTGATGTTGTTTTCGTGCAGATACCCCAAAGCGCTCAGAAGCTGCTGAGAAACAGCTCGAGCCTCTAGCTCATTAAGCACGCCGTCGTCAGAGATGAACTTGCCCAGGTCGCCGCCGGGTACAAATTCCATGATGATAATAAGCAATCTGTCATCCCACTCAAAGTGCTCGATGTAACGAACAATATTCCGCTGAATCCGCTGGTCAGTGCTGTGCTGTCCAGGCGCAAGCGTGGCACACTTACATGGTTGACTCTCTTCATGATCTTCATCTCGTTTTCAACCTTTTGATCCAGCACCCCATTCTTAATGAACCTCCGCTTCTCAAGCTCCTTGGCAGCGTAGGGCAACCCATCATACTTCGAAGTGACTTTGTGGACCACTGCAAAAGCACCCTTGCCAATCATACCAGTCCGGTTGTACTTGCCTGAGCCGGACCATTCGCGATTGGCTTCCCGCTTTTTAGAGGGCGATCGGGTCTGAGCACGATTTATCTCGTTTGACTCAACTCGGCGGGTTGGTGCCAGAGCGGGAGGCTTGAACAGGTCGACATGGCCTCCAGGACCAGCGGTGATGGTCTCATTCTGGCGGCCTAACGCATGACGGGTAAAAAAGTCCTGGACCTTGTTGATGTACGCCTGATCATACTCGTCGTCTCGACGGGGGATTCGCACGCGGAAAGCTAGATCTTTGGCCTCCTGGTGGAGGTAGATGCGGATAACGGTGCCAGAACTGAGCACCCACCTCACAGTCGGGGGGTCTGTTCTGCCCTTTGCGTTAGGGTGAGAGGCCAGTAATTGGTTATCGACTATGGTGCCGTTGGTGGACTGGTCTTCGATCATGACAGTGCCGTACTCGTTCACGTAGATGCGGAAGTGGATATTACTAAGGCGTCGGTACGGATCGTTGACGAAGACAACATCGCACCGGCCCGTGTTACGGCCAAAGGCGAAACCCGCTGAAGGGTTCTTCAGCTGAGCAGACAGTCGGAGAATGATGGCATAGTTGCCGGGGTTCGAGGGGTTCGTCTGGAAGCGGCTGGCATCGTCTTCGAGGGCATAGTCGGGCTCCACGCCGTCGGCCTCGTCCTTTCCTATGATGTGAGGCGAGTCCTCCTGCACCAGGCGCTGTAGCTCATTTCGTGCAGAGTCGGAGTGGGGGTAGAGGACGCATATTATGTCGGAAATATCTTCGTCTGAAAAGCCCGAGTTCTGTTTCCCTACTCGTCGCGGATCGAGGACGTTTTGGGTAGCTACGGGGATGAGATGGTTAGCGGGGGGGATGTGGCAAACAGGCGGCAGATGGAAGCCGGTGGGAGCGCAGCATACCTTGCGTCGGCTCGTCCCCATCCATTGGGAGGGACCTGAGCAGCCAGCGCTGCGAGGAGATTCAGGCTTCCGTGCGATGGGTGATGGTGGGCGACGACGGCGGTGGTATAGCGAGGCGGGCAACGGCGCGGACTCGGGAAACGGTAGGACAAGGGCGCAAATTGGTCGGGATGTCTCAAGCGAGCAGATCGAGATGCGGAGGAGAGCGAGGCGGCGAAGGTGGAGGAAGAAGTGACGTTGTCAAGAGGCGACGAGGAGGAGGGGACGTTAGGAGAAAGAAAAAGAAAAGTGCAGCAAAGACAGGGACGCTGTATGGATGGAATCTCTTGTCAATAGATGGAAAGTGGTGGTCGATGCAAACTGGGGACGGTGCTCGGGACAGGGGTGGTTTTGCAGTGGTTTGCAGGGCTCCTCGCTGCTAAATCCACTGGGCCTGGTGTCACCGCTCGGCCGCTAGGCTGCCGTCCCCCCAGCGAAGTGAGTGGTGGGTGAGGGGCTTGCCTCAGCAACGGAGGGAACCCACTGCATGCATGGGAACATGGCCAACGGATTGAAGTCACGTTTAACGCTCTGCCCGTCAGTCTGCTCGCTCCGAGCACGAAGAAAACGCGGGCTCGTGCGAGTTTCACACGGAGACGCGCAATCACGCGGCGCAAGGAGCAGGAGCGGCCGTGGCAGCAACAAACAGAGACGCGACAATGGACAAAGGCGTGACACGGCGAACAATGGCTCAGCACATGGTGGCCTGTAAACGTGACTGGGCTCAGCTGGGCTGTCGCTGATTGGGAGCATGCGCCCAAAGTCACTGGATGCCATGTTAATTGACGTCCCCTCTGCCCCACCAGGCCCACCGGGGAGCGAAGTGACGGCCCTGGAAGGAAACAAAACCTCCATGTGTACTTAACTGAATCGTGACCGTTTCGCGTCCCGTGCCAGGAGCGGTTGAAGTCCCGATCAAGAGATAGGCTAAATCAAGCCAGATGACGTCGCCTCCAATTGATTATTCCATCTATTCAGCCCTAAACCTTCATTTCAACCCAAATTCAACCCTGCCTTCTCCTTTACTGTTACCTCTACCAGCTACACAGTCACCATCAAGCGTCGTCACAAACATGTCAGGTGGAGGGCAGGAGGTGGAATTATTAACGTATTTGATTCATTGTTATTGACAAAGAAAAAGAAACAAATGCAAGGCTATCTATGATTTTCATATCCATGTTTTTGTGTGAACAAGCTGAGCTCTTCATATGCTTGTTTGTCCATATGCTTGTTTGTCCATATGCAAGCAATGACATCCTCCCAAACGCCTGTACATAGTGGTATGTGTGTATGCATCCAGTGCCTACGCCAAACATGCTCAGATCGACATGTCGCTGAATTTCTGGAAAAAAGGAAAAGACAAAGTAACAAAATGAAAATGAAAATGAAAAAAAAAAAAAAATCCTTCAATAGTCGTCTTGACCGTCCATTTTTCTTTAAAATGCTTGTCCCTGATACTGAGGATGAATGCCTCGTTGTTGCGGGACCCCACCGCCAGGTCCGTATTGGCCCTGAGGAGGAGGCACAAATCCTCCTGGGGGAGGCGATTGAAGGGGTCGCGAGAAGCTCTGCTGAGGTGAGTAGCCCATCTGTTGTGGCGTTCCATACGGCATTGGTCCAGGCCCATGTCCATATGGTCCCGGGCCGCCTCCTCGGCCCATTGTGCTATAGCCAGGTGGTGACATGCTGCGTTCCATCATCTGCTGCTGGTATGCGTGCTGGGCCATGACCTGCTGCTGCTGAGCCATTTGCTGTTGTGCCATTTGATGTTGTGCCATCCCATGTTGCTGTATCTGCTGCTGCTGCATCATTTGTTGTTGAGCCATCTGCTGTTGTGCCGCCCTCTGCTGAGCCATTTGCTGCTGAGCCATTTGTTGTTGGTAAGCCATGGCCTGGGTGTGTTGTCGCTGGTTGATTGCCTGCTGAACAGCTTGGCTAGTTACTCCCTGCTTCATCTGCTCTCGTTCACGTTCTCTGACCTCAATAGCTCCCACAAGTCCTGGACCTTGGCTATCTCGCTTCAAAGGGTTAGCGGCCATGTTAATCAAGGGTCCGCCAGTCATCCGGGCCACCTGCTCCTGCTCTCGGGCGCTCAAGTGATTGGACACTTGGCCTGAGCTAGTATAGTTCAGCATAGGGCCAGCTCCTCGAGAGCCAGGGCGCGCAAGCAAATCCGCGGAGCTGCCTCGGGAATGCCTCTTCAACATATCTTGCGAGCTTCTTCGCTTGGTCGATGTGGGAGTCTCGGAGCGCATTCCGCCCAGCGTGTTGCTCGATGAACTGCGAGCGTGGGCCGCCTTGTGCTTGACATAGTCCTCAGCATTGAGACCTTTGGGGCTGGAAGCAGGAGCTGTCGCACCAGGTTGCCAGGCAACCTGTCGTCTCGAGTCGTCGGATCCTGTTCGTTCATGGGGTGATTGCTGCCCAGTCGCTTTGTGAGGTGGAGGGGTTGGTCTCTTCTCCCCGGGCGAGAAACCTTGAGGCGATCCACTCAGCGTAGCTTGCTGCAAGCCGTTAGGCGTCTTGCTCCGGGCTGGAGGACTTGCGCCATAGTTGATCGTCGGGCCAAAGTTGATTTCAGGAATGTCAAAGTCATTACCGGGAACGTCGGGCTCATCACCACCAGTAGTCTTGAGAACACCAGCCCTGGGTCGCTCTACGGATTTGCCCGTCTCACTAGACTTGTGAGTGCTTGCGTAGTCAACCGAAGATGCATCGTCGTAGTGGCTGCTATCCTGTCGCTGAGGTGCAAAAGGACGACGCTCAGAATTGGGTGTGCCTTGGCGGGACCGCGGTTGACTCTGGTCGTAGGCATAATGATCAATGATGTCATTTGCGGTTACAACACTGCTACCGGAAATGATGGATGCCTTTTGGCTATTGAAAACAGCCGATCTATCAGGAAGAGGCTTCCTGTAGGACATTTGGGCGGGGTTCGGTCCCGAGGTACCCGGCAACTCTACTGGAGGCGCAGGCCCTTGAGACCCAGGCGTACCGGGCCTGAATCCACCTCCTGGTGCACCCGGTAGCTCCACGGGGCCTGCAGATCGCTGGGATCCAGGTGTGTTGGGTCTAAACCCATTGCCCGGGGCACCTGGGAGCTCTGCGGGAGGGATAGGTCTTTGAGAGCCAGGTGTGTTGGGTCGAAAGCCATTGCCAGGGGGGCCTTGGGGAGGTGGACCCTGACCTGGACGGAATTGAGGGTTTGATGGCTTTCGGTCAGGCATACGTTGCTGGGGGTGAGGGCCGTGAGGCGGTGGGCCGCGAGCGCGAGGATCAGACGGCCTTCGGTCCGGCATTTGTCCATGAGGGGCAGGCCCATGCCCTGGTGGAGGTCGAGAATCACCCGGTCGGCCATCAGGTCGAGGGCCGCCAGCCAGCTCTGCGCGGTAGTTTGGTGTCTGGGGGCGCGACCTGGGAGGTCCCATCATGCCGGGAGGTCCCATGGGTCCGGGAGGTCCCAGAGGCCCAGGAGGCCCGGGGGCCATCGGTGACCTTGAACCATCTCCAGCAGTCGATGGACGAGAGTGGGGATTGTTCGAGAATGGGCTCGGGGGTCCGTACGGAGATTGGGTCAGAGGAGATCTCGACCGTTGCTGGGTCGAGATGGTCAGCGAAGGAGGGGCACCATTCTGGGCACGGGTTTGGCCAGGCGGGGTTAGAGCTTCACGCGAACGGTTGTCGTTAGCAGATATCCCCAGGACATTGTTGGCGTGTGGAAGTACCGATGGTCCAGATCCTACGTCCCCCGCTCTCCCAGCTGGAGAGCTTGAATCAACCGATCCGGCGATGCCCCCAGCCTTGGCCAGCTGGGCTAGGGTTGTACTCGAGAGTCGGCTGTTAGCGTGGCGAAGCTCAGGAGAGTGGTAGATGTTGCTTGTCGGGCGTGCCTGCGGTGCGTGGTTCAAGGCTGGTGGTCTGGAAACGGGCTCCGGTGTCAGCATCTGCCGCATTCCGTCCAGATCCCTCAAGGGAGGTGAGCTGTTGCTGCTGTGTTCGTCATCAAAGTTGGGACCATCATAGGGAGGAGCGGGCTGGTTCTGGTATTCCTCAATGGGGGTGTGGTTGCGCTGTGGGGTGCCAGAGTAAGGGCTTCCGTTCCTAGAGAAGTTGTTGCGAGGAATTGCGCCACCATGGGGGTCCGAAACGTTTCGAGCTCGGTTCTCGCCAGCCATCAATCTCTCTCGCTGGGGGTCCGAAGGACCCGAATCAGTCCGGGCTGGGCCATTGAGGGAATGAGACCGGGAGGATCTCACGGAGCCTCGCTCATCGGAAAAGCCAACCTTGGGTCTACCAGTGCCTCCGGATCCTGCCCCAAAACTCAGCCTTACACTCTTCCGGCTGTTGCTGCGGGACCGGGAAGATGGAGCATCTTCGACTGCATTCATCCTTTGACCGGTGGCCTCTTTCAGTCGTTTTCTCCACTCTCGCTCATTCCAGCCAGAGCTGCTGTCCTCGAGAATAAGGTTTGAAACATCTAGGTTTTCCAGATAGCCGTATCGTTTATGCTTGGGCATAGCGAACATGAGCGATCTTGGATCAAGAACGCTTGCGACAAGCCTTCCAGGTCGCCCATACAGGCCGAATGTGTCCCAGGTAGGAAACAGGAACCTCAGCAACATCTCGAAGCCGCTCACCGCAGGGTGCGTTTCTGGCATGATGAAGACGAATCCTTCGGTCGAAGATGGAGGATCGGTGTGAATTGCGATGTTGCCTTCGATTTTGAGAAGCGTGGAGGCATCGATTAGCGACTTGGACTGGGGATAAATGGCGTAGGCCGAATAAGCGTCGGTGATGGAAGCAATTGGCAGGGCCTTCTTCTGCTTCTTTCCATCCTTTCTCGTGTCGTAAAATTTAATATCGCCCTTCAATACGGGAACGGGGGACCTGTCGTACGGCGATCGCTTCTTCATCTCCTTCTGGAGTTTGGCATATTCCTTCTCATCTGGCGGCGTAATAACGCACCAGCATCGTCTCCAAGGGACACCGGCTCCAAATCGGACTCTAACCCATTCTTCAGTCTTGAACCGCGATCGCTCCATGACGATATTAATGTTGTTAAGTGTCTTGCCCTTGCCAGCAATAAGGGCACCAGTATAGGCCTCCTGCAATGTGGAGTGCTCGAACATTGCTAGTCTGATTGCAGCTGTCCATTGGAGCAACGAGTGTCGCGAATTGAAGTGGAGAAGATATCGGTTCCTTCCGGCAGTTGAGAGACTAAGAATGTTCTGCAATGGCTGCTCGTCACTAGACCGCGTGGGGAGGGATTCGATCTAAAGATTTTTGGTGTTAGTCACGCGGGGCGGTCGAGCTAGCACGTGAGGGGTGTTCCTCACCATCTTAATGGAGGCATCTGTCAAATTGATAAATTTGGGGAGGACCTCGCCATCCTCACCGGCGGCGTCCAGTTCCGCTGCGTCCCATAGGGACAGGACGGTGCCGACAAGCTGGGCGAAGCACTCGGTCCATGTTCTGTCGGCGTTTGGGCGGCCCTCTGTAGCAGCCAGGTGTCAGAAGCAATCGCAAGGGGCCCCTTGACGCCAAGGCGCAGGCGGGGAAACGGGAGATGACTTACGTGTGTTCTGATCGTCAAGCTTCAGAAAGTAGCCCTCCTGGTACAGCTTGTTGGAATGGCTGTTCAGGTACGTAAAGATGGGCTGGAGCTCGGGAATCGTGTCCTCTGTGATATCCATGAGGGGCGGGTTGTGCGCGAGGACCATAGACAGAGGGCGGGAGCTGCTGCGTTGGCGTGGAGGTGTGTTCGTTGGCGAGCCGTTCAGTGGAGTGCCATACTCGGGCGGCGTGATGGCGCGAGAAAGGTCGATGTTGAGATCGGGGAAGGGCTCGGCGACAGAATTGGTCTTGCGGTGAGAGAAGGGAGAGTCGTTCGGAGGAGAAGAAGAATGTGGAGGAGTTTTTGTGCCAGCAGAAAAATGTGACATAAAAGAAAGGACTATTCGTCAATTAGCATTGGAGGGATGGATGAGGCGAGATATTATGGGCTTCGGGGCTGTGGTGGGCTAGGGGGTCCAAGTATTAGGGATTGGCTCAAAGCAGCGACCAGAGCGCCCAGTGGCCAGCGCCCAGTGCTCGATGCGGCCGGTGTGGCCAGCGTGCGTGATGCAAGGCCCCAAAGCCCCGTTGGCCAGCGGGTTCCCAGTGGCCGCGCCGTACTGGCTGCTACGTAGTCGGTTCCCAAAAGGTCCCCGTAAGTCCCCAGTCACCAGGTCGCCTCGCGGGCCGGGGTGTGTCCGGGCGTGCGTGCAAGGCGTGCGCAAGGCGTGCGGCTTGGGCCTGGGCTGGACACTGAGTTCTGGGCACCGGATCCAACCGGGGCGTGCAGGGAACCGTCTGTTGGCGCCGAACAGGCCAAACAGACACAGTAAGGCAGAAAAAAAAGAAACAAAAAAAGTGAAGACAAAGGGTCCAACACAAGGAATGGAGCACGTACCTCGATTTCGACCCATGTTGATCAAGACCGGATATCCCGGGCCAATTTTAGTGAGACAGGCGTTTGGGCGATTGATTCTCTTGTCTGGGCATTTAGGGAACCCGACAAAGAATAAGGGATGCGAATATTAGCCAACAAAGGGACTGTGTGTGGGCTGGGGAGATGGCAGAAAAAGAATTGGGAGGGCGCCCAGCCAGCCACAACGATGTTGCAGACTTTGTCGTAAACTTCGATGGGAATGGATTCGTCGCAACCTTCCTTTATTTCTGTTTTTTCACAAGGGCGGGCAAATTGCCAAATAGGTAGGTGACGGGCCCCGGAGGCGGGTCAACCAGCAACTCGGTTGATGGGTTCGTACGTGAGCGCCTCTAGACTCTCTTAGGACACGACGCCTTTTCCCCAATCCATCCACGGGTGCCAAATGTGGTGCAGTGGCGGATGCGTCGGACGATTGGCATGTCAAGCCCAGCAGGGCGAGTGGTCCGGAGAACCCAATTGAAATTTGAGCGCAAAAGAGATCCCCCTGTACAGCGGTGGATGTGGGCAACGCGGCCTTGACTCTTTCGAGGGATCCGGTTAATATAGATTCGTTGCGTGGGATGCGATACCGAGTCGGACGCCGGGGATCGTCCGTCGACAGGTGCGGTGTGGGCGTGGGATGGTGGTCGCTGGGGTGTGGGCACCGAGTGGGTGCTGTGCGGGTATGACGGTGTTGCTGTCAGTGAACGATGTCGTGCGTGGTAGCGGGAGGCTGGCAAGCCCAAAACGGGCGTTAGAGCAACTTTTTTTTTTTCGATAAGCCGGTCCAGATTCCTGGCAAGGGCCTCTTCTTGCGCGGGGGGGAGAGCACAGAAATATGGCGTGCGAGCAATCGAGTGATTTGGAATTTCGGGAGGCCTCGAAGTCAAAGATCGGAGTTTCGGGGAACTATCACTTCGTCGTTGCGCGCGGGCTCGATCGATCGCTCTTCTTAAGCGCGGCCGGACTGTGAGCAAGTGGATGACGATGAGGGCCAGAGCTGGGCCGCAGTAGCATACGTCACCCAGAAGCGATCGAGGGGCTGGGTGGGAAGCTTAAGTGCACGTCCTGTTCAAGACAACCCGCGCAGAAAGTCAGGTTCGGCCGGAAATTAGGAAGACGGTGTTGGCGAAGACGAAGGCTGAGCAAAAGCCCAGCAGAGGCAGGGAAGGAATCCAGAAGGGGGAAGGGAGGAGGTGAAGCAGGTATGCGGTTCGGGTGTCTGAAGGGGGACCATGGCTTTCTATATACTCAAACCAAAGCGCAAAAAAAAAAAAAAAGATCGGGTACGGAGCACACCTCTCGTATTCTTGGACATGGCTTCGTTTGGCGTCTGCCGCGCTGAAGTGCGTGTGAGGTGAGATGCAACTCCAATCGCCAGCGCCTCCAGTCCACTCCGGATACCGGCCGGTCCAGTCCCTCCCGCCGCCATCCATGTCCATGTGTCAATGATCCAGACGGGATCGAGACGTGCGTGCGACTACACCAATCTAAGTGCCATGATTTTGTCGTTTCATCATCCGTCTTGAACTCCCTCTTGAGACACGCCCGAGTTTACACATGAACGTACACACAAAGGGGAAAGGGGATGAAAGGAAGCTTGGTCGTCAGCTTCTTTCTTCCGTCTCCAAAGACAAAGCTGCAGTCCATCTATACACACGCGGGGAGGCGTACGCCCCTCCCCCCCCCCCAAAGCATGGATCTAAAAAAGGGCCTCAAAGGTTCACACACAGCAAAAGATACATTACACGCACACTGACACACACAAACAGCCGCCGACACACCCTGCACGCCACCCACTCGTTTCCACAAAACAAATGCCACCATACGTGCGCAGGTTGGTAGTTTACGTGGTATTCATGGCGACAGTGGCTGAAAACCGCCGGCATGGTGGAGGCGCCATCCTAGCTCGCCACCTGGATTCGTCACGATTGACGCCCAGCACCCAGTACATTGTTCCCGCCCTGCCCGTTCTGCCGCTGGGCGCTGACTTCTCAGCTAGCCAGAACCAGGCCCCTGTTTCGTTGTGTTGTCGCCCTGGCGGCTCCAGTGGTCCAGTTTGAAACCACCCGCAAGCCAACATGTAAGCCAAGCTCGTATCGCCAAGCGGCACTTCTGCCGAGCCTTCAGGTAGCTTCCTGAGCTACTGCTGGGTTTACTTGTTTCTGGGTGCATGCTGCTCCACCCCCGACAGCGGCTCCCCGGCGGTAGGATTACTTTTCAGCGTGACATGGGCGGCCCCGAAGAGTCCGGATTTAAAGGCCTGGCTAGGCGGTCTAGCTGGGGTATGTCCAGCGCCCAGTCAGTGTCCAGGGCGCCAAATCATCCACCCCCGATAAAAAAAATAATAAAAAAACTCAAACCAAGTTTAAAGAGACAGAAAGGATTCAGGGGTCGTAAGGGTCCTCCCATCAGCGCAGGTCCCCAGAACCTGGAGTAAGACCCGTCCCTGTGCTTCTGATTCCAAAATCACAGTGGCAGTGGGCGCCTGCGACCAACAAGGCCGGAGGCGGACCTGCCACTAAGAAAAATAGTGCCAAGCCTGCTTGTCCTCTGCACCTTGGCAAGCCATGCTTCTCTCGTATGCGTCTCGCGAGCATTTCGGTCCTCGTATCTGTCATTCCTACGATCTACGACCCTACGGTGAAAGTCGTGGCAGCTAGGGATCAATCGGCAGCGTTTAACCGGCTTGACCGGCTCGACCCCAGCCTCTCCAAAATCCCACCATGGCAATCGCCATCTGACGAGGGTCAATCGGGCGGCTGTCTCCTCTGAGACTTTTCTGAGGCTTGCCTCGTCGAACAACCACATCTGTCTCCATGAGGTTGGCGACGGCGGCGGGTTGCAGAGTGCCCCCTCTTCGGTTAGGATAACGATTGGCCGGCATATGGTCCACCCCAGCTTCAACCAACAACTCAACCGCTCGATCCGGAGACAGACACAGCCATCTGCGGTCACCACCCAGGATCACGGATGCACAAATATCCATCTCATCGGACCACCCGGCGCTACTGCACAACCCACGAGCTCCGAACTTTCCAACATGTCACCCAAAAGGGAAATGGCGCTTGGTCGGAGAGAGCAGAGTCCCCGACACCGACCTATTACGTCACATGCTGCCATCCTTCGCCATGAATCAGTGTGCATCGTTGTTGGTGATGTTCATGGTAAGCGCCTTGATTTGATGCAGGGGGAATCCCTTTTTTTCCAAGAAAGCACAGCCTGGGCAGAGCTATGTCATTCCACGCGTCATCTAGTTAAAGTCTCCCTCCAATAGCGACGGGACGAAACCTTGGTCCCGGTTCTCTTACCGCCATGAATGAGCAGGGAAAAGAAGAAAATGTTCTCTCTCCTTCCTTGTGCATGTCAAGGCGTGCGCATCCGTCTTGTTGGACCAGCTCAACTTCAATCCCACTTTTAGCGCGTTTGATCAGCGATCTGCTTCAAACAAGCCCGTCATTCATTTACTACCCACATCACCAGATTCGCGTTTTGTGACGTGTATGCGTGGTCTCTTTTCGGCCACCGTAATGGTACCACGTGGTCACTTGGAGAGAATTAGCCTGTGGGTGCAACGGCAGCACCCCTTGGGACACGCCTGTGTAGTATTGATGCTATATGTTTCTCCTTCATGCGGCTCGTCCTGTGATCGACGGCACGAGTTCCTGAACCTGCCAACCCTACTCGGGAAGCAGTTTGAGGGTGTAGATTTGGCATCACGCTGGCAGCCCAGGAGTTTTAGGTTAGGTTATACCTCCGAGAAACCCAAAAAAATTTGCGACAGATTGCCAAAGCATAAGCATGAAGGAAATAAAACAATCAGTAGCAAGACCCATAATAAAAGCTAAGGCTATATTATTTATGCATTGTGTTATATCATAGCAGCGGTATTATTAGCTTTTTTTTTTTTTTTTCCTTCTTGCCTTCATCCAGAGTCATGCACGTCCGGTGTCGGTGTGGTGTTTATTTGGCTTGCCTCCCCCAAGAATGGCGGGGAAGACACGAGCAAGCAAGACATCCAAGTTAGTACAGGTCGGCGCCATGAGCTGCCATGATTGGGCCCCTGTGCCACCTCCTTGTTGAGCCGTCACCAAGACTCAACGGGAGAATGTGGCTAACTAACCTCAACAGCTTTCGCAGCAGCAATTTAGTGTCGCGATCAGATAAAAAAAAAGGCACAAACGTAAAAACATCAGATTTGCCCCTGGTTTGTCACGGCTGGAATCGCAAAGCTCGGGTTTCGGCCGAAGGAGGGGTTTGCTTGCTTCTGGATCAGTCGGTAAACCGAGTCAAAGCTGTCAGCTTGGATGCCGCCTTTCTGTGAGATAACTCTTATCACGTGTCAGGATTGATACCCCAACACATCTCCCCTTTGCCACGACCGGTCGCAAGTTTGTTTGGCCTCTGGTCATCGAGAGCAAAGAACACACCCTCTACAGGTTGCGACCGGCAACTTAGCGTCTGGACAGCGCCAGTTTTGTTAGCTGGAATGCGCAGTCCATTGTCACCACCTCTGGCGTCCATCCCGACATCCTTCCTACGATCGCTCCCCTTCCAACGCCTAGTATGTCGGCCATGTCATGAGAGGAGGTTTGCTACGGCTGCTTTACCATCATCCTCCTCGCGAAATGCCACCTCGCTCCCTCTCCTGCCGTTTCGATTCGAGAGCGGAATTGCGCTCTTCGCAAAGCGACCGCCCCGCCCATTTCCTCCGCCATTTCTCTCCCCGCCATCGGCGTCCTTCTCAGACCCTCTTAGCACCCATCACCAGAGTCGCGATCGCCGCGCCTTTGTCAACGGGCAGCTCATCAGGGGGCAGACAAACGGCGACGATTCTGTCTACGCGAGCGATTATTTCATCTGCGCCAACGATGGAGTGGGAGCATGGGCTACTCGCCCTCGCGGCCACGCTGGGTAACCCACCCGGAACTTGCCCGAGGCTATTCGCACTCTTGCTAATCCTGGTACAGCCTTTGGTCGCGATTAGTCCTGCATTTCTGGGCGTCTGCCATTGACGAAGAAATCTCTCAAAGTCTTAGTCATGGCCAAGCCCGCGAGCCCGATCCGATCAGTACACTCCAAACCGCATACGAGCAAACTCTTGAGGCAACCGAAGCCCACGACTGCTTGGGAACCACAACGACATGCGGGGCCCAGTTGCACTTCAAGTTTGGCCCGGATGATGTGGCGCGAAAAAACCCATCGCCCCAGCTTTTTGTGACAAATTTAGGTGATTGCAAGGTTTTGGTAGTCAGACCAACCAACGCCGAGGTGATATATCGCACCAAGGAGCAGTGGCATTGGTTCGATTGCCCGCGCCAGCTGGGCACGAATAGTCCCGATACACCTACGAAAAATGGTGTCATGGAGAAGGTAGATTTGGAGGTGGGTGACATTGTCCTAGCAATGAGCGATGGGGTTACAGATAACCTATGGGAACATGAAATTGTATCAACGGTTCTGAAGAGTGTACGCGAATGGGAGGCAAGTCAAGATGCAGATTCCCACGAAGATCGCACTGGAGGTCGGAATGGAGGCATGGACGTAGCTGCGCGAGACCTGGTGGCGGCTGCGCAAAAGATTGCCCAGGATCCATTCGCCGAAAGCCCGTTCATGGAACATGCCATCGAAGAAGGGCTGGCTAGCGAGGGTGGTGAGTCTTTCCAGAAGTGCAATTGCTTACGAGAGTACTAAATCATGCGCAGGCAAGCTTGATGATATTAGCGTGGTTGCTGCGCTCTGTGTCAAAAATGACAGTTGAGGACAAAAAGTTTTATTGAATAATTTATCGAGGGGTTGTCATGCCTATATCATATGGCTTATACGACTCGTGGATAGAGGTTGAGTTTGGATACCATGAGAAGAACTCATGATACATACATTTGGGGACCAAAATGGGTTGGGTAATATGTTAATTTTTGAAGCATTAGCGAATAGTCTTAAAAAGTCTGGCAACCAAGATGGCATGACACAGTCGCATCATAATAACCTCATGACGGTTGACTGGGATCATAACCGCCGCCTCGCATGGCTGGCGGGACAGTGGGTCCATGTGGGGCCAGGCTAGCTATCAGTACCAGCTGCACGTGCGATAAGAAGTTCTGGCTGGATTTTTTTTTTGAACCTTGCGCATCTTGACTGAGTGCTGTCGCACGCCTTGGTCGCTGCAACATAAACAACCCCGAAACTTTGTATTCGCGTAAGGGACCAGCTTCAAAATGAGAGGAAAGAGGTCAAAGCAGTACCGGAAGCTCATGGAGCAGTTCTCCATGACCTTCGGGTTCCGTGAGCCTTACCAGGTCCTTGGTATGTGGGCGAACTTTCTGATTTTCCAGGCCCCTCGACTAATTCTTCCCAGTGGATGCAGAAATGGTGAGGGACTCATGCCGGTTCAAGATGGATCTGGAGCCTGCTCTTTCGAGAACGGTTCATGGAAAGGTCAAACCAAGTAAGTCTCTTCGTTGCCATCCGACGTCCCCGTGCTAACCGTCGCCAGTGATTACCCAATGCGAGATTCGAAAACTTTATGCGCAAAAGAACGAGCCTGGCGTTAGCGAAGCGATTGACCTGGCCAAGACCCTGGAGCGACGCCGCTGTGGTCACCATCCTGACCAGTACCCCGAGCCCTTGAGCACGCAGGAATGTTTACAATCGGTTGTCGATCCCAAGGGAACAAGCACCAACAAGCATCGCTACGTGGTCGCCACCCAAGACCAAGATGTGCGACGAATGCTACGAGGAGTCAAGGGTGTACCCTTGATTTATATCAAAAGAAGCGTCATGATTCTGGAGCCAATGGCTGACGAAAGTGTGCAACTCCGAGCACGCGAGGAGAGGAGCAAGTTCCGAGCCGAAATCAAGGGTGCTTTGGGCAAGCGGAAGCGGGAGGACAAGGACGACAGCGACAACGAAGGCAGCAATGACGAAGATGAGAAGACCGACGACGTCAAGGCGACCAAGGCCGAGGACAAAAAGAAGAAAAAGAAGTCTTACGGGCCCAAGGGACCAAATCCTCTAGCCGTCAAAAAGGCAAAGAAGCAGAACCAGCCACAGAAAGGCCAAACACGAAAAACAGCGGAACCTGAGAAGGATACAGCACAGGAGGGGTCAGGCAAGCGAAAGAGGCGGCGAAAGACCAAGTCTAGTGGTGCGACAGCGGGCGAAGGGGGACAAGAAAGTACTGTCGCAGCCTCGGCCCCAGCTCCGGCTCCAGTTGTGGCTGAGGGGAGCACAGAGAATTAAACCGCAGGACGAGGATAGAATACTGGATTATGGAGGGAATGCTGATGGCGTGGCGCATGGAGGGTTAATGTACATTGTCACACTACAACGTAGCCAAAGCGCGGAAAAAGTGTTTTACGCACCGATACCCCTAAAAGAAAAAGATGGGTTTGGGAAGAAAAATTGGAGAACATTTGCTTGATACATGTGAGGCGCGATGTGCTTATGCGATGCTTGGCCCCTTGGAGCAAAGGCCTCCCACTGGCGGGTTCTCTGTTGAGAGACAGCTCGGCCTGGCAGTCCCGATCAAAAAGGCTTGGCGTCTTGGCGGAATATATCTAATCTCGCGCCTGATTGTGAAATTGTCCGCGATGATCATGACATGAAGCCGTTGGGAGTAGGGCCCAGCCGAACATGGCGAGTGCCTGGGCCACCCGACATCCAAGACCTGCGAACCACTGAAATGGGAGGATTGGAGAATGAGACCCCACTGAGATCCGAGCTCAGGGCTCCTGCTTCCCCTCTCTACCCCTAGAACATGCCCACCTACCCACGCGGTGCCCCCCCTGGAATTCAATCTACAGAGTACAGACACCACGCTGGCCATGGCCGTCCAGCGCTCTGGCGAAGGGGCCGTCAGAGCCTCCCTGGAATACCGATGCCGCTAGACGAATGAATCGGCAGCCTCCACCTGTCCTGTTCACGGGCGCGGTGCTGGCCCAGTCAGCATGCAAAGGCTACGGGGAGGGCCCGCCAGCCGGCGAGTTCAGGGCCCCAGGGCGGCCACCGTCCGGCACTACACCCGTCATGGGCCCACCCCACCTTTAATGTCAAGTCATCTTGCTGGAATCTCGCCTTCAACTCACAACGCGGCCTGGGTGACGGGAGACGTGGAAGACTACGCCTCACCTCTTTCTCTCCCATCCGGCCCAGCCCCTGGCATCGAGCCCCTCAGCAGTTGACCACGATACCCACTTTGTATTTGCTTCGCTCTCCAGATCATTGAACCTTTTTACCTTCTTTGGTGGCTGAGCAGCGGGCCTCGTAGTTAGCCCAGGGGCCAGGGTCCATCCACGCAAACCCATCAATCAACCACCAGGTTCGACCGCTGAAAGGACCCAGCAAGGTCTTGACGTTCTCAACATTACATCCCGCCCGTCACCCCTGACAAATCACCTTCGAGATCAGGGCGTCGCGGAAACGGCTCAACGAGAGATAGCTCAGCAATTACCGTGACGCCAGCTCCCTGTCAAGATCATGGCCGCCCAAGCCGCCGAGGTCGATGACTTTGGCCTGCCCATCCGGCGGTTTCCCACCCCCAAGAACGATGTGCCCGCCGAACAAGATGCCGAACAAAAGACCGATTCAAAGGTAGAAAAGGATTCTACCGAGAGCAAAGATACGGAGGGCAGTGCCGGAAAGACTACAGGTCCTACCGATGCTCACGCGACGAAGCCAGATCGTGATGGCGATGCCCCTGAGGCCGCTAGCTCCGAACCACAGTCCAACCCTCCCTCTGCATCAAAGGAAGATGCTTCACAGGAGTCGGTTGGATTAGAAGGCGGCCAACCCGAAGAAAAGGTCGACGAGAAAATGCTAGAGAAATCCGCAGACAAGGTTGAGGAGAAGCCTGAAGTGAAACCCGAGGAGAAGTCTGATCTCCCAAAACCCGAGCCAGCCCAGAACGACTCCCCCGCAACACCCAGTGCTCTCGAGGCGGACTCCCAGGTGGCTGAATCTTCGAAAACCACAAAACCCACCGATTCCGAAACTCCGATCGAGCCCTCAAAGGACACGCAGCCCGAAGATGCCAAAGCCAAAGCTGAACCAAAGGCCAATGTGGCGCATAAGCGAGAGAAGAGCGATGTAACCAATGGACCACGAGGAGGCGTTTCCGAATTCTCTCATCAGCAAATCACAGCTCCCAAGGAATCCGAAGAAGATGACAAAGAAGACGATGGTTGGCAGGAGATGCCATCTTATGCCAGATACGACATGTACGATGACGACGACCGGCTCATTGCCCGAGAATTTAATGCGGATGAGGAAGAGAAGTACGGTTACGCCGGGCTGGGTGGTGCGGGCAAGGGGTACACTCGCGTGCTTATGGACGATGACGCCGAATCTGCAACAAGCATGGACGACAACACGCAGTATCTCTTTAAACAAACTAATGGAACCAGTGCGGCTGTCGAGGATGAGGAGGGAAGAGATGCAGTGGCTCAGATGCAAGCCACAAAAGACCTGCTCACAGAAGGCCAAAGAATTGCATACGTTGGTGTTGCGCGGTTGGAGATCGTGAACATGGTTAAAGAGGAAGAGAACTTGGAAAAAACTAGGAGAACCAAGAAGGAAACGACAATGAGTGCCGAGTCCATGAAGATGTGGGGTCAGAAGATGATGATCAGACTCTACACTCACATGGATATCAGCGCGGCCGAGCAGATCATGATTGAGCAGCTTGCTGAACATGGCGTCATGCCCGCAGACCTGACACCAACTCTCCTCGCGAACTCCCGAGTCCACAACCCCATGGCAGACAAGGCTTCTTCTTCTCGATCATCTCTGTCGAGCCCGAAGCCCGACTTTGATGATGAAAAGGCTGCCATAGCGCCACCTCCTTATGAGGCACCAGAAGGAGACGAGCTCCTTGACGTCAAGACCCCTTCGCAGTTGCCAACGACAGACAAAATCGATATTGATCTTCGTTGGACTGTGCTCTGTGATTTGTTTCTCATTCTAATTGCGGATTCTATCTACGATGCGCGTTCTCGAGTGCTCTTGGAGCGAGTGGGCAAGAGCCTTGACATCTCTTGGGTCGATATTTGCCGATTTGAGAAGAAGGTCACGGACGCGCTTGAGATGCAGCAGGCTGCCGAAAAGGAGAACTGGAATGAAGAAGAGCACATGGAATCCCGTAGGAAGAGAGCCTTGAAGAAGCGATACGTCATGATGGGTCTGGCAACTGTAGGTGGTGGTCTTGTCATTGGTCTCTCAGCTGGTCTGCTTGCTCCCGTCATTGGTGCTGGTCTGGCCACGGGTTTGACAGCCATCGGTGTGACTGGAACCAGTGGTTTCCTCGGCGGCGTTGGAGGTGCCGCCATCATCACATCTGGCGCAGCGGCATCGGGAGGTATTATCGGAGGCAAAGCTGCCAGCCGACGTACGGGGGCCGTCAGGACTTTTGAGTACCGACCGCTGCACAACAATAAACGCGTCAATCTGATTGTTACCATTTCAGGGTGGCTGACCGGCAAGGTGGATGACGTCCGCTTGCCTTTCAGCACGGTTGATCCCATCATGGGAGATCTGTATTCAATATACTGGGAGCCCGAAATGCTACGAAGTATTGGTGACACCATCAATATTCTAGCTACGGAGGTGAGAACCATCGATCAATCAACTTCTTCGTGGTGAGGTTATTAGCTAACAGTTTATCAGGCTCTCACCCAAAGTATTCAGCAGGTTTTGGGAGCTACTATTCTTGCTGGTCTCATGTCGGCCATTCAGCTGCCGATAATTCTCACCAAGCTGTCATACCTGATTGACAACCCATGGGCTGTCTCTCTAGACCGAGCCTGGTCGGCAGGGCAAATCCTTGCGGACTCGTTGCTCGAGCGAAACCTGGGCACCCGCCCGATCACCCTAGTCGGTTACTCGATCGGTGCCAGAGTCATCTTTTCCTGCCTTCTGGAGCTCGCCAAGAAGGGTGGTCTCGGAATTGTCCAAAACGTCTACATGTTTGGCTCCCCCATCGTGGTGAAGAAGGAGGAATACCTCAAAGCTCGCACAGTGGTGTCGGGTCGATTTCTCAATGCCTACAACCGCAACGACTGGATCCTTGGCTATCTCTTCCGTCTAACCAATGGAGGAATCCGCCGCGTCGCTGGCTTGGCCGCCGTGGACGACTGCCCATGGGTCGAGAACATGGACGTGACTGGCGACGTCCAAGGTCACATGGACTATCGAACCAAAATGCCTTCGCTACTTATGAAGTGTGGATGGTCAGTGGAGAGCGAGGAGTTCATTGAGATTGAGGACCCAGACCCAGATAATCACGCAGAGCGACAGAGGGAACTCATCAACGAGATTGAGGAAGCTCGCAAGAAGCTCGAAGAAGAAGGCAAGGGCAGCAAGGGCAGTCGATTCAGCATCTTTGGTCGCAAGAAGAAGCTTGAGAAGCAAGACTGGGAAATTTATGAAGACTCGAGCAAGAGTAAACCGGAGGAGGACAGGGATAAGGAAAAGACGGAAAGTAGCAACCATGGCGTCCTCTTTGACGTTGATGCCATTCGGCAGGAAATTGTCAATGACGCCAACAACAAGCCGGGCGATTCCAAGCCAGAGGAGTTGCAGGTGAAAGAGATCAAGTCAACATTGCCGCCGATGAAACTCGACATTTCGTCACTTCCGGCCTCGCCATCACATCTCGGGTCTCGGAACGGAGACACGCCAATGCGACTCTCGAGTGATACTAGGGTATCGCGAGAACCATCTCCGAGTTACACCAGGCAAGCCAGCGGGCCACCAGCATACGGCGAGATGCCAGACGAAGGCGAGATCCACATGACGTTTGACACGTCGTTTGATGATACAAACCCAAGGCCTGCAGTGCCACCAAAAGACGCGGAAATGAGCACATTGAGCCGACCAGAGTACAAGTCGGCCCAGACGATGCCTACAATGACTCTGCACGATCCTTGGGGTGACCCGGATGATGACGACTTTGGCAAGGAGAAGGAGATTTCAATGACATTTGCGTGAAACACAATACGAGTGTGAGAAGACACTTGATCATCCGAGGGAACAGCACTCTTGTGGTGAGAAAGAAACACGGGCAAATGCTCGGATAGCGGTGCACATTTTTTGGGATCAATCATGGGCGTTTTTGTTTGACTGGGACACGACGATTAATTGCCCTTTTTTTCGAGGCCGGGCCTGGGGAGAATGAAACCTGCGTGGGTGTGTGTATTTTTGGATCTTGTTCGATGCGATGAGACATTGTCCAGGCCCGGACATGGCACATAAAAAGGGCCGCCAAAGTGAGGCAAGATGGAACGAGACATGCGCTAGCCATCACAAAGCACCGACATGCATGTATGTACGGGCGCGGCGCACGGCACAGCGGAGTAGCAATGTGCAGAATTCCTATAGCAGGCGCACGATAGTGGCTATGGACATGGAACCCATAGATTAATATTGGACGTAAAATGCCTCTGTGCGCATGTATGTTAGTGTTAAGTACCGAATACACGTGTCAGTCAGGATGACCCCGGGTTGCTGGACTAAACGAGACATGAGTTCTCGGCAGTTGGGGCAAAAGCCAAGACTCAGCGCACCGCACGTCACTTGACGGTGAGAGGTGAATGAATGTAACGGGACATCCGAGTACGATGGACGGGGGGGCAAGGGAGGGTGAGCATTCCGGGGATGCGGCTGAGTGAGAGTGGCGAGGTGCTTGTGGTGTAGGGTAGGACCAGATGCAACTGCGACCCAGAGAAGCGGTTGTAGCCGCCATATGACGGAGGTCGACACGACCGGGAACGGCGATTCGTTGAAGGGGTCCGGAGTGATGACAAAGAGCAAAGGGTGTTTTTTTATTTTATTTTGGGTTCTTGGTGATGGGCGAGGCTCTCCGTGTTGGTCTTTATTTTTTTTCTTCTCCGTGCGGGACGTGACAAAGCGGGCTTGGAGTAATTACTCTAGATGCTGGCTAGCACAAGTATCTCCCAATGGGCGAATCGCTGACCTACGCAGTGACCTGTCTCTATGTAGGGAGGGGCACAGCCAACAAAGCCGCCGAGCAGGCCAGGCCAGGCTATTGCCACCTGCAGAGACCTTGCAGTGGAACTCTGTGCGGAGGTGTGTAATGTCAGATGGAGAGAGGATTGTCCTCTTGGGTGCAAAAAACGGGGTCGTTAGGGGGGAACAAAACCCGGTAAGTGAAAAGAGAGAGCGTGCGTAATGAACGGTGTGAGAGGTCTCAAAAACCTGGTCGGGGAATTTTTTTGGTAGGAAACTGATGACCACGGTGATCTTTTAAGAGGAGGGGTTTATACTGTTAGAGGAAGGAGCAAGATTTAAAAAAAGAATATGCGGGATGCAACCCCATCAGCCGGCATCAGCTCTGTCATTCGACGGTGCCGAGGTCATGGATGCTCAGGGTTGGTTGCACGCATCTCTTGGGCGTTGAAGCCAAAGCGTTGGCGCCAATGGCAGGTCTTTGATGAGCGACCAAGCATCTTCACTGCCACCGGCTTACGGATGGTGCACTGTCTTGTCTTGCTGCTGCTGCTGCTGCTGCTACTGTTGGGGCCACACACATGTCTAGTCCGCGAACGAAGAAGAAAGGTTATCCTGTAACCAACCAACCAACCATTGTAAGGAGAGGAGACGAAACTTGATCGGCGCATCCCTTTTTCGTGTGTTTCGAACCCTTTCCCTACCCTGTGGCCCCCTTACCTCCTAACATGCTGCTTGCACTGCTGCGGTGCTGCACCACCACCACGGTCGGGATGGTGATTCTCAACAGTCCCTGGCTGCTTTTTGGGGGCCGAGTGCTGTTTCCATGTGAGCAGACGGCATGTGGTGATTGGCAGCGCGGGCGCCTCGCCTCAAACCACCAAGCCCCTTCCATCCCCCACACCCCTTTGGCTGCGGGAGTGTCAAGCTGTTTGCTGTCAGAGGCCAAAGGGGTAAGAATGCAAGCAGGGATTTGGCATTCCAGGCTGCCAAGAGAAGTGAAGAAAAATGATCTACTTTGTCTATCTCACTTTCTCTGCTTTCTTTTTTTCTTCTTCTTCATCTTGGGTTGCCCTTGTCCCACCATCACACACACACACACACCCCCTCCCTTGTCTGCCGCATTTACCGTCCGGTTCACATTCTTCACCAAAAACCGTTGTTTATTACGAGTGTTATTATTTGTGCTTACTTTCAGTTGAGGCGAATTGACCGAAGGGTTTGGCGCTAAAGCGTCGAGCCGTTTTTTACGGCTGGAATGGACAGGACCGAAATAGCCCACCTTGAAGGGAAAAAAAAAAACACGGAACGAAAATAAAATAAAGTCCGTAAAAATAAAGCAAGAATGACAAAGCGAACTGCTAAACTAGTGGCCTGCGGGACTGGGGCGATTCGGGGTCAAGGTGAAGGCCGACGAATGGACCGATGGATGGATGATGGGCCAAGTTGTCATTGTGCAGCGCGGGCCGATATGTAGGCAACTGGAGACCATTTTGTTCCAAGAAGGGTATCAAGAGCGTGGCATTGTATGTAGGTACCTGGGCCTGGGGCTGGGTTGAGCATCAAACGTAAGCACTTGAAGTGCTGGGGGGGTTGTTCAAGTTTCAATGGATGCAAATCTGTCGAGCACTAACGATCTAGAGTTCGACTACTGTGTCCGTGTTGCTAGTGCCCACGGTGCGAGAACTGGCCGATCACGACGGTGCAGGGGGTCTTGTTTCTCTGGCAGTTGTTGACTTTGTTCACAAGCCAAGCCAAGAAAATGCCGACCAGGGGGGGGAAAGGGGACTTCGTTCTCGTTTGTATGCTGCGGCACCTGGCTGCAGAAGCCAGATTCGTTGGTGCAAGGTACTTGGGCGACTTCTTTTCTCGATGAGACCCCGGATCCCGGCCCAGGCTCTCATGTGGGCTGCTGCATGGGTTGAGTTGTCAGCCGCAGCGGAACATGGATCCACTTTTATTTCTCCTCGCGTCCAAGGCTGTGTCGGCCACAGTCTCATAGGGCCGTAGGGCTTTGCAGGGCAGGAAATTAAATGGAGCAAGCCGCATCTGAAGGACCAGCACTGCCACCACCTGCGGCTTCGGTGCTTGCGCCTGGAGGGTGGTGCACTTTTGCCATGACATTTTTCTTTTTTGACATGGAGTGTGTGTGTGTGTGTCTCGGCGCACTCCTCTTTGAGTTAAACGGCCTTGAGGATTCCAATGGCAATGTCTTTCTTCTTCGCCTTGCTCGTTGCACGGGATCCCTTCCCGTCTTTAGGCGCTTTAGATGGGCGCCTCGGTGGATCCCCCAGTTCTTTTTTCGTCCCAGTCTCACACCTGCTCGCCCCAGTTCCACATGGTCTCCATCAAATCTGGGCTATTTTTTTTGGGCCCCGTTTCTCCAAATCCATCAATCGTCCCGGCGCGTGCTCATTGGTCACGGAGACAGATATGCCAACGATGCACACGCCCTGGGGCATCTTTGCGGGAGACGAGGGGAAGGGGGGACCACTTTCCCTTCGTTCAGCCTGGCTGACGACGAGGTGTTTTTGTCTGGGGCTTACCTTGATGACTGGGGTGTCTCTCTCCTCTCTGCCTTTCTCTGGGCGCTGCTGGGTCGGGACCTTGACCGCGTCTTACATGCAGTTGATATGAGCATAGACGGTAGGGACAAAGAAGGAACGGACCAGGCGAAGCGACGCAACGCAACGCAACGTCAAGCAAAGCAAAAGTCAGAGCAAAAGAACCAACCAACATACATATTCGCACACACACACATACAATGCACACGCGTACGTGCGTGAGTGATTGTGTGTGCCCGTCCGACCGCCCATGTTTGGGAATTGCTGTATCGATGTCCCACGGGGGGGAGGCAGCGACAAGCCACCCAATCTCGAGCTGCTACCTCTCACACACTCTCACACACACACTGGGCCAAGCCACCGGCAAGAGCTGAAAAAACCAGTCACGTAACTCGCCGTACTGTGACAACTGTGCCCGTACTGTACAATTTGGCAGCTGAAGCACTTGCTCTGCCCGGCCGGCGCCCCCTTGGAACCAGGACTAGCCCGGGGCCAAAGCCAGCCCCAGACAGCCCACGCTCGTCCAGAACCAGACCAACTGACGATCGGGCCCGGACAGACCAGGCTCAGGAAGCACCAGCAGCATCACCACCAGACTAGTCCTCTTTGTAGTTTCCGCAGCAAAGGCAGGCGCCGCTCGTTTACTGGTTGTCCGCCGGCTTACACTGGACCCAGACCCCTTCCCTCCCAGGTCTCCCATCCTTCCTGCTCCGCTTCCCCCCCCAGCCCGCAGTAAGCCTGCGCTTTTCGTCTCACCACGGACAGATCCTACGACCTTTCAAACCACCACCGCCCGATTAGAATCCTTCCGCCTGTCCCCTCTCTTTTTCCCCCCTCCTCCTGCCTCTTGGCATTCTCCTCGAGTTTTGTTGTTGTCGCTTCTTCGTCTGCGCTCCTGACGTCGGTGCCCAAGCGACAAAAAACACCACACCAGAACGGCGATCCCTCGCGAGAAACCGACGACTTAGACCGACTCCGACTGGGCGCCAAACTTGCCCGATCCCTCAACAACGAGCGATCGTGCAGCAACCAACTTTTCGACTCACGCAGGGGGAGAAGTGACGTCTTTTTCCTCTGCTCGTATCATTATTATTATCGATATTTACCCGATTGTCGCACGCATCAGTTAATTCGCCATGAGTGACCGGGTTTTTGGCGGGCAAGTGGCCCGAAGGGAGACGAGCGAGATGGAACAGATTGTCCGCGCTGCAAATAATGACAACACCAACCCGAACACGGATAACTCTGGCGGCGATTCTGGTGGCTCTTCAGACTCTGGAAGTTCTGGAGGCTCTAGCAGCAGCAGCACCACAGCTGGGCCCTTCGGTGGAATGGTGCAGACCAAGACCAGCTCTACTTCAACGGCTACCGGTACCTCTTCTTCTTCAGGAGATGGTATAGGCGAATCGGAATGGTTAAAAATCTCCTTCGAGGAACCTTCATCAACCGTATTGCTGCTGTCCGCACAGACCCTTGCCGTCAATTATGATAATAGTGATCGCGACATCACGTACAAAAGTTTCCATTGGTACGGAAACAGCGACAGTGATTATAAAGTAATCTACAATGGAAACCCTACCGAAAAGGAATTTAATAGTGCCGTTTTTACCAATGGTAAGTTGATTTTCAATCATCATCACTGACGTTGGCTGACGATGCTGTTCTGTAGTGACCGACTCAGGCGTGGTTCTCAACCTTAGTTATCTCAATCAAGGATCAAGGACAAGCTATCTTGGGAAGAGCATGCGTCTTACCGTTGGCTGGACCAGCGGGGATGTTTCAGGAAACTCGTCGTCTTCGTACTTTGCCGTTGTGAGGGATACGTCTTCCGAAGCCTCGGCCTCTGCTGCAGTAAGCTCGGCTGACGATGGCATCAAAAATGGCGTCCAAGAAACCATCACTACAGGAGCGGTGAGCTCCACGTCTGGAGCCAGTTCCTCGAGCAGTGGGAAGAGCCACGGTGGCGGTGGCGGTCTCAGCGGTGGTGCCATCGCAGGTATCGTTATTGGCGTTGTTGGTGGCCTTCTTTTAATTGCTGCTGCCGCCTTCTTCCTCCTGCGCAAACGTCGCAAGAACAAGAACGTTGGCGAGAACTACGCCGCTACCGACTCCGCCAACGCATACATGGTCGACAAGGAAACTCAGGGACGTGCTACCGATACACCCAACTCTCCGTACTCAGACGAAAACCAAGCCCGAAGTCTTCCCATTGACGAGAATCATCACGATGAACCGGCTCACACTACTGCGCCAGTGGGTGGTGTTCCTCGCACCTCAACTGGAGGCTCTTACAACTCGCGTGCAGAGACGCCTCAAGGAGTGTCATCCAATGTGGCCCATCTTGTGGAAGAAGGCATGACCCTCGACGAGATCCGCCGGCTGGAAGAGGAAGAGCGGCAGCTGGACGACGAAATCGAGCGTGCGGCCCGGCGATAGAACTGCTTTCTCGGAAACGGGCGGATCCCGTTTTTGCCATCTGCGCTATTTCTACATGGATGGCGGACGTCATGTTTTTGCGTGTAATGGGGGGGGGGGGCATGGAGTTATTTTGGATCATGTGCTTGCTGCCTTCTTTTTTCTTATAAGTGCGCCCCCTTGGTTGTTGATGTCCGGACCGGCTGCTCTACTATTTATTGTCCTTCGTTCGTTCATGGTTAGCGTTCCATACCCCATGCCTGTGGGCCACCCCGGTTCAAGGTTCCTGAGGATGGCGGCGAGGTCGGTAGCTTGTTTGGAGAAATACCATATTTGTCATGCGAGACGATGTAGTGGTGGAAGGGGACAGGAGAGAAGAGGAGAGAAGAAGAAGACGAAGAAGAAGAGAGAGAGGAAGTTAAAAAAGAACCATTTTAGTATTCTTCTACTAGTACATTTTGATGCCGTAATTTCGGAGTTGCGGTTTACGAGTTTGCGCTGATGAATGATAATAACCACACTGATCACCCTTAATCGTTCTGGTAGACCAGCAGGGGCGTGAAGGTTCTTTCATTGTGATGGATTGAATTGATTTAATGGATACATGACGGCAACAAGAAAAAAAAAACCTTGCACCATTCCTTTTCAACCTTGATGTTGTGTTACAGGATAGACCTGGATATCAGAGGTAACAACGGCATACAAATACACATCAGTCGCTCTAGACACGACAAGCCCCACTCGTTTGAACTGATTGAAACCCAATATAGAGATAAGAAAGATGCCATTTAATTCCGCAACTCCAAGGGGCCTTGTGAGGCGTGGCCTTTTTAAATTATGATGCATCTCGCCACATCATTACGGTCCGTCTTCTTCATGCCCCTCCTCCTTTCCCCTTGGTTTGTTAGCATGCAGCACTCCCGCATTCTGTCTCACTTGCACCGGCTCCTCAGGAATTAGCTGCGCGTAAACCAGCGGCTGACCATGCCGGTTGCGAGGTTACTGGCGAGGTTTCCGGTGCTGAAAGCACTGCCGGCAAGGTTGGAAGCTTGGCTGAACTTGTCGCATCGAGAGAAGGCCAGGGTGTTCATAACAGTGAGAACCAGGGCGATGACTGCGAAGATTGAGTTAGCATTGCGTTGGTTCACAGCTCGACACTCAACCTCATAGAGAGGATTCCATGCGCGCCGTAAGAAGAGAGGAAGAGGGGGGATATGGTTTGCGGGTTGACGTACTGACGAGGGGCAGCCAGAGGAACTGCAGCTGGACGAGGGCGAGGATGAACATCAGAACCCACAACATGGGCTGGACGTAGAGGGCGAGCCAGAAGAAGCGGCTGTCGGTGGCGTTGATGACCTTGGTGCCGGGCTCGCTGCTCTCAAAGACCCAGTGCGAGTCGCCGGACTGAGGATCGACCTCGTTCCACCATCGGAGGCCGACGAGGCGACGGCCGGCAATGTTCTTGAGGTAGTAGAAGTCGGCGGCGAGGAGGAGGATGGTGATGATGAAGATCATGATCCTGGAGAACCAATGTTAGGAGCCGGGGACCCGAGGCGGAACGGTACGGGAACGGTGCAGACGTACATGCTCTTGATGATCCAGAGACCAAGGAAGTAGATGAGGACGCTGGCTGTAAGGCGCGGGGCGGGCGCAACCGGTCAGCAATTGTTTCGCGACGTCTCCCAGCAGAGGAGAATAACGAGGAGCAGCTCACATATCCGGAAGCCCAGAAAAGTCAGGAGGGTGATGGGATGCGCGCTGAGGCGCCAGCTAAGGTCGCCGACCTGAGGTTGCGTGGCCGCCTCCATGGCGATGGACGGAGAGCAGCGAGAGTGAGATTAGGGAGAGGGAGAGGCGGATGCAGCTTTCGCCGGGCGAATGCGCGCAAGAAAAAAAAGCGGAATGTTCGGTCGACGATCAAAGGAGCGAAAGGGGGCGCAGAGGTCGAAATTCCGGTGCTGGCGGCGGCAGTGGTGGTGATGGGTTTCGCAAGTTCGCCGTTGCGTCGTTGTGGATTGAACACCTGGAATCTTTTGCTGACCCGCGCGAGTCGAGCTGGGTGTGAGCTCTGAGCGCTAGGCACCTCTCAAACCAAAACCAGCCGAACTGATAGAGGTACGTACTCCTCGTGCGCACACTTGCTGCTGCTTGCTGCTGCGGCAAGTCCCCTTTGAAACCCACCTGCCCGGCCCCCTGGGCCCCACACCACGAGCTGAAGGCGGTGTAGCGCAGCAGAAAACGCAACGTCGTCATGGCATGGTTCGGAGCCGAAAATAGCCATAGATTGGGGATTGGGGGGTTCCATGTGCGAGGGGAAGCTCCCTCACTTTCTCGGCTTTTGTAAGTCGGCATATCGTCCAAGGCGCCCCTCGTTTCCTCGGCGTCTTGCCGCAGCCACCTGTTGAGGCTTTAGGCAAATTGACTCGGCCGGATTCTAGACTTTCAATTGTTCTCTTTATTTAAACATAACAACATACATGATCATTCGATTCTTCGTTTGAATGTTGTCACAGCTCTTTTGCGACTTGGGATATATATAACCGAACTTGCCCTGAGACATACCATCCATCCATCTTCAACCACCGGGAAAAAACAAAACCAAAAACATAAAGCAAAGCAAAAAGAAACATCATCATGGCTGCGCGATCACCCTCAATTATTAGGCGTTCCCTTCTCTACGGTGCCGAATCCCCAATTGAATCATACCAGAGTCGCCGAAGCTGATCTCTCAAACCCCACAGTCCCGAGCTCGTCCCAGAAGATGCTCACCAAATCTCTGGGCCTCCGCTCCGACAACATCACCTACGATCTCGAGGACTCAGTCACTCCGACCCTCAAGCCCGAGGCTCGTACCAATTTGCGTGCGCACCTCTCGGCCCTTAACGCCCGCCCGCCCTCCGTTGCTGAACTCGCCGTCCGCATCAACGCCGTGTCCACGCCGTATGCTCTCGCCGACCTTCAGGCCCTGGCCGCCCTGCCCCGCGTTGACGCCGTCGTTGTCCCCAAGGTGAATTCGCCTGCCGACTTGACTTTCGTCACCGACGTTCTGCGCCACCTCGCCCCGGATCGCCACGCCTCCGACGATGCGCCCAATCCAGTCCGCATCATCGCCCTCATCGAGTCGGCCCGCGCCGTCATGGACCTGAACGCCATCAGCAAGGCCTCGCCCTACCTGAGCGGCTTCATCTTCGCCGCCGAGGACTTTGCCCTCGACCTGTCGCTGACCCGCACGCCCTCCCTGACCGAGTTCCTTTACGCCAGGTCCGCCATTGTCACGGCCGCTCGTGCCGCTGAGCTGCCCAGTGCCATTGATCTGGTCTGTACCTCGTTCCGAGGAGAGGAAGGCATCAAGAGACTCGAGGAGGAGTGCGCCGGCGGAAAATCGCTTGGATTCAACGGAAAGCAGTGCATTCACCCCAGCCAGGTGGAAACCGCCCAGCGCATGTTTGCCCCGGAGCCGCAAGAGGTCGAATGGGCCGTGAGGGTCTCCATTGCGGATGAGAAGGCTGCCGCCTCGGGACGAGGTGCCTGGACACTGGACGGCAAGATGATTGACGCCCCCGTTGTTGGCAAAGCCAATGCCGTCATCGCCAAGGCTGAACAATGTGATTTTGATGTGGAGAGCCTGCGAGCCAAGTGGAAGAGCCAAGAGCCTGAATGAATCATGACATGACGAGATTTACATATACCCATTTCTCATTGTGACGTATCGTATATCTTATAACTTACATATTACATGAACCAGTTCGGTCTCCAGAATGATGCCATGTCGAGCTCACCGTTCTCCCGCTCTGTACCAGGCCCATCTTCATACCCACGCACTTCGTTCGTGTTCATGTTGGCCAGTAAGAATTCCTCATCGTAATCTCTTGACAATACTTCGGCCTCGATTCGGGCAATAAAATCTCTCATGCTTTCGTTGGCATCATTGTGTGGCCGTGGATCTGCTTTGTAAGAGGGCACTTCTGGGCTAACTTCTCCCAGGAATTCCTTTCTTTGGTCTCGCTTCGAAACACCATGAAAATCAGGGCTAGGATCAATTGGGCCATGCAGCTCAATGTACTCCTTCTGAGAGTCATCCCCAAAAGGATATTTGGAATGTTTGTGGCATGCCGAACCATTGCCACTGTGAAGTTCGAGCTCCTCTGCGCCAGGGCTTTCTGGGCCAAGAGACCTTTGTGCCTGAAAGTGCCCTATTTCTAATGCTTCTGACTGGATTTCGTGGAGTCGTGGATGCTTAATAGATTCATGACTCTTTGATGTTTGGAAATGTGATGAGTTATCATTGCTCTGAGTTCGACGAAAACCCAGCCGATGCTCATAATCCTGAAATCCATGTCGACTGTCACTATGCTCAGAGACGTGTACATCAAAAGTGCCATCATCTGCCTTGAAGTTGAATCCGATGCCTCTGTAGAGCAAACCAATGGGATTTATTTTGGGAACTGGTGAGCTGTGCGGCCGCAATGCAGCTTCTTTGGGATCTTCTGTTATCAAACTGTCCTGATTGCAGTCTTGCCTAATCTGTTGCGACTTCAATTCTTTACTCTCCTCAACGGGGTTTGACGATGGTGTAATCATGGTTCGTTTATCTTCGTATGTTGGAGTGTGAGAGGGCGGTGTCATGCTTGATGATTGTGTTTGAGAGCCTTCGCGTGCACGCTCGTCCTGTGGCTCTGGATCTGTGTGCTTGGCGCTCAATGTGTCTGGCGTTACGCATGTACCATCGAAGACTCCCGTATCGACAAGTGCTTGCAGGACGGAACCAGGCGTATCCGAAATTGCAGTTACAGGTGGATCCTGAACAAGACGTGTCTGTTTCTGGAGGCGATGCGGAGCTTCTCTAAATTCTCGCGAAGTAATATCATCATGGGCATTTGTCGCACCACTATTTTGTTGATGATCCGGTAATTTTTGCAGACACTTTGGGATCGCTCTTGAGCTACCATTTGGTTCGTTTTTATCGCCTGACTGGCACGGTGCTTGTGTCGCGACAAGGCCAGAGCTTGGTGTCGCAATTATGGAACGGGAAACCTCATCTGACCGGGTTTGTTGCCTCTGAAAGTTAGGTAGACAAAGAATCGGGTCTTTTTCTTGGTTGGAATCGTTACGAGAATCTTCGCGCATTTTACCGGCGATGGCTTGTAATTCTCTGCGGTCTGGAACATGGTCTTGAGCTCTGAGAAAGCTCATGTCGTTAAAGGTAAGATCAGTCACTGCAATGTTAGCAACTGTCATGAGATAGAGGAGTTGCACGAGCTTACATTTTTTCGGCATTTTGGAACTTCTTCCATTCATGAATAGACCAGCTCTCAAGTTAGGTGGCATCTGAACAAGTCAGAATCGGCAAATTCTTACGCGGACGGAGGTGGCTTCTGCTCACAGTCAATCTCTTGCCAGAGAAAGCTGAAGATGTAAAGTTGTTGACAATATCTCGTTTAGACCTGAGCTTCCGCTTTGTGATAGATGGCTGCGACTGTTTCTGTTTCACCGTAGATTCTGGGTTTGCATGTTTTGCCCGAGCTTTTTGCCCTGCTGTTTGATATTTATCAGGTCGAGTTCTTTTACGTGGTTGTTTTTCGAATGTATATTTAGGAGAGGTAGACTCCTGAGCCAAAGTAGACGGCGAATATCGGTCATCTGTGTACTTATCTGTCAGAGATTCCACTTCGAAGCGGGGGTCCGGCTGAGAGCTTGAACTACCCCCAGCAAGTGAGACTGTTGGACTTGTCAAAATTGTGTCATCATTGAGAAAACGAGGTCTTTTCTCTCGCTGTTCAGACTGCTGATGAATAGCCAATGGGGCAATGGGCAAGTTGTTGGGACACCAGCCAGACTCGAAGTCCTGTAGACTATCCCTGCAGCGCGTTTGTTCATGGCTCAGTGCAGTGGTCTCCTTTGCAACATCTCCATTCGCCTCACAGAGATTGTCTAACCAGTCTTGTACGGATCTGTTTTCATCTTGGTTCAGCTGTAGCAAATTATTCGCGGGAGTGGTGATGTCGGGGTGGTGACGATGGGGATGGCTTTTGTTTCGAGTATCGGTCATTATTTCAGGGGGGGCAAGATCTGGTGCCATGAATGGACTTTGTGCCGTGGACAAGAAACCCAAAAAATCCATGGATGACAGTTGAGAGTAGGAAAAGACGTTAAGGGAGTATAGCAGCTTAAATAAATGACAAGTTGAGTTCTCTCATGACTTTGTTCTTCCATCGATGCTTCCTTGGATCTGTCAGTTATGTGCAAAGCGCAGGCACGGGCAACCACTCCTGCCTTTATTAGGTGCGAAGTAAATCAGTGTAATTGATGTATTGCGATTTTCCCACTGATATCCATCTGCAGTGATTTTCAGTGCATCGATAATGCCAATATAGTTTCGTGGTTCTTGATTACTGGCGCTTTGGAAGACCCAAAGTAGTATGGATTGGGACAAGTGACATCTCAGTCCATATTCTTCCCCTTCAGGGCGAGGTAGCTCTCTATGCCTGCTTACGCTCTAACAAGTTGCCAAGTATTTTGTCACCATATTCCCTACTGTCTAGTGCTCGACCAATGGTTTAGGTACCAACTGGAACGAGGAGACTGATACTGGCTAAGCTGGGAACCACTCGCTGCAATAGCTTGCATCACAGATGTTGGAGGCATGGACCCTGGTTACAGCGGTTGAATCAGACCTAAATAACCACAGAGAAACAAATGTTCCCCCACAAGAGCACATAAGAAGACCCCTTGTCAATAATCGGCATAAGCGAAAGCTAGCATTTTGGGAACTTATATCCCCAGGATGTGGGATAAGAAGCTTAGATCTAAATGAGATGTGTCACAAGCCACGCAGTAAGCCTGGACGGAACGGATAACCTAATCGCATGCTTTTTGCTGGCTCCGATGTTTGCTGTATTGAGGTAGATGATGGGAAACAATTGATCTGACATGTGCCAGGGATTATCTGGGGAGGCTTTGCGGCGAATCATTGTCGTGGAGCTAAAGTGCAAAAAGGGCGCCTCAAAAGTGTTGACCCCTCTTTTGCACCAAATATCTCACATGTGTTTTCAACTCAATCCGTGACCACCTTGGTGGAATATGTATATGGCGTGTTAGTACAAGGTTAAAAAAGATGCCTTTGATCAGTGGACGAGGAAACGAGCAACGGTATACTGTCGTCATATTTTTTCTTTTCTTTTTATGATTTGTACTGAGTTAGAAATGTCAACGTAGCCCTCAATCTCATATTTGCTTTTTTTCCTGAAGAAAAATGTGACGTATATTATTCCCTCAGCGCGCTAGCCCTGCAAGCGTTGTTCCTGGGAGCGAGGTTTCAAGGACCCTTTTCGCCGCGTCCCTGAAAAGGAACCGACAGAGCGGGCCGGGCTTGGCGACGTTTCGGGAGCAGGTTGGCAAAAGCAAAGGTCGGATCGGGAGGCAGGGTGGTGAGATCTAAGGTGCTAGGCACGGGGGGATTCCAGGGTGGTATCGCAGGTGGTTTGTTTTGCGTGCAAGCGACCCTCTCTAATGGAATGGGACGGGATGGCTGCGATATGCCATGCGCGGCGATATGCGATGCGATGCGATGCGAGGGGTCGTGATGCAGAGGCGCAGATGCTCACACAATCGTGACGTGACGCGTTGCCAATTTCTGCCACGGTGCCGTCCGGGCCTTGGCACACCATGTTTCACATTCCGTGCTACAAGGGACTCCGTAGTACAAGGGACCACAAGGAAAAGTACCCCTCCCCACGCACCCGCAGGGACCGGGACACGGCGGCCCTGCGCAACTGCCATGTTGGTCCAGGCTGGTGTTGTGCAACGTCGCGGGACTGTCAGCTCCGGCTCTTTCTGGCATCAGCCGCTTCCCATTGAGGAACCCCGACACTTCCAGAACCTCACCAATCCTGCCGCGAGTCTCCGTTTGCCTGGTACGCACGCCCTCGCACGCGCGCACACACACATGCACACGCGCATCTGTCGGGACCCTGGGCCGACCTGCAACGCATCCCTGCGGCCCTTTCCCCGCACTGCCTCAATACTTCGTAAACCAACGTCGATAAGGCCTCGTTTCGTTCCTTGGAGATGGCTCTTTGGCGTCAGCGTCAGCGTCGGCGTCGGCGTCGGTCCCCCTGAGCTGCCTACGGACCGGTTTTGGACCCCACCTCAAGAGGGGCAGCATCGTATTGGGAGAGGGTTTACTTGTCTCAGACCGGCATTGTGAGAAGTCCTGGGGCGGCAGGGCCATGAACGATCCTGCGCGCCGGAGCATGCGCTCACTTGATTGGACTGCTGCCGTTCTTGGCCAGCGAGAGGCTAAATGGGCGATGGTCCACACACGTGCCCGGGCTATGTCCCTGATGGATTACATTTGTCCTGCGAGAGTACTTGGCGAGAGATCTGGCCTCTGGGAGCTGGGAACGGCGTGTCCTGAGGCAGCAGCAGGCAAGGCGTTCCGGGTGTGGTGCAAGTAGTAAGTAAGCCTCGGGTCGTGGTGGATCTTTTGGCACCTCCATGTCGAGCTCCTGATGGCACATGTGTTGTGTTAACACAAGCACGCAGCATCTGTATGCAAGCCAGGGCCCAGCACCACCGGCCGGTGCCAGCGGTGGATGGCTGAAGTCCTGCCTCTTCGTCCGTTAAGCTATGCAAACCGCGCTGGGAACTGGGGCCAGGAGACCGGGGCATGTGGGTAGAGGGCGCCCCTTGGCGGCGAATGGCAGCACACCAGTATGATGAGAACAGGGAACGTTCTTCGGGGAGATGCGCTTGGCTTTAGGGGCAGGGTGCCATTTGAGTTAAGCCATAGTGCTTGGCTTCTTGTGGGGACGGCTGCGTGGATGGTCGTCATCAGCGACCCGCATGAGCGTCCTCTCATCCCTTTGTACTGAGTCCAATGGCGACGGCCAACGCACGAGGTGGTGGGCACCATGGGCACCATGGTCCATGGACACCATGGAGACGATGGACACCGCGGTACGCCCACGGCCCATGGGCCAAGCACCATCGACACCCCCCCGAAACAATGCGAACGTTCCCCTGTGCTTGCTTCTCCCGTCTGAAGCTTGTTTGGAGGCGAGCCCCTGCTACCGCCCACATGGGCCCTTCGAAACAACCTATGGACCCCCCCCGGCCTGTCGCCAGTCGGTGACCGGCCCTTTGGCACTGCCTCCACGAATGAGCCCACCAGCGGATCGACGGGAGACTTGGCCATGGCCTATATAACTTGGTCCGAAATGAGCAAACGCGCTTTCCAGCTGCTTGACATCAGCCTCGTCCGCTAGCTTGATCAAGATCAAACAAACACCTGATTAGCGAAATATCTCGCATCGACCACGGGACGCCACCTCTTAAAGTCGAAAGAGACCCCTGGCTGGCATCGTCATTCTAACGTCCCCATCCGGACAACAACACACCTCTCGACACACACACACACGCGCACACACACCTGTCCCTACATAAGGTACTGCGCTGCACTGCACCAGCCTGCCGCCTACCAACCTACACAACCTCGCCAGCTCCATCTCCACGCCGGCTGCGCCGCTTCGCCTTCGTCTACTTCCTCCCGTTTCATCCCACCCCGAGAGCTTCCTGCGCGCACCATCGTCTCTTTCGCAACTCGCTGCGCACCCGAACCCCCGCGCCACCAGTGCCTTATCTTGATAATTAGCGCAAGACTTGGTTCATCTCGAGCTGCCTAGACCTGAGCCCGGTTATCCGTTCCTGTGAAACTTCATCTTCGGTTTGTCATTCACAGAAAAATAGGTTCGTCTTTTTGCGCCCGCGTCTTCCCTTGCTGCCTACGAAATGCCCCGCGATGATGACCGCATCTTACGACGCCGTGAATCATGTGCTATGCCGTGATGCGCTGCTTCAGAGAGGGGGGGGCTACAGTGCCAAGCACTCTGTCTCATTTCCTCAGTAGAGGCGAGCTTTTACATCGCTTCGTCACCTTTGCATCGTGCGCTTGCATCTACCTCACCAGCGACCCTTTACCCCGCAAAACCGTTGCGCCCCTGGAATGACTAGAGTTGACGCTTGAATAGGCTCAGACCCCGCGCCGTCCATCATGTCGAAGCTTTTTATCGGGTATGTGCCGGCCGTGTCTACGAATCCGCGGATATAACTAATATGACCTAGTGGCCTGGCCTGGCACACCGAGGAGGCGACTTTGCGACAGAAGTTTGAGGAGTTTGGTCCTGTCGAGGAAGCTGTATGTGTCCATGCCTCTTGTTCCGTTCCGATGGAGGTGGCTTACTCCGCCCCCCCCGCCCGAGCTTTCCACGGTTTCGATATGATTTTGCTTCTAACACTGGGTTTCTGAAGGTTGTTGTGAAGGATCGTGATACTGGCCGCAGCCGTGGCTTTGGTTTCGTCCGTTACACTCAGGAGGGAGATGCCCAAAAGGCCATTGCGACCATGAACAACGTTGAGTACGGGTTGCCTATTTGCCCCTCCCATCTCGTCTCGGTGCTGGGCGGTTGGCTTGAGTCTTAATGGAACCTAACCGCGGACAGGTTTGACGGTCGGACGATTCGTGTTGATAAGGCTTCGGACAACGGACCTCGAGGTGGGTTTGGCCGAGGCGGCTTCGGCAGAGGAGGCGGAGGTTTCAATGCGCCCGGCCCGTACGGCGCAATGCCAGCCCCTGGCTACCCGGTCCACGCCCCCAACATGTACGTTCCGATGCCCTATGGCCGCGGCTACCCCCCTCCACAACCCGGATACGGAGTCCCTCCTCAGGGTAAGCGCTTGAGACAAGACGACTGGGACGAGCACCATCTGACGAGAATCTAGGTTTCGCCGCTCCGCCGTACGGTTACCCTGACCCTTCCCAGCAACCCCCGGGACCTCCTCAGCAGCCCCCTCAGGGCGGCCGGGGATACTAATTTCTTCGCATTATACTTTTGTTCAATGGCGCGTGCCACGGCGGGCTGAGGATATCAGGGAAAGGAAGGGCTTGGGTGAAAAGGAGACCCTCGGAGGATCGATGACTTGGACGAATTTTTCGCACCTTTCTTTGCGAATCCTTTGTATGACTGGATGATCAAGCATTGGTGACCATGTTTGATGCAAGATTATACCCGGACACTTCAGCTGAGATCTGGCGAGGGTGACCAGACGGTTGACGACATTTTGTTGATGCTATCACGATGGGAAACGGCCGAGTCTGACTTCTTTGCTTGTTTTACTGAATCCTTTTTGAGTGTGAATCGCGACCTTGTCTCTCTACCTTTTTTTTTGTGTGCTGTTAAACCTCCCTCTTTATTTCTTTTTTTTTTTCATTCTGTCATGCTGCTTTGTCTATTGACTTGATCCTATAGTGGGTGCCACAGCGGCAGCTGTATCAAGTGATTGGCCGGTCTCAGTTTGTACGAGTTTGAACGACGGGTGGTCTATAATATTTGTCTATTGTTAAAAGCCACGACCGAGAAATGATGACGGTGAAGCAATTAAAAAAGGGGAAGGGTAAAAAGGGCGAACAAGGGAAAGAGTCGTGTGGTCAGACCAAGGATGAGAGAGCATGCAAGCATTCATTTTTCTATCTTCTTCATTGTCTGTTTGATTCTCTCTCTGTGTGTGTATGTGTGTATGTGTCTCTGTGTGCGTATATGTGCGTCCTCTATTTGTTTCTCCATGCTGTTCCCTTTTCAATCTCTTCTGCCTCTTCCGTGCTGGCCTCTTGCTTGAACTCGTGGCTGGTTGTGGACGGCTTGAGGGCCTTTGACGGATCCTGGGTTTTGCTCTCAAGCTCCCGAACGCGGCGAGCGAGATCGCTGATGTGGTCGTCGCCGCTGTCCGGGGCGAGATCGTTGAGGGCAATCTCGAGGTTCAGCAAGTAGTCCTTGTTGAGGCCGCTGGGGCCCTGGCTGCGGAAGATGTGCTCGGCGAGGGCCTGCGGGTCCTGGGGCCCGACGAACTGGTCGTTGTCCGGGGTGCCAATGTAGACCAGAGTGCGGATGGGGGCCGAGCCATCGGCCGGCTGAAAGGGAGCGTAGTGGATGGAGTAGCCGTTGATCTCGCGGATGTCTAGGTACTCCTTGACCTCGGCTACCTTTTCAGGAATGATGCGGTAAGCAACGCCCCATACGCGCTCGGGGGCAGTGTCGTGGTGATCCGTCAGCTGTTCCCAATAAGACCTTTCAATAAGGGTGACGACGCGGCCGGGATCTTCTGGAGTGCCGCGGTGATCTTGACTATGGTTGAAAAAGGAGACGAATTAGCACCGAAGGCCTCTCTCTGTTGTGCTTCAACATTACGACTGGAACGAAGACGTATTTGATTCATACCTAGCCTACAAAGACGAAAGAGTCAGCAAACCCTGGAAGGGAAAAAGAACTACACCAGAAACTATACAAGAGGAGCCTCACCTGCCAGAACCGACGGACATAGCCAGTAACATATCCGGGGATCCTCGCGTCTAACCAAGGATGACAAACAAGTCAGTCGACTTGGGCTTGAAAGGTGGGGCCAGAGAAATAGGCATTGTTACCAAAATGTGGCGGAGGCTTCCAAATAAGGCTTCTACATGATTCAGGGCGATATATGTGAGCAGGGAAACTCGCAAGTCAGGGATTCAATGCGACGACGCGCAAGGCAGCAGGGAATATGGAGACTGAAGGAATATTTGTATGATTCTAGAAAAAGAAAATAGACGAGAATAAAGTGGAATTAAACTCACCCGTATCCGTATAACCAAAACTCCGAAGAGGAGGAGGCGTCGCCGTTCATGGTGAAAGCGTTGGCTTGGACTTGGGAGTATTATTAATGGCTCTTGGTTGAAGAAGATGGCGGAATCGGGAACGAGGGACTTAGACGGGGCGGGGTTGCTCACACAAGTTGAGCTTTGAGAATAGAAGAAAAATGCTATGGCAAAGAGTAGTTACCTGTTGAAGAGCTGCTACAGTTGGAGTACACGTTTTTGCAGAGAAGAACTGCGAAACCTGTTGTAGGCGCAGCGAAGCAAGTTATGGTGATAGAGGGTAGCCAAGTACCGGAGTACCGCAGCGGTGGTGAAGTTTTGACTGCCGGGACGAATCGCGTGGGCTGCTTACTTGATTCGGCCAGTAGATTGGAACGGGCGGGCGATGAGGTGCTCGGGAACGGGAGGGACCAATGGCGTGGGAGCACGCTGGGCGAACAGAGCAGAGCGAATCACAGGGCACCGCACCGAGCCGGAGGTAAAAGGGAAGACAGACACGTCCCCGGGAAATCGGGAATCGGGCACGGCGGCTGTGCGGCATCGCTCAGTGGATGGGCCCCCAGTTTGTCCCCCCTCCGGTGACGTCTGGCGCCGACGGGCAGCCCCTCCAAGTGCATCCATCGCGGGCAGGGCCTGGGAAATAGCAGAGGAACTTGGATCAGCATTGCATTTTCTCGTCGATCCCGAATAGTCATAGTATGAGATAAGCTCGGGATGCGTCAAGTTCCAGCACAACCAACGCCTTTCTTTTTCCTGCTCTCTCTTTTTTCTTCACTGGTCAACCGCCACCCAATGTGTCATGAGTTTTCCCCCCTCATATCCCTTTTTTGGCGCTTAGCTAGCTGACGGGCGGCATGGAGGGGAGGGGGGTGAAGCTGCAGGAGCTGCATTGCAAGCAGAGACAGCCCTATCAACTCACTAGCACTTCAGCCTCACAGAGGGCTCGGTAGACTAGCTGGAACATGAAAGAGCCAGCTTTAAGCCCGGGGGGGCTCTCTCACGCCTCCACAGCCCTAGGCCAAGCCTCCTTTGTGGGCGCCGGCATCTGGCTCTGATGTGAGCTCGATGGCGCGGGGCTTTTCACGGGGCGCTTTCTATCTGATTGACTGACAGCTGAAAGAAGGAGAGCTGAAAGTCGGGCGAAAGAGCATAAAAAACAACAAAAAAGAGAAGTGGAAGAAGTGCAGATGAGATGAGCACAAAGGCAACAAACATGCAATGCAAGCGAAGACACACGATGGATCATCAGGGGACGGGAGGGGGGGGCCACCGACATGACGTTAGGTGCTTTTCATTTTTATTACGGAGGACCCCTGGAGGTTGCGAGCTGCATCGGCCGGAAACAAGTTGCCCAAGCCAAGCCAAGGCCAAGCCAACCGGAGCGGCCAAAGCCGTTCAGCCTGATGATTATGGGACATGTGAGCGAAGCCCAACGGGGCACGTACGAATTCTCACAGTGCAAAGCCATGGGGATCCGAGCTTGAACTGATGTCTTTTCTGTGTAAAGACGGCGAACAGGCAACTTTCCTCAAGACCCAAATGCCCGCGCGCTCCGTGGTTCCCTCGTCCTGGGAGAGCCAATGGCCGCCGTCTTCCTTCTCCGCGAACCCAGATTGTCAAACCCAGAAAAAGCAGCGTCAACATCCAACATGCGCCACACATGCGCTTCACACATCCAATACAACACTGCCCAGTCAGCCAGTGTCCACTGACGCCCCGGCGCCCCATCCACCGAACACTGCCCCGCGCATCATCCCTCCTCCATCCCTCGTTCTCGCAATCCTTGCTCGGGTTGGTGGTGGCCCCCCCTTGTACCGCTGTACCGCTGGAGCGAGCGCTGTAGCGCTGTAGCTCTCCCTTGGCCTGCTCGCCGCCGCTCTCTGTCTCTGCCTGCCTCCTTTGCTCTCTCTGCCCGATGTAGCGAATATTCGTCGTACAGAACCGTACCTTGTCACTTTTTGGTCTGGTCTTGGCTTGGCCTTGGCCTTGGGCCTTTCCCCAGCGTGGACAATAAAAAAAGACACAGCTGCGTTTTTCTTTCCAGAAAGACTCAAAAATTCCCGTCTTCCCACTCTCCTCCAACGAGAAATCTCCCTCGCCTTCCTTCATCCCACTCCCCCCTCCCTCTCTTCCACCTCCTCCACGTCAACCCCATCTTGGTTTTTCATTTTATCCTATTCGATTCTATTCTTGTCCCTTCCTTGGCTCGAGACATACCGGAGTGGAAGGAGAAACTGTAAAAGAAAAGAAAGAAAATTATACCGCTCCCTTAGCCATCCCGTCCACAATGGCGTACAACCGTCCCTACGACGAAGATGCCCTGCCCAGGTAACTTTCTGCTGCCCCTCCTTTCCCCCCCTCTCCCCTCTCCTCTCTCTCGGGCGCCTCGCACCCCGCGTCGCAATCGCTTGCGCCCGTGCCCGTGTGTGCGCTGGTGGTGCGGCTCTGCGATATATGCGTCACACGCTCGCAATCGCTTCGTCAGCCCATGCTAACTGTCTCCCCCAGATTTGCTGAGCCCGAGCCCGTATGTTTGTCCTCTTGTCATCCCGTCTAACAAAGGCGCACTGAAACATTGACACGTCCGTCCCGGCTTCAGAAACCAGGCCAGGCCACCTCTCCGCAGCAGCATCGACCTCCGCAGCAGTTCCACCAGCAGCCGCCGCCGCCGCAGCAGTATCACAACCAGCAGCACCAGCCGCAGCACCAACCGCAGCAGCAATACCAGCAGCCTTACCAGCAACAGGGCAACTACAACAAGCACTCCCCTGTCCACCGCGACTCTCGATCCTCCTCGATAAACCAGCCGACCTTTGGCGGCTACGGCCACATGTCACCTCCCCCGAATCCCACCGGCGCAAAGCCCATGCACCACAACCACCCCGCTACCAACTCCCGCCCTCCTCCTACTCCCGCCCCTGATAACTCGGGCGCCGACGCCTCGCTGCTGCCACTCTTCAGAGCTGTGGATAAAGATGGTAAGCTCCTCTCCCTCTTCCTCTCCCTTTTCCCTTTGCCCCCCTTTTTCGCTTTTCATAATCTATTATCGGGTTATAAGCGAGAAACAAGGGCCAGCTAGCTTCCGCGAACGCGTCATCTGAAGCACAGCCCTCGTTAACCTGTATTGCTTCTCCACAGGAACCGGCCATCTCTCGGAGCGCGAGCTGTCCGCAGCCCTCGTCAACGGCGACTGGACCTCGTTCGACCCCCAAACCGTCCGAATGATGATCCGCATGTTTGACTCGGACCGGAGTGGAACCATTGGCTTTGAGGAGTTCTGTGGCTTGTGGTCCTTCCTCGCCTCTTGGCGCACTCTCTTTGACCGCTTCGACGTTGACCGCAGCGGCAACATCTCCCTCTCCGAATTCAGCAATGCCCTGGTCGCCTTCCGCTACCGCCTCAGCCCTCAGTTTGTTGAGCTTCTCTTCCGCACCTACGATAAGCGCGGCGAGGGTGTCATGAGCTTCGACCTCTTCGTCCAGAGCTGCATCTCCCTCAAGCGCATGACGGACGTCTTCAAGAAGTACGACGACGACCGCGACGGCTACATTACCCTCAGCTTCGAGGACTTCCTAACCGAGATTCTCAAGCAGCTCAGGTAGGCGAAGCAATTGCGAGAGGGGAGCAAGTACAAAATCTTGAACAAGACAAAAAAGAGAGAACCAGAAAGAGTATATGTCACGAAATATGAACTACTACTAGAATCGCAATCATGCTTCAAACAGGAGAAGTCATCAAGAAGGAAAGTGTCTTGTTTTGCAATTTTTTTTGTAGGTCCTTTCGTTGTCAGTCATTGGACGGCCTACATGTATCTTTTTTTGAGGTTGCAAATAGGGGCACCGGACAAGTTGCATAGCACATGGCGGCTGCTGTTATGAGAAGAAACTCCGTGGGAATTGGCCGAGTTAAATGATACCATAGGTGTGGAGGCTCCAAGTCCCAACTTGAGCAGACAAAGTCTAGCCTCGATAAATAAACATTTTTAAGCAAAAATCTTGCTTCCAGCTTTGCATTTTGTGTTTCGGTCCCAGAAGCAGCTCAGACAACCAAGTTACAAAAAAAGTAGTCGCGTTTCACCATTTTCAACTCTTGCACAATATTACAAAATAGTATTAATTAGTGAGAAGGGATAACGACACCCCTCATGATACATCCATATATGTAGCTGCTGCTGCTACAAAAAAAAGCTACGTCTGTGCGATTTGTGTTGGTGGTCGGAACCTCTGCAGACTTGCTCTTTCCGCATTATAAGTGATGATGATTCCTGGTATCTCCAATACTCCTGAGCGAGGGGAATTTTTTTGTGTGCTAAAATACAAGGAACAAATGAAAAGATATTAAGTTAGCAATGTAAGCCGCTCGTCCCAATTAGTTAATAAAAAGCAAAAACGACAGTAATTTTTGGTCCCAGTCCTAATGTTCATACAAACTCCAAATTCATCTCGTAGTGTTGTTATTGTTGTGGTTAAAAAACCATAGATGTTACTCGGCGCCTCACCTGCGGAATCAGGTGGTCCCAGAGACCTTCGTTTGTAAGCGTAACCTCTTCACCGGCCGCAAGAGACATGATCTGGGTTTGCGGCGCTTTCTTGCAGCTGTCCCAGGCTGCTTGGTCGAGCTCGCGTCGGACTTCTTCCTTCCGATAGCGATGGACGCGGGCCTTTCTGGCCAGCCACCTCTGCTGAGGCGTCTTCCTCTCGGCATCATGGGTGCTGACCCAGGCCTTGGCTCCGAGGGAAGTGGCAATCTGATGGCCATCTGGTGTTCCAGAGTTGATGGAGCCAGGGCGCCACCATGGTCCGGAAACAGAGTCGAAACAGTGAAGGAGTGCCGTCAGGGGTAGAGCAGCCTCGGTGACGAGATGGGTTGTGGTGTAGAGCTCGAGGCTATTGTATGTGATTCCATGCGGCGAGAAGATGACAGACAAAGAACGGTCCTGCGTCTGGGGAGAAACGGTGGCGACAGAGAGGGAACGGTCTCGCAGTGGCGGGAGCTGAGGCGCAACGGAAGCAACAGAACGAGTAGAACGGGGACGACTGGGATGGGGGGACTCGGGTGGGGTTGGAGGTGCCATCAACGGAGTGAAGCTTGCCGTCTTGAAATTGACAATGCCAGAGGAAAGGGGCGGAGGCGAGGGCAGCCTGAAGCTGAGGACGGGCTTGGGAGTAACCGGGGGAGTGAGGCTGGGACGATTAAAAGACAGTGGGCGAGAGGGAGGTGGGCGGTATGTGATACCAATGGCTGAGTGAACGCGCCAGTGGTCGCGCTTCTGGTTGATGAAGGAAACCGTGACCTCTCCAGCGTCGCCCCCGAAGATGTAAGGCGGGACGGCTATTCGAATCGTCGTATCCCTCTTGGCAACGCGAGGGTCCTCCCACTTGTCCAGTGTGAGGATATTGTCCTTGTTGAAATACTTCCAGCTGCGTATCTGCTTAGCCGCCGCTGGTTCAGCTAGAATCTTGGTTTTTATATTGGGTGGAAGTTGCTTGAGAGTTGCTTTGTTGCAATGGTCGCTCTTGTCTTGGCTGATGATGATGAGATCTGGCTCAGGAAGCTCCCTCAGCGTCTCGATGCGCGTGGGCTCCTTTTCAAGATCGTGATAGCTCTTTGAATAGATCTCTTCATCTGCCTGGGGCAGCGGAGGGCCTGGGATCCATGGGTCCAGAATAATCCGAAATGGCTGCTGGCTCGGGAATGGTGCAAGGGGCTCGAAGCTCAGCAAGAAGGAGGCGTCGCCATTGAGTTGTGTCACCGTCACCGACATTGTGAATATCAATTCGAATGCGCTGTGGTCAGGATCCCAGACAGAGAAGGGAGTGAGAATCAGCAAGAAGGCGGACAGCGGTCGAATAAAGCAGGATTCGACCCCGAGCATCCAGGACGAAAAAAGCGCTTCATGGTCGGAGTCGGGGTCCGGATTGAGCCCATTGTGAGGGCAAAAAACCAACGGAAGCGATACCAACGAGAGGCTAAGATAAAGGAGGGCAATCCGAAAACAGAGGCTTGGACCAGTTCAACGTTAAGTTGGTATCCCGCCGAGCTTTTAGAGTTAGAAAGCATGAGTGCGGCTTTAAATCTGGGCAATTCTTGTGCAATTCAATCTTCGTGGCGTGAGAAATGGAGTTGGATCGCCATAGACAAAGTATATTTGGGTTGACTGTAAGTCGCGTACTATTCGAGCTTGTATGACAATGCCTATCTGTGATAGACAAAGAGCTGTTGAATAAACGGTTTATACCAAACACACACAAAAAATACCCCGAAAGGAAACAAGAAAAAAACCAAGAAATATTCATCGAAATACTCAACCGGTCATAATAGACTGTGTCTCATCTCAGCATATGACTCCGGCAGACGATAGCAAAAAGTGGCCGAACCCGGCAGGTAGAACTGGGGTCCAGACTATGCAGACCAAAAAACAGCATTCCAGAGATGGGCGATTGAATCGGGCTGCAAGACCCCATGCTGGCATTTTGGGAGCATACCAGTGAAGCATTGGTGGTTCCAAAAGAGGGGTACAGTGGCACCTCTCAGTCTTCAAATGAACAATGGCCGTGGGAAGACAGCGATCTTGCGCGCCTCACTCGAGGCCATCTCGCCGTCTGGCATTTGATTTTGCCATGTGAGAAAGAATCCCCGTGCCGCGCTTGTCGACGTTCCAAGCTGCCCCGACAACTATGTCAGAGGGCGAGCGTTCAAAACAGTAGCCTGGGGTCCCGAGCGAGAAGCTGAAACCCTTAGCACCGTGTCGTTTATGTTGGGGTCAAAATTGCAAGAGGTGGGTGGAATTTTGGTGTTGGCCGATTCGACTTTTGCATCGGCCAAAAAGCTCGTGTTCGGGTGGAGTGTAAGTGCGCCCCATCAACGACGACTCCTGCAGGCCTCGGCAGCAGAGTAAAGAGACGGCAGGTGGTCACACCTAAAAAACCCGTCGGGGAAGAAAGGAGCGGGTTTCTTGGCCAAGCACGGATTGCTCCAGGCTGCAGGTCTGGTTGGTGGTACCTTGCGACAATGCGGGCACAGCTGTAATCATCATGTCGTCAACACACAGCTGCAGAGAGCTCCCTTCAGCTTTTTTTTTTCCTTCCTTGCAAGGGTCCAACGTGGTGGCTATCGCGGCAAGGATAAGGGAAAAATAGCGGGTCGAGATTGCGAAGTTTTAACGAGCCAAAGCAGGAATTTCTTTTCGCTGGTCATGGGATTGAATCCAGCTGCCCCAAGCTCCGCCCAAGCTTCACCCATCCCCATAGGACCCAGCCCAACCGCCGGTCGCTTCAGAGCCTTGCCCGGCCGTTTGGGTTCATAATTGCTCATGTTGCAATCTATATGTGCACAATTGTTGCAGCAAGGCGCGGGTGACGGAAAATAGAAACGTTAAAAGTGCAATCGCCATGACTTTGTTTTAGCTTGATCTAGATCTTTCTCCAAGTCCCCCCCGGGGCGCAGTGCCAGGTAAGTAAGGTGATGGATCTACACGTTACACACACACACGCATCGCAGCGAGCGGCTCCGTGTGCGAGCAAGGCAATTAGCTGGGTACTATCTGCCTCCAAGCTACCTGGGTCACCTACATGTATCATGCCTGCTCGGGCTGCTGCAGCACGCTGGAGAAATGGAGAAAAGAGACATCGTTAGCGGTTAGGTATCTAGATACTTTCCGGTTTAGGTAGAGCGACAAGAGCGAAATCTTTTTTTGGGGCCTTATCCTTATCCGTTCCCGCACCTCTGCTTGCTTGACACACGTCCCCACCAGCAGCACCTGGACCTGGCCATCAGCTCCCACTTTTCCCTCGCCCTCTGGCTCTTCTCCCCCAAATCCCTCGACCCTGTGTGGACGACGGGCCCGGGAACCAGTAATCCCTCGTCCATCCGCCCACCTTTTGCTGCCGGGAACCATGTCGTCTTGGCTGCTGCCCTGGTCCTCTCTCCACCTACCTACACCCGGATCCTGGAGACGACGAGACGAGGCACTTTGGGGCTCGTTCGGAGCGCTACTGATCGAGAGAGCGGCCACCAATCCAGTACCGCTGACGATTGCCGCGATTTAGGCGGTGCGGCGCGGGGTCACCGCCCTCGAAAATAAAACCGGACTTATCAAGGGTGACCTCGGTTGGTTGGTCTCGCGACACTGTCAAGGGCCTCTGTCGAGACCGTGCCGAGACCTAGCCCCCAAGTGACTCGCTTCACCACCCCATCCGCCAAAACTCAGTCAATCGCTCCATCCATCTTCCTCCTACGAGAGGGCACTTGATGCTCTCTCTCACCGCCTTACATGACACTGCTCCGGCTTGACTCTTCTCGTCGTCGGAAACTAAGTGCCCGGTGCCGAGTCTCGCGCCTGCTTTGTGAGGCGCAATTCCCCCGACTCTTGTTCGTCCCATGCATGCATACTGTCTGGTAGCTGGTAGGGCCAGCTCCACCCCTGGCCGGTGATGTCACCTCCCCTCACTAGACCCGAAGGTGTGGTGTTGTGAACCCAGGGTGTCGGCTGCTGCTTTGCTTTGCCCACTTCTGCCTGTGTGTCAAAGGTCATGCCGGGTCGGAGCTACCTCCCCACCTGGAGAGGTACCCAGATCACTCTCCCAGACACACAGTGCTCACTTGCAACGTCGACGACAGACGGCTGCGACGTGCGTCGCAAAAAGGCAGACTGCTCTGCCATCTCGCCACTGGGCGTGCCCCTTACTCGGCCGACCCCCCTCCCTTTCTAGTTTGGGATGTGATTCGATGTGTGTACTTGCGGCGGCGACGACTCCGGTACCGACTCGCGACGTCGAATTTCTGATGCGAACCGCCGCCACCTCGGTCTTTTGAGATTCCAGTTTCCGACCAAATCCTTGTGTGGCTCGAGCTCCAGCTCGACATCGCTGATGGAAGTCGTGGCCCCGTGGTCCAGCTCCGGGCGAGAGTCATGCAAATAAGGGTATCCGTCCTGTGGTGTACATGTGATGGCCAACGGCCGCCGGACTGGGATTAGGCGCACCAGATGTGGCAGTTGACCTTGGGTTCGGTGCCGCCGACTTCTGGCCATGGCGGCCAAAACAGTCGTCATCACCAGTCCCGAGCTTGTTGTTTGTGAATATGAAGTGCCGCCCCGCGCCAGATACCTTACTCGTTTTAACTCGACCGTCGCCGCTGAGGCCGATCGGGCGCAACGCGAAACATGTTAGGATGCCATTGCGACGCCGTGGGTGTTCGAGTAATGGCGAAGGGGGGATGGGTTGGGCGAGTTGGTAGCTGAGCCGCTCACGTTTGGAGCTGGCCGACCGAGAGACGGGCCAGGTCGGCGGAAAGCTCTACTGCCACATCCTCATCGGCCGTCCCACGCACGCCTCCAGAATCCCAGAAAGCAGGGCCACAAGAGGCAAAACGGGGAGACAGAGAGGCAAGGTGAAGGGACCTTCAACCAGGGGACCCAGCTCCACCTTGAATGGAGCTTTCCCCCCTGCTGCTTGGGTAGCTTCACTGACCTGCAGCATCTTTCAGATGGCACCAGACAACGACAACGACCGATTGTGCAGGCCCCATCCCACCTCGTCGACGCCGTCCACTTCGTCCACCTCCACTGCCAGCCACCATGCTCTCCACCACCGTCACCCCCCATCCGAGTCATTGCAATGGGAGCCAATTGATTTGTTCGCGACGGGCGCTTGGGCCATGGTCCCTCGTGGTGCTGATGCTTCCATGCTCATGCCTCCCCACCCACGCCCACGCCCAGGGTCAGGTTGGGTGCTTTGCTTTGGCACTCTCCTGCTGCATAACTGCTGCGGTAGCTTGCTGCTGGCCCTCGCCGCTGAAGTCCTGGAGGAAGCTTCCCTGTCGTCTCCAGTCCCAGTCTGGTCCCCCAGTGTCCCCAATCCCCCAATCCAGTGCCCGATAGAGAGCAGGGAAGGTGAGGTTTTTGCTTCTTGCCGGGGCCTAGAAGGCTTGCTAGACAGCTCCTGTACCCGCACCCCCGAGCTTCACCTCGATGCCATTGGCCCCCGGCGATAAGTCGTTCGAGGCAGATCGCCAGCAGGTCCCTCCCAGTCTCGATGTTTGTCGCTCATAGCCGTCTCGAGTGACAGCACTCCCGGTTGTCCGCACGCCCTCCCACGCAAGAGCTCTTTTTTTTTCTTTCTTTTTTTTTTCTTTCCTCTCTTGCTCTCTCACTTGGTACATAGTTCCCTCGGTCCTACTTCTGGAGTAGTGCCCATCCCTGTGGGCTTTCTCCGCGCGTCCTCGGTGCTGGTCTGCTGGTCCTTGTTCTGGCTCGTCCTTGCTTGGGGGGCGTGAGTGCACTGAAAGCTCCTCTACTGGGCTACTAATTACTGCCAACCCAGTCGAGACAAGGCAAGGCAAGGCAAGCTCAGCTGGACGGCACCACACACACACTCGCGCGCACACAAAGCACACGCCCTCTCGTCTCGCCCTCACACTTCTCATTCTTTTTTCTCTTACTCACCCATTCTCTCTTGCGCTTTACCCGAAAGCCTCCTTTCGCCTCCCACGTTCCGTCTCATTACCTTCTTAGCTCCTCCCTGCCCGTCTCTTTTTCTCCCACAGCCTGCCCTGTGAACTGACCTACCAAACTCTTTCCTCTTCTCTACCTTGCCAACCTCCCTCTCGTGCCTTTTTTTTTCCCCTGGGCTGTCCGATTTTATTTCTACTATAGACGTATCGCCGATTCGCTTATCTCGCATGTAGACTCGACTCTCAGCCGTCGTCGTCTCAAAATCCCCACTCCCAGAAGCATTTCTCACCTCAACGTCTTCCTCATCGCCAATCCCAGCCCGGTCCGAAACGGCGCTCGTAACACATTCGTCCATGGCCCGGGACAGCTCCTGTCGCCATCCTCTGGCTGCGCCTTGAAATGCCCCAGCTTCATCCAGCTGCAATTTCGTCAATTGAATAAATCTTCCTCTCAAATTTTGCTTCCCCGTCGCTTTCCTCTCACCAACAACACCCCACCGTCGAGACGTTGCGCATGGTGGGGTCAAGATGCCGCCTCGATCTTCCTTGACCTCTTCCTTTTCAATCACAGACTCGAACAATGAGGTTGTCTGTCCCCTTCGCAATCAGGATGGCTCCAGTTGTCGCAAGCGATGCATTGGCGTAAGTCTTTTTTTCTCTCGCCCTCTTTGTTCCCTCTCACCCGGTGGCTTGTCCTCTCAAACACGCTCTAAGCTCCCCCGTTCCATCTTGTCGTCATTTGTCTCACCTGCCTATCCGCGAGCTAGGGAGCTTCGGCTCCCCTCTCGGACATCAATCAACGGCTGTGTCTAACTCTAGCTGCGATCCACAGGAGAAAAGGTACCGCTCCATGCAAGAGCACATCCGCCGAGCCCATCCCGAACACTACATTTCGAAGCTCCCTGCAACCGAAGAGAGCTTCCTCTTGATGATTAATACCCCGCCGTCGGAACGTCGCAATCCCGCGCAGAACTCAGCACCCGCGACACAGGGTTTGTCCTACCTTCCCCCCAACTAGTTTTGGCTATGGCAATTAACAGTCTCAAAGCTTTCCAAGAGCGCAACAACTTCCATCGGGACGATGTCAGCAGCCCGGGCACTCCGCGCCGCGCGGAAGAGCATGCTGGTGGCGGCCCCCCAGCTGGTCCTATGCTCGGCACAGCCAGCGCAGCCGCTGCTCTTGCGGAGCTCCATGGCGTCAAAAATGAACGAGACTCAGACTTTGATGTAAGCTCCGCTACCCCGCTTCTATCGATAACTAAACAGCAGCCACCCGAAGCGAAGCGAGGTAGCTAACTCGACTCGTCCTAGGATTATTACTCGGATCTAGATGGGCGCCGGAGACCACGTACGTCCATTGAACTGCCTCCTCTGAATCTCCCCAGCCACGATGTCACCAGTGACCCCTACTCGGTCAAGCCCGCTCGACAGCGTGATTTTCTTCCCTCTATCCTGGCAAACTCCCCCCCAGGCAGGTCCTCGACTCTTCCACCACTCCAGAGGCCAATTGGACCCAACCGGCCTCGCAAGCAGTCGGTAACAAAGCGAGGTCGTGAAGCTCACCACAAAAAGAAGAACTCCCGTGGATCAGCAACCGATTGGCTCAGGCGCATTCAAAACGATGAACGATACAGACCAGGTAATGACCGGAAGGCCCTTTCAGCTGAACCTACTGCAGACTTTGGGAAGCGATGGGAGGACCTCATCGACGCAGCTGACCAGGCCGCCTCTGCCGCTGGGGATGTTGACGACGACCGCACACCTGTAAGCATCCGCGTCCATGCCGGGCCGTACCCAGTAACGACTGACCAGGCCCAGGTCCCTCAATCACCAGTTTCAATCCACAGGGCGTCACTGCCGCCGTTCACTCATCAGCCTCAGTTCCAGCCGGGCAGCTACCAGGCATCCCCCCTTCAGCAGGCCCTCACGCCCCCTTCATATGGACAGGACGCCGTTGAGCCGTTCCCTTCTGTAGAGAGCGGCGAGAGCGGCGAAAACTTCCATATTGGATCAAGGGGCCTGCCCGACTCATCCCCAACATACACAGCACAGACTATCCAGATATATTGTGCAGCCTGCCAGGGCTTCTCACTTCTGAAAGATTCTTATGCATGTACCGAATGTATTTGTGGACTCTGTCCTACCTGCGTTGAAGTTCTCATGGCGGAGCACGGAGCGAGAAGGAAGTGTCCCCGCTGTGCTACAATTGGCGGGCGGTTCAAGCCTTTCCAGCTCGACATCAGATGAGGCCTCGTTTTATGAGACTCACATTTCCATTTTTTTTGTCTTTGCTTATTGTTGATTGCCTTTTGTTTTCACTTTTGATGCCTGTTTGCTCTTTTTTCTCGCGCTTCTTGGGAATTCCTTGGGACTACATGAATCGGCGCAACATACATTATGACGCAAGCTGATTTCTTGCGTCCGGAGCAAGACAGCGAGCTTTGGGCCTAGCACAAACCGTGCAGTGATATTTTCGGTCTCTCCCTCAATAAGGGTTCTTTTCTCATGCTTTACTTTTTTTGGGATAATTTTATATGGGCTGGCTGGGTACAGGAGTTCATTTTTTGCTTGAATACAGCATTAGGACAGGTATGGGATAGGCTATTTGGACAACGACATGCCATTTTGGCATAGGCACAAGGCGACGATCGATCATTACGGGCTAAGTAGTCAATGAAAGAATTTATAACAAGCCACGAATTTGAGAAAGCTTGAATAGACATGCCAATCACTCTTTTTTACTAAAAATTCTGGACCAAAACACCGTCATTTGAATATATACAAGTGTCAATTATACCAGTACATCTATGATGATATATCCTCAAAATCATGCTCGTTCCAAAACTGCCCTTTGAGATTTCCGTCATTTCCTCGCTTGTTTTTTTTCTTCCATTTCATTTTAGGTTCCCACGGATAGTTCTTCTTACCCTTGGGTCGAAGAGCAAATTGCGCCTTTGTACCCTCAAAAAGGACCAGTCCTGGCTTAGTCCAGTACGCGTATATAAGACATTGTGCGCAAGTTAACGTATGATTTAAAAAAAAACGCCCGTAAAACAATCACTTCTTTCCCTCCTTTTCCTTCTTCAGTAACAAGTCACGCATGGCAGCGCGAACGTTTCGGCTACCGCCCAGCTTGGGACCTTTGAGTACGTCCTCGGATCCGGGTTTGCCGGGCTGGCTTGTAGGCTTCTTCTTCTTGAGTTGCCGCTGAGCCACGTCCTCGAGGAATTGCTGGCGGAACTCCTCGGCCAGGCGGTCATCGGCTGCTCCATCCTCGTCATCAGCGGCTTGGTTGGAGGTTTGCTGGACTGGAGCTTCGTAGACGTCGACTGGAACAGGTTAGATGAGGGGTGAATAAAGTTGAGGGGATGCAAAGAGGGGGGGATGAGGGGGGGAGGGGCTAGGGAAAGAGAAACACATACGACGGCTCTCACGGAGAATCTCTTCGACAAGTTGGTCTCGTTTAATTGCGTCACTGCCTCGGCGGTTCCGGGGGCGCCATGGCTTGCCGTCACGCCCCAAACGAGGTTTCTTGGACCTTCGCCCATTACTATCCTCTGCTTCCACGCTGCTCCGACCATGCTGCGTCGCACGCTCTGTTCGAGCGACATTGGAGTCCCGCACCTCGTCACCGAGATCGATCTCTGTGAGTTGACCTTGCATGGCAGCGTGTCCACTCCCGGGCTTCGTCGAGGGACCGGGGGCGACGGGTGCGGCGGCGGTCGGGGCGGGTGTCGGGGGCTCTTCTTTCGAAGGGACAGGTGTTCCGCTTGTGCGGCTAGACAGGTGGGACTCTATGTATTCCATCCTGAATGATTAGTCTCTTCTCGTGGCGCGCAGAGCGGGTATCCGGGGGGATGGTGGATTGATCAGGTACGAACATGTGCTTGTCGTTGAGGTCGGCCACGAAGCCCGTTTGATGGGTGAAACGGTTAGTGATGGTGTTTAGGACAGTGTCCTTGTCTGGCTGTCCGTCGGCGTCTCTCAGGGTGAGAGAACGCTCGCCGGATGCCTCGTCGTCGTGTTTCGTCGTGTTTGCGAAGCCGACACCGTGGTGTCGATTCCTGCGGGCGTTGCGCAGGCGAAGCGCTGCTGCAACGCCTCCGGCCTCGTCTTCATCATTTCCATCCCCTTTGGAGGGTTCAGGCTGTTCGGAGCTATGCCTAGGCTCTATATGCACCACTGTCTCTGCGTTTGCGACGGTCGAGACGCTGTTGCCGTCGTCGTTGTTGTCGTCGGTGCGTTGGCGGTAGGCCTTGCGCTTCTTGCCAGCGCGGAAGCGAACGGCCGGCTCGCCGGTTGAAGAGGGCTCCATTAGGATCGCAACGGTGCTGAGAGATCAGGGCTCTGTTTGGGCCGATGTCATGGTGAGGCAATGGCGACTTTCGAGGAGCGGCGCAGGGTGGGAAACGAGGGATTCGCGACGATGGAAGCTGCGAAACGCGACAAAACATTTGGCAAAGAGTCACTAGGCAGTATCTTATCGACGTGGCCGGGGCTTAGCCGGGCATCCCACCTCTGCCCCTCCAAGGCCAGCTTAAACACTGCAACTCGGAATTGACAACAGAAACAAGCCTGCAAAATCTCAAAAATGGCTATAAGGGTACAACATACTCTTTATTACTTCACAAAATTAATATGCTCACTCATTTACAGGTCTACTTCCGTGTCCATGGCGTCGTCCAAGGTACGTTGCATCAGATTCTCCAAGCAAGTCTCAACTGACGTCATGTAGGCGTTGGCTTCCGGTATTAAACCGCATTTCTCGCAGATAGTAACAAAACCATGTCTAAACGACAGCAGATATTTCACCCGTCAAAAGGCGCAGGAATACGGCATCACAGGGTGGTGCCGAAATACAGCTGACAAAAAGGTGGTTTTACTCCCCTGCCTCATTGCGGGTCCCGTTTTTGCTGACGCCGCCGTTACCAGGTTGAGGGGGAGGCTCAAGCTGCTGAAGAAGTTCTCGACAAGTTCTTCAAAGATGTAGACAATGGACCAAGGCATGCTAGAGTTGTGCAGCTTGATAAAGAGGATCGCGATGTGGTTGAGGGAGAGAGCAGTTTCGAGGTTCGACGCTGAGCCATAAAACAATAGACAACCAAGCCCGCTGAAAACTTGCTTTATACTTTATGTAATATAATTCATTGACGTATGAACCATGTTCAAGAGAAATAAAACCAGTCTAGCAACATAAATCTGTTCTTCTTAGAAAGCACTCTGGTGATGTGAGTTGTAAGGGGTTAAAGAACATGTCAAGCACAAGAATTATTATCCATGGCCGAAGGCTATGCAAGAGCTACTTTCTCAGCGCTTTTGGCTTGTAACATGAAACATCCCCCCCCCTTCTTCGGGAGATGGATTATGCTATAAGAAGAAACATATCGCTCCGATTCAGAGGCGGCGAGCTGAACAACGGCAATGGTCATCATGAGATGGTGGGAATATCAGTAAAAGTCAAAAGCTCGCTGGTGTCATTTCTATACTAAATCCTATACATTTCAAGGCAATCCAGGCCTTTCAATTAAAATCCTCTTCCGCGACGCTTAATAATAGGTTTCTTAACAGCACCCTGTGTAACGAATTTCTTTCCATCTGCGCCGATTTTCTTATTCTTCTTTTGGGCTCGCTCTTCCTCGGCCTGCTTCCGCTCCTCCTCTTTTTGTTTGTCCTCAGCCATCTTAGCCTCGATTTCCATCTTCCTGTTGAATTCGGTTTCTGTGATGCGCTTTTCTCGCACTGAGTATCCCTTCTCCTTCACAGAGTAGAAGACGCCACCCAAGTCGGCTAGCCAGTGGGGATCCACAGCTGTGACCGTCGAGACATATACCTTGGAGGTAAGAATGAGCTCGTGGTAGACAACATAGTCTGGTGGGTGGCCGGCGTATAGTGCGCTGGTAGGGTGGAGTTGCACTCCAAGGTTGGTGCGGAGGTTAATGTATTCACCAGAGCCCTTATACTTGGCGGCCTGGTGATAGTAACCAGAGCAAATGCACTTTCGGATGAGATCCCAGTCCATACCACAGCTGGTAAGTGTCATCTTTTGCATGCGGGTGATATCAAGAAGCTGTTCTCGGATTTCCTTTGCGCGCCTCAAAGACTTGGGGTGGAGGAAATGTTTCACACACCACCCATCAGAGTACCCGTTTGCTTTCCATGCCTGGTACACCTGCAAGTACGTCAAGTGATCCGATTCGTGCACCCAGAACTTCTCACGCTGGGCGTCGGCTTCGTCCTGTCTTTCCTTGGGTCTATAGAACACGTTGGGAACTGAGAGCATCGAAACGATCGTAATCATCTCCTCACTGCATCCATATTCGTCAGCCGTGATAATGAGTTTAGCCAATGATGGATCCATAGGAAAGGCACTCATTTTCCGGCCGAGTTCCGTCAGTTCACCCAAGTTGTCCAACGCTCCGAGGGCCCAGAGGTCGAACATGGATGTTGTGATTGTATCCTGCGGAGGAGGGTCCATAAAATCAAAATCCAACAAATCTTTCACGCCAAGAGACTTGAGCATGAGCACAGTATTGGCAAGATTGGTTCGCTGGATTTCAGGGATTGTTTGAAGATAAAGTTCCTCCTTAAAGGCCTTTTCGGTAAATAGTCGAAAGGCCTTACCAGGCCCGGTTCGACCGGCTCGACCAGAGCGTTGCGAAGCGTTTGCTTGCGAGATAGGGGTAATTTGAAGCGTGTCCATACCCATTTTTGGGTTGTAAACCTTCATCTTGGAATAACCAGCATCAACAACGTACTTGATACCGTCAACTGTCAAACTGGTTTCGGCAATGTTGGTGGCAACAATGCACTTGCGTACGCCTGGTGCAGCCCTGTCGAAAATCTTGGCCTGAAGATCCGCGGGCATCTGACTGTAAATCGGTAGGATACTCAACTTTGGCGGGTCGTTCAGAGCATCAAGTCGCTTCTGGACTAATTCGCAAGTGATTTCAATGTCCTCCTGACCTGTCATGAAGACCAAAATATCGCCCGGGTCCATGGATACATGGATTGCCAACACCTGCTGAACAGCTTGGTCGACATAATCTTCAACAGGTGACCGATGAAACATGACATCGACAGGGAACGTTCGTCCAGGGATCGTGAACTCAGGCGCGCCACCGAAAAAGTCAGAGAACCTCTTCGCGTTCATGGTTGCAGATGTGACAATGAGCTTTAAATCCCGGCGCCTCTGTAGAATCTTCTTAAATAGACCCATCAGAATGTCGGTGTTAAGGGCACGCTCGTGCGCCTCGTCCATGATGATGCATGAATATCGGTCCAGATCGGGTTCGTTGAGCGACTCTCGGAGCAAAACACCATCTGTCATATACTTGATGACGGTCTCTTTGCTGGTGCAATCCTCGAAACGAATTGCGTAACCAACCGTGCTGCCCAGCTTCACTTCCATCTCTTCGGCAACTCGCTTCGCAACACTCATTGCAGCAACACGTCTGGGCTGAGTACAGCCGATCATACCAGAATTCCCATAGCCATCTTCATGAAGGAACTGGGTCAGCTGAGTCGTTTTACCGGAACCGGTTTCTCCAACACAGATAACGACTTGGTTCTCTCGAATAACCCGGAGGAGATCTTCGCGCACTGCAAAAGCAGGTAGATATTCCCGTTGCTCTCGGAGCGTCTTGCTTTGGCTGAAAGCGCTCGCTCCATCTGACTTCTTCATGTGCTCACTAAACTTGTTGCCCTTCGGTTCTGCCTTTTCCATGTCCTCCTCGGCTGGAACAGGCAGCGCGCTGTCTCCATCCTCTTCCTTGGCGCCCATGATATTTCCCAACGTGGTTCCGGTCATGCTCGTAGCCTCTTGGGCTTGTCGTTGTCGTTCTCGTTGCTGGCGCGCTTCCTTGACAACCTTGCTTCCCTTTCTACTAAACACAGCCATGTCGCTTTGGTAGTCCCTCACTGCTGGAATCGGTTCCAGCTGCTTGGTGAAGATGGTTCGTCCATCAAGAAAGGGTGGTCGCAGGTCATGCACCAACAGGTGTACTCGAGTCGTTTCGTCGTCATCAAAATCGGATGCCATGTCTCTGCGCTGCGCGACACCGGACACAAGCATTCGGTTCGTCTCCCAGGCGTCATTCTCTCGCTGTCGCTGTTCCCTTCGAGCGTCATATCGGCTCGCCATCTTCTCGGCGCGCTGTGACTCTTGCTGTTGGGTCTCCCAGGCAGACATCTCATATGAGGCAAACGGATTGTGCCCCTCGTCTCCAAATACGTGACCACCAAACTCATCTCCACCGTACCAATCGCGATCGAGGGCTTTCTCATCTTCCTCAGTCGGCTCAGGCCCTTCCTGTTGCCGGGGAGGTGTTGGCGCGTAACGGGACTGGCCGCGTGGAGTGGAGCTTCGAGAACCATTTTGAAATCTATGCTGCGGACGCGCCGATTCCATGCGCCTCCTTTTAGGATTATACCCATCGTAATCTCGGTCGTCGCCCATCTTTTTTTCGATGCTTGCTGTCGCGAATGCTTGGTGTCTCCACGATGGAGCTCCAGCGGTTGACTAGGTTGATGTTTAGAAAACAAGGCCACGAGGTTTTTCCGACCAATCCTTATCGATAAACCCCACCCAAAATTTTTGGAACAAAAATTATTGTCTGCGATCGCCCGCATGGTGCACCGTCTAACACCAAGATACCCCAAAATCGCATTTCCAAAATGTCGATGATTACAGCTGCAGCATGGGTCCCTCGGGGCTTCGCGGCACCCTTCCCTCAAAAATACACCTTAGACGAGAAGGAATACGAAAGAATAGCGGAACTGGCCAAGCTCCAACTCGACGATGCCGAGAAGGACTTGAAGGAAGCCCAGGAAGACGCTGAAGAGAATGGCGCAGACGAGACCAACGAAAAAAAGGACGACGATGACCAGATGAAAGACGACGATGGAAAGGCTGACGAAAAGTCCAAGTACGTTGTTTTGAATCAGCCCTTTTTCTTTTTTTACTTTTTTCTGTTAACAAGGCTAACACCAAATTTCACAGGAACGCCATTGATGATGATGACCTAAAAGAATACGATCTAGATCACTACGATGATGATGACGAGGAAGCCGCCGCAAGCGGTGAGGGAATGGCCATGTTTGGCAACGTCAAGGCGCTCGCCTACTACGAGACCAACAAGGACGATCCTTATATCACAATCAATGCCGAAGAAGAGGACGCTGAAGAGGAGCGAGAGGAACTTCAAATCTTGGCCACGGACAACATGATTATTGCGGCCAAGGTTGAGGACGAGATGGCCAACCTCGAAGTGTACGTCTACGAGGATGCGGCCGACAACCTCTATGTGCACCACGACATCATGCTGCCTGCCATTCCTCTCTGCGTTGAGTGGCTCGATATGCCAGTTAACAAGACCGGCGTTGAGAAGGATGCCAGAGGCAACTTTGTGGCCATTGGCACAATGGACCCTGACATTGAAGTATGGGACCTGGACACCGTCGATAGCATGTACCCGAACGCCATTCTGGGCCAGGGCGGCAATGCCAACGACGAGAAGCCAAAGAAGAAGAAGAAGAAGGCCAAGAAGGCCAATGACGAGTACCACGTGGATGCGGTCCTGTCCCTCGCGGCCAACAGACAGCACCGCAACCTGCTAGCTTCGGCATCGGCTGACAAGACTGTTAAACTCTGGGATCTGAACACGACCAAGTGCGCCAAGTCGTACACGTACCACACGGACAAGGTTTGCTCTCTGGCATGGCACGCAGTCGAGTCAACCGTGTTGCTTAGCGGCAGTTACGATCGAACGGTAGTCGCAGCGGACATGCGTGCGCCGGATGCCAAGCCTGCCCGATGGGGAGTGGAAAGCGATGTCGAGAACATCCGCTGGGATCCCCATGACCCCAACTTCTTCTTCGTGTCGACGGAGAACGGCATGATTCACTATCACGACATCCGAAATGCACCATCGGACCCCACACAGACCAAATCGGTCTGGACTCTGCAGGCTCACGACGAATCCGTTTCTTCGTTTGACATCAACCCCGTGGTCCCCGGTTTCATGGCCACGGGATCTACAGATAAAACGGTGAAACTGTGGAACATCCAGGCCACGGGACCATCGGTAGTTGTTTCTCGCAACCTTGACGTTGGAAAGGTCTTCTCTACGACTTTTGCGCCAGATGCGGAGGTGGCCTTCCGACTGGCTGTGGCTGGCAGCAACGGAACCATGCACGTTTGGGACACTAGCACGAATCCATCTGTCCGCAAGGCCTTCGCCCAAAGAGTTCCCGAGCCAAACGGGAAGGACGAGGACCGACTTGTTGGTGTGGAGAATGACGAGAGCAGCGAGAGCGAGGATGAGGGTGAGGGTGAGGATGGAAAGGAAGACGATGATTCGATGGACGAGGACTAAGGCAGTGACCCCTGAGCCTCGGCGAGTTGCCGGCCTTACACACACCTCTTTTTGAGTGAGCACGACCTGGTGCAGCAGGTCTCAGTCTGTTCGGCTGGAACGACTGCGGCCGAGAGGCAAGGCAAAATATGGTGTTGGTTAATTATGCCAGAGAGTGGCTGTGGGATAATTTGCTTTAGCTGTTGTCGGGCTGGTGTGCACGTTCACACGGGAATCGCCAATCTTAGATTGCTTTTCCAAAGAAAAACGAACGTCTAGTAAGAGAGAACAAAAAAAAAAAAAGTTGATTGAGAGATTATGAGGCTAGGCAAACAAGGTCCTCAAACATCATCTTAGCCGGTTTTGGACATATGGGGCCTCGGAGCCTGGGCGCATTGAATGAACCCCTGGAGCATGATCCGTACCATTCTTGAGGCGAGAGGGCTGAGCTGCGGGCAGGGAGACTCCGCCAGCTGAAAAGGCAAAAAAGAAAGCAGAGTTCAAATCCATGGAATGAATTATGGAAGATGAAACACGCACAGATTTAGAAGACCCTGGTGATGACTCTGCGAGGACTTTGGCACCTGCACGCAATGGCGTACCGAGAAAATGTCAAATGCAAGTGTCCGAAATCGAATGGGCCGAGATAGGAGGTCAGTGCCAAATCCATTGCCAGTGCTCTTGGGCCGGGGTCGAGTGGTATCGTGTAAGTATAACGGGTTAAAGCTATAGATATCGACGAATCCCGAGTGCGGTCTAGTCGCAGTGCCCACAAGGCCGACGGCTCAGCAAATTTGAGTTCGCGTTGACGTTGACCACCCCTCCCAGATGGCGGCCAATTTGAGTCGCAAGGAGGAACTTAGCACTGGCAAAAAGAGGTCATAGCAAAAGGAACCTAGTCTGAGTTCAACATGATGCGCTGGTCAAAGGTGTAAAGTGATGATCGTCCCCGTCCTGTCAATCGAGTCCGTCCCCGGGTTCTTGGACAATGTCTAGCAGGGTCCAAAGTCCCACCTGCGAAGACATTTGGCCAGGGTAACAGCCACAAGGGCCTGAAACGTGACGACGGTCAGGGCACCAAGGGGAACGGGCCAATCAAGCAGGGTTTATGATTCTCGATGGGATCAGCCATGCAGTCCCGGCCTGCTGAAGTGGAGATCAGAGGGCTTGGTGGGCGTTGGGGGAACGGCCAACCACCGACAGAAGAACGCATGAGCTTTCAGGGCTCTAAAGCCGCCTCAATCATTCTCTAACACGAGCAGTCTAGGGTTCATCTAGACATGCCGGATGGACACGAGCGGCGCAACGACGACGAGAGTTCACCCCGGCTGAGCAGAGATATTGTTGCTTTGTTCGCTCCAATTCTGCAGAAGAATGAAGGGGCATCCTGAGGAGTCACTGCCAAAGTTCATCCCAACAACCGCCAGGTCGCAGCATGCTGTAATTTGTCGTACAATTAGCTGCGCAATGTTACGCTAACAATATCACAGAGCCCAACCAGTGGGATCACAGCTGCAACCGACTTGGTGGCCGCATCATGTAGGCACGCTGGTGCTAGAGGGGGGACAACGCATCACCACAGAACCAGTGGACGCGTGCCAGCGGACACTGGAGTGAGGCGGGGGGCATCCAGTGGTCAGTCTCTTCGGTAAAGAGCGTGCATGTGTGATGCGATGAGCACTTCGCTTTCCCTTGTCTTAGTCCCCCATGTCTTGCCGGATTAACGGGTCGCAACTGGATCGATCGATTCGCCATGGCATGTGGGTCGGGCGAGGAGCCCGCGGCCAGCGGTGATGGTCTGTGGTAGGTGGGCTCCTAGATCAACTGACGGTGTGGTGAGCGGGTCATCTGACAGTGGGGTAGAATAAGTAGGGGGAATGCAAGTTGAGCTGAGGGTGAGCTAAGGCCTCTAATTGGCTCGCTAATAGCTAAATTGCAGACCACCCTCAGCTAATCATAATTCTCAATCAAATAAAATTAATTTACTAACTTTTCTTTCTTTTTAAATATTTTCTAGATTAATTTATTATTAATATATTAATAATAAATAATCTAGAAATTTTATTAAAATAGATTAATTTCTAAGAATTATTAATTACTTTATTTAATACTAAGGATTTTAATATCTTAGTTATAAATATTTTAGCTATTAAGAGTAAATTTTAAATTTATTTATATATAGGATATTATTAATATATTATTAATATATTAATAAGATAATAATAATAAGGCTAATATCTTAAAGCTTAATAAGTATATATTAATTTTAATAATTAATAATAATAAAGACTAAGATTTAATTTATTAAGTAATAACTTTTATTATAAAGCTATATTATATCTTAATAATACTAAAATATCCTAAATTATTTATTAAGGGTAC